>JACGCM010002195.1:0-27829 GCA_014058105.1 Kingdonia uniflora
TTAAATGTACACTCGAGTACATAAAACTTGTATCCCTGAGCATGTCCGTAAAATCCTCACCTTTTTTGTACTCTCATTTGACTGCACGCTGGCTATGCACGAACTTTCCAATTTGTGTTACAGTACGTCCATCACATCATTGAGGTAACAACATGGGCTGAGTATGTTTTTCCCCCCAATGATGTAGTACAACCATCGTACGTATTCAAATGTGAGGAGAAGATGAGGACGAGTCTTTAGAATTCTGGCAATATAAGTAGAAAAGTTCAAAATTTTATTAGTGGCACTGTTATTTGTTAACTTAATTACATGATTGGGGCTAGGTTTTTTTTTTTTTTTAGAGGTGCACTAGCCTTTGCAGTAGTGCAACACAAAAGCGACACTCGAGAGTCCCAATAGCAAGCTATTGTGGTGGACTCTCCCCCAATGAAAAATTAATTTAATATCGTGTGAGCCATTGGCCCATGTACCAGATATTAAACTGATAAGAACAGATACTACACTTGATCTTAGCCAAAAGGTTAGTACAGTAGTGGTGAGTATTTGGTAAACTTAATGCTTTAGCCTCATATTTATGGATGATACTCCTATTTCATTCCAAGCTCTCCTCAGGTATCTCAAGTTCCATCATCCATTGTTCATACTTAGTATTGTTCCTATAAATTTCTAATAATTAATCATCAAATAAGTCTTTTTCTTAATTGTAACAGATAGAAAGTGAGGTCCTCTCTAGTGATTTGTACATCGGGGTTACCAAGCACAGAAAATGCTCCGTTGGATCCCAGAAAGAAAAATTGATTTCCTTTTTAGCGTTTCATCATGTTTTAGAGTAAGCCTCCAACATGTTCTGCTTTCAGCTTTATATATTGATATGGTTTGTCTAATATTTCTGTTTTATTGTTGAGCAATAAGTAATTCTGGTTTGCTTTAGCTTAGCATTATAGTTTTGAGCTAATGTGGGTCAGGTTGAGTTTCGACCATATGGGTATATGGTTAATACCTTAATGGTCTGACCCAACAAAAATCACTGGATGTAACTTGCAAGCCTTAATGTGAGCCGAATGTAACGGTTAATCATTTATAATATACTCGAATTAGTTGCATCATCTACTGAAGAAAGAAGTCCTACACTTGTTGGTTGTACCTTAATTGTTTTATTCAGATAGTGAGATTTGACAACATTATTTTCTGCTTAGTTTTTCAGAAGGACTCTTGTGTGTTTTTTTACAGGGGTGATGAGGAGTACCTTTACGTCAAAGGTGATGGAATAAGAACCGGTGACGAATTCCGCTTTTATCGGCCTGATCCAGAGGCTGCTTTCACTTCACGAAACCTTGTCTTTCAAAACCTGGAAAAGTTGAATCTACACAAGGTGCATGGTTTGAGAAATAATGAGAGAAAAGAAGTGTTTGGAGGACTATTATTCTCTTGTTGCGGTCGTGGTAAATCATTCTTCGAACGTGAGAATGTTGATAGTTCTGCTTTTCAGAGAACTTTCCTAGTATTCCTTTAGCAGGAATGTTTTGTTGTGGAGAAATTGGATACAATAACTTTTCTAAGATATCAACCAGGGGAAATAAGAATGGACAAAGTTGCTATATGCATGTATATGCTGCCCAATATCTCGTATGTTGTATACTCCTAAATGTTTGGGACAGTAGATCTTGATTTTGCATCTAAAATCCTTGAAAAATATTGGATAGTTAATTTAAGATACATATGATGAAGTGATGTTTTCTGTCCAATGAATAAACCATAAATCTTCTTATATGCAATAGATGAAATGCTTATGTAATGGAGATCCTATGTTATATTGGCCAGGGTCTCATTTGTACAAATTGTATGCTATGTTTACAAGTTCTAAAATATGCAGGTTTCACCCGGTTCACTGATACCAAGTTAATCTTCTGAAGGAACTTTGCCAAGGTAAAACTTTGACAATGTTCTGCCTTTTCTTCTAAAAGTTGATTCTCTTTTACAGTGCCTTTCAAGTTCTCTGGAATAGTGGTTACATATATTTCCATGTACGTACGCCCAAGTTCACAAATCTGTAAGGTAATTACCAACTGTAGGTTTTTTTACAACAATCCAACTTTTGTTTGTGAATTCAGACTTTTTTTTTTCTTGATGAATATATTGGTCTGTCTCGAACCATGTGTATACGACACGCACTGCACGTGGGCACCCATACACACAATGGGCATGACACTCCCACATCACCAAATCATAGCTTGTCAGAATCCGTTTTGAGTCCCTTGTTTGCAAGCACCAACAAACATACAAAGACCCCTTGAATAAATATACACCCAACCCAAGTGCTCTTGAGCCATGAACAATCCCGAGTCTTCTAGACCTTGAGCTTTAAAAGATAAACCCAAACAATTCATAGGTTCTTCTGGAGTCTCCTAAACTGTCCTAGAATACACACTCCTCTCCACTATAAATACAAACACAGACTATCTTCATCAACAAATAAGAACAAGTTTTCTGTAGTTCAAAGCAAAGCTCAAGCTATCAAAGAATGTCGATTATTCCGAGCTTCTTCGGCAACAGACGCAGCAACGTCTTCGACCCGTTCTCCCTAGACATATGGGATCCTTTCCTGGACTTCCCTATCTCAACCACTGCCCTCTCTATCCCTCGCCCTGACCCCTCTAGCGAAACAACTCAGTTTGCTAACACCCGTATCGACTGGCGTGAGACCCCAGAAGCTCATGTCTTCAAAGCTGATCTCCCAGGGCTTAACAAGGAAGAGGTGAAAGTTGAGGTGGAAGAAGGGAGGGTGTTGCAGATAAGTGGAGAGAGGAGTAGGGAGAAGGAAGAGAAGAATGATAAGTGGCATAGGGTTGAGAGGAGCAGTGGGAGGTTTATGAGGAGGTTTAGGTTACCAGAAAACACGAAGGTTGAGGAAGTGAAGGCGCAGATGGAAAATGGGGTGCTTACTGTGGTTGTGCCAAAGCAGGAAGAAAGTAAGCCTGAGGTGAAGTCTATTGATATCTCTGGCTCAGAAGCCTCAGGAAGACAGGAAACCCAAGCCTGAGAAGGAAGGAATTGTGTGTGTGCGTGTAAATGGTGAGGTTTTGTGTAAGTAGTAGTAGTACTATGGGGTTTTATATTTTTGTTTCTTTGTGTTGTTGAGTGGTGTGTATTTGGTGTATGTTTTATGGTTGTTTGTTTCTGTATGTCTTATGGTGTTGTGATATTTGAAGCTGTGATAGGGAGAGGATTCCCCTACACTCCCTTTTGTGCTACACCCACGCTACACTTTCCCCACAACACACAGCTTGTCACCTTAAACTGCCTTCGTGGACAACTCATAACTCACTCACTCACTCCAAAATTTAAATTTCACTCTCTCTCTTTCCCAATCTTCCTCTATAATTGAAATTTCAAAAATGACTCTCTTCCTCATCCACTATTATCTCTCGTTAAAGTTTAAATCTCTTTCAGTCTCTTTCATTTTTTCATTACCATAATGGAAACTGTATTTGGAAACGTGATTTTGGAATAATTTATGTTAAAGAGATAATTTTGGTATTGATTTTGCTTAATTTAACATGAAATTTCGGTACACGTTGAGGACGGCATCCCAACATTTACCAACATCTACTCCTAATACCTACAGAGAACATGTTAGTGGGGTGCACAAATTCTTCTCTGAACAGGAAATATCGAAATATAGTGATGGTCGACATTGTTGTAGCTATGGCATGGGAGAAAAATGAGAGGTTACATGTAATTGTCGTACACTACGTCAGTCGACATGTTATTGTCGAACTTTGGCTATGCGACAATTTAGGAGTGTCGTACACTACAGTAGTCGACATGATATCGTCGAACTTGGGGTATGTGACAATTTGATTGTGTCGAATGCTGCGTCGATCAAAATTTTTTTGCTTTGAAAGTGTCGAAACCATAACACTTCGACAAATAATTTGTCGATAACAAACAAATCGACAAATTGAACAAACAATTACATAGTTTAATTGTCGACATTTCAGAAGTCAACAATAATGTACGAGGAAATTGTCAAAAAATCGATGCATCGACAAAATATTTGTCCAGTACAACAAAGACGACAATATCTCAGGCAAAAACATAAAAAAAATAAAAAAATCGATACATCATAAATTGACTAGTCTCTGTACGACAATACTATAATTGTCGATCTATGGGGTTGTCGACAATATAATTCTGTAAAACCTATTTATGTTATAGATCTATGAGGTTTATTCAATGGGTATGAAATTTTTTCCATGGGTGTTTTGGCGTAGAATATAATGGCTACGATAATGAAATAATTCCCCTAGTTCCCCCCCTAATGAAGAAGTTGATGAAATAGTATTACGTATGAAAGGATTAGAAGGTACAAAATGAGAAAGGCAAGTAGCCAAAGACTTTGAATTGCAATACGGGTATTTAAAAAGCTAATATTGGCATATATAGCAGATTTTTTAGAGGAGCTAGAAGAAAGTCGGGAGTCATCTTCCGAAGAATCTGATTGAAGAGAATATGTCTGGGATTGGGGACCTGTAGACTGTACTTAGTGATTTTGGGGTTAACATATTAGTATAGTGTATGTTTTGGACCATATAATGACATACATGATGTATAACTGTGACCCATTAATTCCTATGTAATCAAAGTTTTTTATATGAAAAATTGTGTTTTTTTTTTTTTTTTTGCATTTGTGGTTGCTTGTTTATCAGTTTTCATTCCATATGTTTGTCTGACTGTATGGATGTCTTCGATAAATTGTATCCAATAATTCATCTTATATGACAGGATAATAAGATGAAAGATTTAGTCGAACCAGATTGGTCAAAGGTAATCGGAGATGAATCACCACCAAGGGTTGTCACGAACGTACGTTGGGTGTGTGTTCCAGAACACCTTATTGTACCATTAATTCTTTGTTTGTGGAGACGCCATATGAAAGGCAAACTTTTGATACAGTGGATGACGCAAGTTTCTTTTATGAACAATATGGAAGGAAGCAAGGGTTCTCCACAAAGAAGCGCAGCTCTAAAAAATGACCAAGATCCGAGGAGAGAGGAGGAGTAACATTTTCTTGTTTGAGCAACGGTTTGTCGAAGAAAAACAAAACTTCTGATATAAGTGAACAAGATGGGAACAAGCGTTCTTCTTACCAATGCGGGTGTAAAACTACTTTGAATATTAATTAAAGATAAAAACTTGGTAAATTTGTTGTTACTAGTTTCTCAGATGTGCATAACAACAACCTTGTCTCACTTCGAAACCACCATCGTATGAAGATAAATCATTTCTTCCTTGAAGCTGCAAAAAGCCTAACATAAACTTTTGAGATTCACAACATCTCAGTAAGCAAGGTGCCTGCTCTATTCCTAGACAAGACTTTCAACAAACATGATTGTTACAACCACAAAGCCAAAGTTAACAAGGAATGTCTATCGAGTGGTGATACGCAGGCTGCATTGGATTGGTTCAACAAAAAGCAACTCGAAGATCCTATGTTATACTTTGACATTTAGCTCGATGATGATGATAGAGCACTAGAGTCTTTTATACTATAGTCTTCTGCAGACTCTCCTTGGGAATTAGTTGAAGCTTTGGGGGGGGGGGGGGGGACTGCCACTTGTAGAAGGGCTTTCCAAATTCTCATCTTCTTAAGGGGCCACTGCCACTTACAGAGTCTTCCCTTACTTGTTCTACCCTACTTGAATTTGTTTTGTTTCTTTTGGCAGGTACACGGGGAGGTTTGTTATAATTTGGATGCGAGAGATCTTCTCGCTCTGAATTTAGGGATGTTGTTGGGGGTATCTTCGCTTTTAGCTTTGGTGCAATCTTGCTTAACAAACTCCCAACAAAGATTACCACATTACAGAATAGGCATTAAATGTTATTGTCGAGTAATGAGAAATCGAAAATGAAGTACTAAACATTTGTCAAGACCACTGACCATATGACTTTGACAAATAATTTGTTGATAACAAAAACATCGACAAATAAGTACTAGAAATTTGTCGAGATGAGAGAACCTTGACAAATAATTTGTCGATAATGAAAGCATCGATAAGTAAGCACTATACTGAAATAAATAATCACTTGAGATTAATCAATTTTGATTAATTTAGGTCTAAATCAATAGGTCCGAATTCCTTTAAATTAATGATCTAACCTTAACCTAATTTAAATTGATTCGATTATCTAGTGACAAAAAGCAATTGTAAATTAATCACAAGACCAATTTTTTTTAACCCTGTGGGAAACCTTTCTCAGAAGATAAATCCACAGGTCGCTGTCGAATCACCCGACAGCTAAGCAATCTACTATTGAAATCAAATTATAAGAGTTCAATTACTTACAGACTTGATAAACACATCTCATGGTTACCTTTCTTCTAATAAATTTTCTTACAATTGATTCCTCGCTTTCGCAACGCCTTACTTCAATATCTCGTCAAAGTTTTCAATCTTGAATCTCACAAGTTCTTCAAATCATGATTTGGGTTTATGAGTTAATGATTGATTCAAGTTTGAATTATTAGTTCTCGTTTGAATCGCTCAAAAAAATCTTTTTTTCTAAAAATTCAAGCCCTTGAAAAAGTTCTTTTGGAAGAAGTGAGTTATGAGAAAAGAAAGGATGCCTTAAATAGGAAAACTGAAAACCTGACCTCTGTTCGAATAGAGACAAAGTCTATTCGAATAGAACAATTTTTATTCGAACGGGACCAAGATCCTATTCGAACAAATAAAGTTCTGAGACAATTTGTTCGAATAGAGAAATAGTTTATTCCAACAAAACAAGTTTTATTCGAACAAAACAATAACTTATTCAAACAACTAAGTTCTCAGGTAATGTATTCGAACAGGGAAATAGTTTATTCGAACAGAACAAGTTTTATTCGAACATGACCAAAATCTTATTTGAACAAACATAGTTCTAAGTGAAAATATTTAAATAGATACTAACACGTATTCGAACAAAATCTTATTCGAACATAGCAAAAGCCTGTTCGAACAAAGACCTCCTTTTCTCAAAAAGACATATCACTTTCTTTTCATACTCTGTAAAATACTAAGGGCTTGACATTTAGAGGAAAGAGATACAAACCTACTTACCTTTTCAGTGTCAGTCCAGCTGTAGTCGCTCCACGTGCAATCTCTGACGACGAATAACCACGAGGAAGTGTTGACACCTATTCTAGACATGGAATGAAACAAACTCCAAATATGAATGTTTCATATACAATTGTCAAGACCATAAAACTCAGACAAATAATTTGTCAATTACAACATCGACAAATTGACCATATAATAACGTAGTTTAATTGTCGACACATCATAACTCGACAAATAACTTACTAGAAAATTGCCGAAAAACAAATATATCGACAATATATTTGTTGAGTATAACAGAAACGACAATTTCCCAGGCAAAAACATAGAAAATAATGTCGATACATCACACATCAACAATTATGCAAATACAAATGTATATCTCACAATATGTGGTATATTTGTCGACGTTGTGCTTAAATATTATATTTGGGGGAAATTTCTCAAAAATTTTGTCAAAGAAAAAAAACCTAACGGCATTGCGCGGGAAAATTTAAAAAAAAAAACAAGAGAAGATGATAGAACCCAAATGGGGAGACTTTGAATTACATTCGATTACCTGGTGTATGATTATAGTGGACCGATTTATAGTTCCTCTCTACAATATGCGAGAATAATTGATTGCCTAAAGAGAGAGAGAGGGAGAGAGAAAGAGTGAGTGTAGAGGAGTGAGTGAGTTGGAGATGATCGTTGGAGATGATCGTAGAAGGAGACTAGCAGAGAGAGAAAGAGAGAGAGAGAGATAGTCAAAATTGAATTTTGGAGTGAGTGAGTGAGTTGTTGGGGTGCCACGTAGGCAGTCCAAGGTGGCAACCCGTGTGGTGTGGGGAGAGTGTGGCGTAAGTGTAAGAGAAAGTGAGTTTAGGGGAATCCTTTCCCGATGTGATAACAAGTGTTTTGAAAGCAACAGTGATAACAAGTTATGAAATTTGATTGTGTTATGTAATGCACTCTCTCTAAAATGTCATATTTATGTAATTTTAACTATTAGTGTAGTTGAATCTGGATTATAACATCCAAAGTCCAAGGGCTTCCTTACGAGGTATTTGTTTTTGCCTATAGTTAGATTAGGAGATCTAGAGGATCAGGTTCGAGAGAACATTTTTATTTATTTTTTTCTCCATCTAGCTAGATCTTGTTGCCTCTTGTTTCTCAATCTAGATCTTAAGCCACTTTTGGGTGGTTTTCTACCAAAAGTGCACAAAACTATTGAAGAAATTATTATCTCTTGTCCCAAACTTAAAAATATTTCTTCCCTTTCAAAATTGAATTTTTTTCCCGCTCTCCTCTACTCCCACGAAAACCAACCTAGAGCTCGAAAACCCCCCCCCCCCCCAAAATTACCATCAAATTCGTCGATTAGGGTGTTTTTTTTTTCTCGATTTGGCGCTGCCGGCACTCGAGATATGATTTTTTTTTATTCTACTGCTATGCGTTGCTATTTTTGTATATTTGTATGAATTTGAGGTTTTGTGGTGGTGGTGGTGATGGGTTTGGGTGGTGGTGGCAGTGGTGGAGTTTGTGGTAACAGTGGTGAGGTTTTATGGTGGTGGTGACAATGGTTTTGGCAGTGATGGTAGGTTTTGGTAGTGGCGACAGGGGGGTTTTGTGGTGGTGGTGATGGTGATGGTTTGGGTGGTGGGGTTTTAGAGAGAATGGTGGTGATTAGAGAGAAAAAAGACGGAGTAGAGAGTGTAGAGAGTAATGGTGGTGGCAGTGGGGTTTTGTGGTGGTGACAATGGTTTGGGTTGTGGTGGTGGGTTTGGGTGATGGTGGTGGTTAAGGGTGGCAATTTGACCCGAACCCGACCCGAATTTCCCGGGTTTGGGTTTAACATTTATGGGTTTCGGGTAAATTTGAGTCGACCCAACTAACCCGTTTAGATAATGGGTCGAGTTCGGGTTTCACTGTCATGGGTTCGGGTTGACCTGCGAACCCGTTTAACTCAAATAGAATTTAATGTTATACTCTAACCAATTATCGCTGAAAAGCACGGTTTAGACAAAGATGGTAACAATTACTTTATTCTCCTCTATTTGATTATACTTTTTTTAATATATGTTTTTCACCAACGAGCTCTTGATTATTCGAACTACAAATTTTTAGTTTTTCTTTTCAAAAGTGTTTAATTTTAAATTTTTTATGTGTAGTTCTCTCTCTCTCTATTTTGGAGTGAAGGGTCATTCAATCCCAATGACTCCGATACTCTTTAGCATTCTCATAGGTAAAAAATGGAGTAGAGAGTAATGGGTCAGGTCGGATCAACCCGATTATAAGCAGGTCGGGTTTGGGTTCACAAATCTGACCCGTTTAATAAATGGGTCGGGTTTCGGTTTGGTGTTTCTCAACCCGAACATGGAATGGCCCTTGACGGGTTGACCCGACCCAACCCAATTGCCACCCCTAGTGGTGGTGGCAGTGGAGTTTTGGTGGTTGCAATGGGGTTTATGGAGAATGGCGGTGGTTAGAGAGAAAGAAGATGGAGTAGAGAGTAATGGTGGTGGTGGTGTCTTTCATTCTATTCTAATTACTTCATTTTTTTTGCTTCAGTGATGGCATCTTATAGTTAAAAGGGAGAGTTTAAGGATAATCTAGTCATGAAGTTGGTTTTTATTTCCAAGTGTCAAAGGGAGGTAAATTCTTGTGGGTTGGTGTTGCGCTTAGTTAAGGTGGCTTCGTGGAAGAGGATATCCCAAGAGCTGAATGAAGAGTTTCTTCAAGACTTTAAATAAAAATACTCGAAGAACCAATGGGATTACATGGGAAAGTGTTGGATATATCTTGTGTATATTGGAGTTGATCTCGTGTATAATTCTGTCATTATTGGGTTCCTAAACTAGTGGTGCTAGTTAAGGAAGTGTATATAATTAGGCTAATTATGTGGTAGAGATATGATCGACACAGCTGGAGTTAATACTCTATATATACTTAAAATATGTAGTATGAGATCAATAGGAAAATAATTTATCTTATTCTCATTTTCTTCATGGTGTCAGAGCAGCAGTGATCCTTACGTCTCTGTTTGTTTTTGTTTTGTTTTCTCTCTAATTCTTGTTATGGGAGACAAGGATACTGGGAGTTCGGAAGAGGATGTTCCTGCTTCATCCATAGTTGTTGATGGTGATGTCAACACTTATCAAAAATTGAGTTCAGTATTGTTAACTGAATTTAATTACCTTCCTTGATCAAGGGCAATCACTATTGCTCTTGGTGGAAGATCAAAACTTGGTTTTATTAATGGCACGATAACATCTCCTGATGTCAGTTCACCGGAGTATGAGATTTGGTTGGCCAAGGACCAGCTGGTTATGTCTTGGATTCTTAACTAGATGGAACACCAGCTTGCCAAGATTTTAAGTTATTTGGACGGCTGTTCTTAACATGTATGGCAACCAAAATAATTTTGTCCAAATTTTTCAGATTCAACGTGATATTGCTAGTCTTCGCCAAGATGGGAAGTCTTTTGCGAGTTTACTGGGGAGTTTAAAAAGTTTATGGAGTGAGTTGGAAACCTACCAACCACACACGGTTGATGTTGATGTATTGTGAAAACGAACAGAGGAGGACAAGATTTTCCATCTTTTGGCCAGTCTTGGTCCTGATTATGGGGATTTACGAAACCATATTCTTATGAATACTAAGCTTCCAGCTCTAAAAGATGTTTGTGCATCCATCCAACGTGAAACAGTTCATCGGCAAGTCATGCCTCGTGCTGTTAATTCCAGTACTCTGGATGTTCGTGCCTATTTTTCTCGTTCATCTTTAGAAGAGAAAGTCTACAAAGGCAAACGTCCAAATCTAAAGTGCCAACATTATCTTACTATTGGCCATTTAATTGATCGTTGCTGGATTATTCACCTGGAATTGAATCCCAAATTTGCAAAGGATCAGAAATGAGGATATCAAAAAATGAGCTAATGATTATAAGGCACATTTGTCTACGGGATCTGTTACCTCTAATCATATTTCCTTGATAAATGATTTTACAAATTTCCTACAAGAGAGGCATGGTCTGGGAGCAGTCCAAGATGGTGTTTTGAATCAAGGGCATGACTAGCCGACTGCACTTCTTAGTCATTTTGCTGGTTTTTTAGCTGATGGAAATTTTGCAACTAGCCAAGGTATTCTGCTTGCCTTTATGACTGCATTAGAGATTGGTAATTTGCATGATTTATGGGTTATTGATTCGGGAGCCACAAATCATATGTCAAATAAATTACCTAAATTTCATGACTTCAAACATTTTTCAATTCCTTCATTTGTCTCAGTCGCCAATGGGAAAGGTGTTCCTGTAAAGGGTAAGGGTAAAATTAAGCTTGTTTCGGATACTATAGAGTCTAATGTTCTATATGTTCTTTCCTTTTCCATTTTAGTTTCTTTCTGTTAGCAAACTAACATTGTCACTTAATTGTGAAGTTATATTTACTCCTTACAAGGTGTTTTTTTAGAACCTTACTACCAAGGAGACGATTGGTGAGGGATTTTAGTTTCATGGTCTCTACTATTTTTCTCCTGACTCTAGAGTTTCAAAAGGTTTTCAGGTAGTTTCCACTCCTATCAATGAGCATCTTTTATGTCATCGTCGTTTAGCACATCCTTTTGAGGTGGTTCTCAGCAAAATAAATCTAGTTCTACCTAAATGCAATCTTGATTGTGAGATTTGTCATTTTTCTAAGTCTTCTAGACTTCCTTTTTATTTATAATTGTCTCGAACTACTCAAGCTTTTGAACTTGTACACTCGAATGTTTGGGGACCTATTTCCACTTCTATTGATGGTTTTATATATTTTGTAACCTTTATTGATGATTTTTTAGGTTACTTGGGTGTATCTATTAAAATCAAAAGGAGAATATTTGGGTATTTCAAAGATTTTCATATGTTGGTTACTACTCAATTTTTAGCTAATATGATCTGATAATAACACCGAATATATGTCCCATGATATGTGAAATTATTTCATTTCTAATGGCATATTGCATCAGACTAGTTGTGTTAGTACACCCTAACAAAATGGGATTGCCGAACGAAAAAATCGTGATTTGCTAGAGAAAACTAGAGCTATAATGTTTCAAATGAATGTTCCAAAGCATTTTTGGTCTCATGGAGTTCTTACTGCTAACTATCTTGTGAATCGCTTACCCAGCCGAGTGCTAGATTTTAAATGTCCTCTTGAAGTGTTGTAGGGCAGAAGGCTGGATATATCTCATCTAAAGATTTTGGTTGTACTTGTTTCGTGCATTTATCAGCTGTTCATCGTGAAAAACTTGATCCCCGAGCAGTTAAGTACATTTTTCTGGGTTATTCACAAACACAAAGAGGGTACAAATGCTATGATTTCTTGTCCAAGAAATTACATGTAACTCTGGATGTTTGCTTTGTGGAAGCACTTCCATATTTTGTGGCTTCCAGTCAGGGGGAGAGTCTGCCATAATTATTTTCGTTACCAAGCCTTGATTTCTGCCCTACATTTTCAAACGATATGTTTCCTAGTCCGGCTCCACAAGTTGAAGCTCCCGCTGAACATTCTACCGAGCATTTGGATACCTCTAGCTTTGTACCCCGGGAAGTAAATGCCAACACAAATGGGCATGAAACTTCCCCTGTCCAAGGTGAACCATTACCTCCACGACGCAATCCTCCACGACCCCGTCACCCACCAACAATAAATGCATGATTATGTTGCATTCACTGTCAGGTATCCGGCTGCTAATTACATGAATTCTCAGCGCATATCTCCCTTGCATACGACCTTTCTTTTAGCTCTATCAAATGATCATGAGCCAAAGAGCTTTTAAGAAGCGCAAGCTCAAGCTGTCTGGAGGAAGGCCATGGATAACGAGTTGATCGCTTTAGCTGAAAATAAAACATGGAGTATAGTTTCTCTTCCTCACGGCAAACATGTGGTGGGTCGTCGTTGGGTGTTTAAAACAAAGTTCAACTCTGATGGAACTATTGAATGACATAAAGCACGCCTTGTTGATCAAGGTTTTACTCAGAAATTCGGTGTTGATTACAAGGAGACTTTCGCTCCCGTTGCCAAAATGACCACTGTGCGAGTTCTCCTTTCTGTGGCGATTAATAATGGGTGGCCTCTCTCCCAAATGGATGTCAAGAATGCATTCTTGAATGGTGATCTTGAAGAATAAGTTTTCATGGAGCTTCCTTTTGGGCACTCTTTTAGTGGAAATCCCAATTTGGTATGTAAACTCCATAAATCAATTTATGGGTTGAAGCAAAGTCCTCGCTCTTGGCATGCGAAGTTGAGCAATGCTCTTGAAGCTCTCGAGTTCACCAGGAGTCCGGCTGATTTTTCATTATATGTCAAACTTGGTTCCGTAGATAAGCTGGTGGTACTTATTTACGTCGACGATTTGATTATTACTGAAACTAATATAGACTTTATTGCTCAACTTAAGCTAAATCTCCAGAATATGTTTCCTATTAAGGATCTGGGCCCTTTAAAGTACTTTTGTGGAATCGAAATGGCAACTTCTAGCAAAGGGTTATTCCTAAATCAGCACAAATATATTGCTGATTTGGTTCATGATGTTGATATGCTCCACAATAAACCCGCAGCTACTCCACTAGATAGCAAATTGGGGTTTGGGGACGTTCTTGATTCGCCAAGTTATTATCAGAAGCTTGTTGGGAAGCCTATCTACTTGGCAATTACACGTCCTGATATTACACATACCGTTTGCCTTGTTAGCCAACATATGCATGCGACAACTATTCAACATCTGAGTATGGTCGCACGCATTTTGCGCTATTTGAAGGGCACAATTGGTCGTGGAATACTAATGACCAGAAACGGCCACACTAATATTATGGGGTATACCGATTCCGATTGGGCCGGAAATGCACTTGATCGTCGATCTACTACTGGTTATTGTATGTTTGTTGGTGGAAACCTTATTTCATGGAAAAGTAAAAAATGACAGATGGTGGCTCGTTCTAGCGCTGAAGCTGAATATCGTGCAATGGCTTCCGCTGCATGTGAACTTGTTTGGCTTAAAAGTCTTCTTGCTGATTTTGGTTGTCCAAGTATTATTCCGATACAATTTTTTTGTGATAATCAGGCCACCATGCACATCGCTTCAAATCCTGTGTTTCATGAAAGGACGAAACACATAGAAGTGGATTGTCATTACATTCGTCAACAGGTCCATAAGCTTATTGCCACTTAGTATGTACGTACAACTGATCAACTGGCTAATGTGTTCACCGAAGTTTTGTCATCTACTTAATTTCATCGGCTAATGAGCAAGCTTGGATCCATCAATCCTTTGGATCCCGCTTGAGGGGGTGCGTTGGGTATATCTTGTGTATATTGGAGTTGATCTCGTGTATAATTCAATCATTATTGGGTTCCTAAATTAGTGGTGTTAGTTAAGGAAGTGCATATAATTAGGATGATTATGTGGTAGAGATATGATCAACACAACTAGAGTTAATACTCTATATATACTTGTAATATGTATGAGATCAATAGGAAAATAATTTCTCTTATTCTCATTTTCTTCAGGAAGAACTATGTAGTCTGGAACACTTTGGTTAACATGACTGGGCATGGTTACAACGCCGAGGATAGTACTTTTGATTGGCGTTAAGAAACTTGGGAAGATATTATTCGGGTACACATCTTTTTTCTTATTTGATAAGTATGATTCTTTTTTCTTATTTGATAAGTATGTTTTGTTTTTTTTTTGATAAGTTTACTTCATAACTTAATAAATATGCACCGCTTTTATCATTATTTTATAAGTATGTTTTTTTTTTCTTATTTGATAAGTTTACTTCAAAACTTGATAAATATGGATATCTTTTCTAATTTGATAATTATACTTTCTTATTTGATAAATATGTTTATATTTCTTATCAATAGACACCTAATACACATCTTGTTTATTTTGAAACAACAATACCCTGCAGCTAAAAGATTTAAGAATATCCTTCTCAAGTTTATAGAGGAGCTTGAGGCACTCTTCTCTGAGACCTTTGCTACTGGGAGATATTCCCATAGACATGTAGCTGATCTGCCAACCACCTCAGGATGTTGATGAGGCTCCAATAGTTGATGATGTTATGGATGAGATAGATTTTGAGACCCCTATCCTGGACCTTTATATCTCTACTTATGAGTATAGCCATACTCAGGACAATGTACCAGCTACCCCGGGAAGGAGTCAGCATAGGGGTACCTCTCGTCCAACACATGTTCTTACTCAGGAGCATATTGAGACATCTCATAGTGCATCTGCCTCTGCCAAGGGTAAGAGGCCCGCAACCTCAGGTGAGAATCGACTTATGATACTATCCAGTCTATTGTGGAGTTGATTTTATCAGAATGAGTTCAGGATAGAGTATACTCTTTTGCGAGCGAGGATGACATTATGGGGGCTCTTGAGGAGTTACGGGCTGGGAAACATTTTGATGTCACTTTCTTCATCAAGTCTCTGAAGTCATTGATTAATAGTCCAACCTATAGGGGACCTTTCATGAAGTTGACCATTGACGAGAAGGTGGAGTTCTTGGCGACCATCCTTAGCACTTAACTATTAGTAGATATGTGAGTGGTGTGAGAAAGTAATTTTGGTAGCTGGTGTGGGCCTCTTTTTTTCTCTCTCTCTCCATCTTCAGGCTTTGATTTATGTTAGAACTATTTCTATGTTGTTGGTACATGCATTTGGAGACTCTTTTTGTATTCCTATATTGTTGTTGGTACATTTAGAGGCTGTATGTGGTATTTTATGTTATTGTTGGTATATTTGGAGACTATTTGTAGTATGTCTCTATTGTTGTTATGTCATTTTGTTGATATGCTTATGTATGTGAAAATGTACAGGTTCTTTTGCTATATCTTTTTCTTGATATGCTTATGTATGTGAAATGTGTAAAGGTTCTTTTGCTATTTTTGTTGTTGATATGCTTATGTATCTTGATATGTTTGTATTTGTTGGTGGGAGGTGTTGGGGGTGGTGAATAGAGATGGTTGGAGGTGTAGATGGTGTTTATAAGTGGTGTGGGTATTTTAGACATTAACCTTTAACTAGATAGGAAAAAGAAACACTTGTTTACTTAAAACGTCTTACCAAGAGGCTGAACTAGAGATGGAACACTCGCCACTTATTTACTTTGAACTACATCTTGTTGGTTTAGTTAGATTAAGATGTTTTAAGTTGAAATAAACAAACACCCCCTTACAGTAATAGTTTAAGCCTTTAAGACTGCAAAATTTCGAGCTCATAGGCTAATATCTTGCATTAATGAAGCTGTTAAGAAATTGCTGCACTATCAAAGTAGTTTGGAAAATTACATGATATGACATTGAGCTTTGCACGGGCAATTCCTCTCATACACATCAAAATACAAGATCATGGGGCTGCTCATATAGCCAATTTGTTTAAGTTACTCCTCTCATAGCCCAATGGAACTTGGGTTTTAACTCGCTACTCCTAATAAAAGGCAGGGCGTACAAGAGGTTTGAGTATTATTGTTCAGTTTAGAGTAGAAATTGTTTGGTTCTTCATGAAAATTATTGGTGTCTATCAGGCAGTTTTTTGTGGTTGTTAATATATGCGTGCTTGAAAAAAAAAACAAAAAAAATAATGCACAAAGTCCCTAAAATGAATCTCACTTGAGGAACAATATCAATGGACTGATAATAGTGCTACAATAGAAGATAGTGAACCAGTGTATGTTTAATCTAGAAAGAAAAAATTAAACACTACACAATAACTCGGCCATGTAGAATAAACCTGGGAAATCTGACTCTATGTCACAAACCTAGAGTCTCCGCACATCGACACACTTTGTCACCATACGAACCATAACTTGCGACCATGATTCATGAAAATTGCGACCCGCCAATTTAGTAATCAGCCCTGGTGAATAACTTGAGGTGCCACCACGATTACCAAATTTAGCGAACATCGGTCATAGAGAAAACCATCCCCCTTACCAAACTTTTGAAGCTTTTGCCGGAACCGCTCTACCTTGAACAATGTACCATGTTCAAGCTTTTCTCACAACATAAACCATGTTGTCATGTTTATGTACAATACCGTTTTCATCTAAATCTCTTCCTCCCAAACTTCACCGCTTGAGAAAATCATGCAGCCAAAATAACCAAAACCGAAATCAAATCTATCTTGAGAAAATCAAATATCCGACTTAACCATTGAACCCAAGAATCTTCAAGAACTATAATCCCAAGGTCTTAACCTCGCTTTGATACCAATTGTTGGGGTAAACGTGCGGAATACATCCCCGTGAGTAATTTGGTTTTATCCGTTATCCTCATGACATACAAATAATCGACCAAGAAACATAGACACAATAATTCATGCACACATAATACAATATTTACCGAAAGTTCACCCTAAGGTTATTCCCCACCACCAAGTTAGAAATCCACTATGCGTCCAAGTTCAATTACAAGCCCTCAAGAGATTCTAACGAACATGGAATTCTCTAGTCTCATAATACCCTCGCATAGATTTACAAAAGAAAAAGAAAACAAGAGATCCATCAAGAACCCGAAGATTACCTCAACAAAGACCATGTTGCATACCTTCTTAAAACAATTTAATCTTTTCTCTTCATCGATTTCTTATCTTAGCAACTAAGAGGTACTTCCCCTCTCACCATCAAATCCCAAGAGAACGCCATCTACCTTCTTCCTTGTAAAGATCAACTCTTTACGAGGTCTATCATAGAGGCTGCATCTCTTCTAAATTTGAAGTTAGGTTTCTACAAACCTCATAGGTCCATTTTATTTAACCAAAGAAACCTAAAACCTCTTCTACATGAATTAGGAGTTTACAATACTTATCATACTTGAAGTAGAAGTATTTCTTGCCAAAAACGTCCAAAAAGTAGTTTTACTTCGAACTTAAATTTGGTGCCCGAATCTGCCTCGAGTTCCGCACCAGCAGACTAAACTGATTATAACTTTTGGTCCAACGGTCTGATCGCTGATCCGTCAATTGCGCTTCATATCGACGATACCTACAACTTTCGTTCTTTGACATTTTGCATCAGACGAATGCCCTGATCACCATAATCATATTTTTATGTTTTTAATCCATTTTCTTCCGTTTTGAGCCGCAAATACTAACACAAACACCCCTTACAGTAATATTTCGAGCTCATAGGCTAATATCTTGCACTAATGAAGCTGTTAAGAAATTGCTGCACTATCGAAGTAGTTAGGAAAATTGCATGATATGGCATTGAGCTTTGCACGGGCAATTCCTCTCATACACATCAAAATATAAGATCATGGGGCTGCTCTTATAACCAATTTGTTTAAGCTCCTCCTCTCATAGCCCAATGGAATCTGGGTTTGAACTCGGCAGGGTACAAGAGGTTTGAGTATTATTGGTGTCTATCAGGCAGTTTTTTGTGGTTGTTAATACATGCGTGCTTGAAAAAATAAAAACCAAAAATAAAAATACACAAAGTAAGTTGCTAAAATGAATCTCACCTGAGGAACAATATCAATGGACTGATAATAGTGCTACAATGGAAGATAGTGAACGTGATATTGGCACGGCTCAATCAGATTAAAGGATCGAATTATTAGGAACTTCGATTTGATTGAGTCGTTCCAACATCTAGTTCTCACCCCATACATCATCATCACAAGGAACAAATACTAGTACTTAACTTCATTTCGAGCGCTTCGTACATGAATCTCCATGCGCGTAAGGAACATAACGATCACGATGATCGTGTTGGTTTTCGCAGCAATGAAGAAGAAGTTATAGGAGTGGTTTGGAAATATATTAGAGGGAAACTTTGTTAAAGAGGGACTTCTAACAAAAGAATGGTTGAGACGTCTAAATCTTTGGATTAGATAAAAAAACACTCAAACTATAAACAATTAAAACTTGCAGATTCGGTATAAAGATGTAGTGGTTGATATAGTTTTATGACATTGTTCTTAATCAAGGGTTCCCACTCTTTTTTGTCATTTAACCTCTCTAATACTATTACGAATAATGCATCGTACGATATCCGACACTTCTACATGCCTTTTTACCGTCCGAAAGCAACTTTGGGTACGCTATAAAGTTCAATTTTGATCCACATAAGTGACTAAACTCATCATTATATGTTACCTAAGACGAGTTCTTGGTTAGCTTTCAATTAGTCTCTTTGAAACATGGGCGGTTTCTGTTCTCTATTATTAACTCAAGAATATTCGGTATCGTAATATGTCACTGACCTATGTGTCTAATATGTATAGTTAAATTAGGATGTATTTAGTATCCTATTATGATAATCTTCTAAACCGGTATTGAGTGTTAGTTCTCTTTGTGAACATTTTTTGGTTTCATATATGAGCGGAAAACTTTGGGAAAAAGTCCAAAAGCGTAGCTTTACAGGTGGGGTTGGCGAAGAAGACAGTATATTCGCCAACCTATGAGCTTACAACCATGATCAGCTTAATTTCGGTGACGTTTTAGTGGAAGAGGTTGAATATTTTTTCCTAATTAAATAAATGTCGAGTTCGTGGCCTGGCTTAACAATTATGGAATGTATTATAGACTTGGCTCCTCACTCCTTTCATAGGTTCCTAGCGTGGTACCGTTTGAGCCAAGCTTTCAACAGAAGATTTTAACAGATGTACGAACGGACCTAGATATGAAAGATAACGTAATCGATGATTTCAGCCTCTCGTAGACTTTCGAAATTATGATTTGTTGCCGTTTGGTTCTTGTTAAGTGGTTGTACTCAACATTGGTTTTTAATGAAGTTGGTATGGAATTGGCAGTTTGGCACTATGAAAACTGGAAGTAAATCAGGTTATCATGCTTAATGACATTGGTTTGGATTCTTTCGAATACAGCTTTTAAGCCTAAAATGATATAAAAGAACTACGGACACTGTATTTTCTTCATCGGTATTCAGTATTGAGTTATTCTATACAAATTTGCAACTTTGATTCTAAGCATTAAGACCTGAAAGACAGGCGCAACCATCACAATTTTGAAGGGTAAAGAAAAAATCAGATTCATTTAGCAGCTGCATGAGTGTATTCTCATTTAGTACAGTTCACAGCCATAGGTTCAGACAATCAGTGATCAGTAATGGTGTCATCAAACAAACCAAAAACCATCAATTTTACTCGTACAAACAAACGAAAGTACAGGAACTGAACCGAGCTAATACAACTCGTCAACTCGTTTCGTGGTGTCATTTAGACCCATTCATTAAATTTCTACAACCAGGTTTTTCTCTTACTCTTGACAAAAACAATACAAGAAAGTTCAAAGGTCTTCCTCAAATGGTGTCGCTGCTTATTTCCTCTAAACCAACACAAGTAACTGACTAATTAAAGTTAAAAATGCGGAAGAAACCCTTCAAATTGGTATTCCAAAAGACGTCTTCAACTTCTCAACCTCCAGATAAACAGTAGAGTATGGAAGAAACTCTGAAAAGTGGCTTCTGCTCAGATCATTGATTGCGACTGCGAGTTTTGGAATCTCCAATGTTTCTTCGTGGGTCAGAGTCCGAACAAATTTTGCTGGGTTCCCTGCCCATAGTTCACCAGTTGGGATTCTTCGACCAGGAGGAACAACAGATCCTGCTTCAAGGATTGCATGGGTTTCCACAAGTGAACCTTCCATTAGGATGGAGTGCTGCCCAATGATACACTCAGGCTCGATTGTGCAGGACCGCAAGAGACTGTAAGCGCCAATTGTTACATACCTATCAATGGATGTTTCAGCAGGAAGTCCTGAAAATAAAAGCAAGTAGTTTGCAAAATTGGAAATCAAATGAAATAAGGCAAAACTACGGAACTTAAAAAGCTAAACTCCACAAGCTGATAAGGAGAAGATAAAATTTCAGAAGACTTAAGGGTTGCTCAGGTAATTATAGGGCATACTTCATATATTTGCAAATCAACATCCTGCCCTCTTAGTAACTTTCTGTTTTTAGAAGGTTTATTAGAACCCACTATGGCAGCAACGAAGGAATGTTAACGGAAAATAGGCAGGTTGTTTAAATATCCACAGAGTAAATACATGTTTCTGACCAGCTCCAACCTCAGCTGATTTTATGCATGTAAGAGTTTACAAAATTTACAGTAATATCCAATATGTGTACACTATATTATAATCTTTATCCCATTCAACGGTTTTACGAGATATTGCTTATTGCTAATTGTTAATATAATATATCATAGTATGATATAATGTATTGCAATCTATCCGAATTTAGTAGGGGAACTGGCTGAAGAGATAAATTTGGGTAAATTGAAGGATGAGAAGTTAGAGGGATTGGAAAACTGAGATAATTGAAAAATTGGAATGGTTGAGAATTGGGGATGGAGAGATAAATTTGGGTAAGCTAAAGGAGTAAGTCTTCACTCTTTTTGGGGTAATAGGTGGAGATTCCATAAATTCAGGCTTGTAGACATTCTGGATTTTGGTAGGGATTTATCTTAAAGAAAAGATTGGTAGACCATTTGTAGTAGACCAACCAGGAGTCCACAATATTTCAAGTATCACGAATACTCTTTCTTTTCCCAATTTCTCTCTCCTTTCTTGTCTCCCTTTTTCTGCCTAGGGCTATCTTTCTAACATCCCGATCTCTTCTGAATCAACTTTTTCCAATATTTCTCATTTGTAAATACCAATGCCACTGATTAATCCAAACAGTGGCTACAAAATTGGACTTCGTGTTCTGCAGCAATTTATGCCTTGAATTTTTCCTTTGCAAATAATTCTAAATATTTGACGTCGAGATTTCAAAGAATTGGATTATCGAACCCGCAGTTTAATATGGTTTGGCATTTAAAGCTTTGATGATACTAAACCCATATCCTTTTATCAGGAGTAGAGATAACAAATGACTGAAGGCAAGAGTATATTTTCTGAATCAAAGGTATTAGGCAACCGATAATCCAGGAACTAAGAAAGTCATATAATGTTTCATACCAGATAGGAAGCTTGAAACATGAAACACCTCCCTCTTTAAGGTATCACAACAAGATTGGTAGTGAGAGACCTTCAAATATCACTTTCTCTTACGCACCGAAGGTTTCAGTATATTATCTGCGGTTTATTGCTAAAGTGATAGGTCTATTCTTAAGTTTAGTGACTCGAGAAATGCTTTTCAGTGTCTCCACCAAATCACTTTGAGGAATATATTCATGCTTACCAAGGTTCCATGCTGTTCCATGACCATTGCCTTGAATTGGACCAAATCTCTGCCTCGGTAGATTCCAAATACTTCACTTCCCTTGGTATTTAGATAAGTTTTTGCAGATTTACCCATTGGTTCCATTCAATTGTAAGAAGGTCAGTGCAATCCAGTAAGAAGGAGAAACACCAAACAAGTCACTTGTAATACCAATACTCTTATCACCTGTACTGATAAGAGGATACACATAGATTTCAGCTAGAAAATAGGCCAACAAAGACTCACAGAAACAAAATAGAAACAAGGCTGGAGCCAGAAAGAAATAAAATAACACGCGGATGGTGATGTATTGGGGGGGGGGGGGGGGGTTTAAAATGTAGACGCCAATGCATTATTATCAAAACAGTTGCAGTACCAGATAACAGAAGATAAGAACAAAACTGCCACAGGGAATATGGATTTCGAAGACAGAACTCTTGAAGAATACATTATCTCCATTGTTTCTATAAACTTGTCTTTACTTGTAGATATCACTATTGTCATTGCGAAACTGCGAATTTGATCTAGTTATGAACAGATAACTTCAAAACAATACATAGATATCCGGCTAACATGCCACATAGCTTATGAACCCATGTAACCCACATTCTCCCCAATTTCAGCCTTGAATTCCTCGTTTTTTTTCAAAGATTTCAAATTTTTTCTTCACTAAGTAGACCCAAAACCTTCCTTGAGAAATCCTTAAAGTGTCTATGAAAGGACAAAGTTAAAGATCCTACAATCATAAAACCTCCCTAATACACCCATGGGTCCCCAGGATTACATGTGTAGTTCCTCCGTAGCAGTCTCAGCCCTTCTGGGTATAAAGCTGTCGTTCGAAACTTTAAGGGCAGTTACATATCTACCATATTCCAGATTATGGTCAGGACCAACAACACTAAACTTCATATTCTCAATACCCAGTAATACGACCTAGTGTTAACAAATGTAATCAATTTTTTACAATTTAACTGACTGAACAAGGATTTCTTAATACCCAATGTGAATGAATTTGATCAATCTCATATAATTTCACATGATTTATTATATGTTAACTAACACCAATTAGAGCTAACAGATCACCAATTCGAAAAACTAAGAACCCTAGAATTAGAAGAAAGCGAACCTGTTGGAGATTGCCAAGCAGCATGAATCACACACCTCTCTTGTACATTCGAGCTAAACCCAATCGTAATCTTATTAAGATCTCCACGAAGAACTGATCCACTCCAAACCGAAGATCCATCGCTCACAACAACTTGACCAGCTAAAACCACATTGGGGGCAACATAAGCATCCACTGCGATCTTAGGGAGCCATTGCCCTAATGGAATGATTCTCCTTTGACCTCTGTAATCCCATTTCACTCGATCTGTGATCGATGGTGTAGTTGTTGTTGTTGTTGGTGATGGTGCCGTTGTTGTTGAGAGACATCGTTGTTGGTGATGGAGAAGAAGAGATTGAGTGAGTGTTGTTGTTGATTTTAGGGCTTGTTTGGATAAGCGAGCTAATGTCGCCATTGTTGTTTCCCCCAATTTGTTTGAAGAAATGCGAGAGAGAGAGAGAGATAATTGGGGGTTCGGCTGATGAAACTGTTGGAGAGGAAACAAAAGAGCTGGGAGCAAAATGTGCTCGTGCTCGTGCTCCCACACTGTCTGGCAAAACATGTGTCTAGGCTCTAATGAGTGTCCCAAATATGAGTGTCCTGAGTTTGATCCACCACCAATGGGGGCTGATAAATTATGAACCCGAATTACCCTAGTTTGCAAAAAAAAAATAGATACCAGTATACCATTGTTATAGGACTTCTAGAGAGAGAAGGTCCGGATAGGAGAGTAGGAGTTTGAATAGGCCGACCATCATCATCATCATCATCTCCTCTCATCATATCATCTTCTCCCCTTCAACCCCTTCCAATCCCTCTCTCCATCCTTTTTGTTTGAGTGTGAGACACTCCCTTTGTTTCGATCTGTTTCTATTTTGAGTGTGGAGTGATCGGTTGTGGTTTTCTTTCCTTGCGTCCCCTACAACTTTATAATCAACACTCCTTGGTGGGATGATCTACTGGGGTTATGCATAGGTTTTAATTGGGTGACGTCGTGAAGAGTGACGAGTGTGAGTTGCTAATGTCAAAGGGTGTTTTCGAAGTACTTTCTTTCTCTCTTTACTCTCATTGTTGTTTTCTTGTGTCTTCCTTTGCCCCTACAGTTTTCTGTTTCTCTTTTCGTTGTTGTGTGTCTGTTGCAGGTGAGGACGACTGCGGAAAACGGCGTGGTTTTGACGACCGGGATGGTATGAGAAACAACTCGGTAATTGCTAGGGATTTGGTTTTGTGTGACAGAGGTTAGGAGGGCAATTCCACAGAAGAAGAAGAATATTTCATTGTGGCCTCTCTCTCTCTTGTAGGGTCTGGAGGTGGGTTTGACTTGGGCCGGTTCTATTTTATCTCAGGTTGGGCCTGAGGTTGGCATTAGCTGTGGGCCAAGTTCTTTATGATGGGTTTGGCTAAGTGTGAGGGTACCACAACACAAACGTTTTGGCCACATTTTTTTATCCTTTTCTCTCTCCCTTTGAGGGCTGGCGAGTGGTTTGTGGGTCTACGTTGCATGCACTATTCCAACTGCCTATTTTACGGTAGACGTTTGAGGGGTGCTCTTGAACAAAGTAAGGTTATTCCTTTTCACAAAACTCTTATTATTTAGTCTGCATACGTAGGAGTTGTCTGTTCGGCCACATATTTAAGGCGTGAGGTTATATCCTCGTTCCTCTTTACCCTCAACCTCTATTACATACTCAGGTACTGAGTGTCTTCCTGGCGAGTTGGTGCGATTGGAAGCTTCCTGTATTCTTAGGGGTTTTGTTGGTTTTACTTTGTGATAGAAGAATGAAGGAGGATTGGGGACGGTGGGTTCAGTGTTATCTGGGGTGGTGTTTGACGCGGTAGTATGTCGTGTTCTCAGTGACGCAAGAATTTGTTAGTAGTATGGAAAAGCTGGTTGTCACGAAACCAAGAGGGGGGCTGTAATGCACTTGGCACCGGAGAGAATTGTGCCAGAAGAATCTCGGTGGTGGTATGCACTCTTGGAACTATGTCTTCGAAATAGAACGGGGGTTCTTAAAGATCGTATCTGCCCTTAAGAGCTTATAGAATATGGAAACGTCAGAAAACTGCAAGTATTCGAGAGAACAGAACGGGTAAAACCTGCTTCTTATTTAAATTCCATACTGCATATGATCAAAATTTTGTCCTGCTTAACCACCGTGGAAAACCTGTACGGGAATACGCTTATTTGGTTCTTATGAGGCGCGTACTCTATCAAACAATATCTTATGTACGTACCATTCTGGTAAGTTTGACATTCCGACCCTTTTCGGGACATCAGGACTTCTATATGAGTTCGGACAGAGCCTGGGTCAGGTCTTGGTCACCGAACTGAATGTGGATAATAGGAGAGTGATAAAAATGGTTATCGGACTAGAGTGGTGATAGATATCTATGGGGTGTTCCCACCGACTGTTTGGCGCGGTGTAGCTAATGGTTGTTTGCTAATTAGTACTTGTATGAAGTTTTTCTATTAACTTCTGCAGTTTGTGTTTTAAGATGGGTCACCGGCCGACTATATGCACAGTGATTCTTGAGGAGGAAAGCTGGGAGGGTGAGGGGTTGGGGCATATTACCAGTTGGTACATTTAGACATAATTAGAATTTGAACCTGAGTCTGGGCAGAGTGGCCCTGATAGTGATCCAAGGACGCTAAGGTCTAAAGCTCTGGTGGTGGACGGGGGGGACTTGAATGAGACTCTCCCTATGTCTAAATCTGCCCAATATGAGGGATAAAGGAAAGTGCCAAGTTGGGTATGGGGAGGTATGTATAAGAGGAACCAGAGACTAACTCTGGTATCGTCAGGACCAGGGAGCACATCAAGAGGGTTACCCAGCTTGGGCGATAACCCGGGGGGGGGGGGTAATGTTTTTCGGCAACGGAGGGACTCCAAGATTTGCATTGGACGGCATGGGGGGGGACAACCTTGCGGTAAGAGGGGGAGGGGGAAAGAAGGGAGGAACCTTGGAAAGCCTGGTGGGTGGGGGCCAGATGGGATACATGGTTATCGAGGAGGAGCTCTTAACTTACAAGTTGGTGTAGGTACGCTGGAGAATAGAGGGTAGACGAGGGCAATCAACCGGGGGATACAACAATACGGAGGGAGGGGGTGATTCAGCACAGGGGGAGGGGCAAATAATTGGTTAATTGGGGGCACCCCTAATTCATATCCAAAGCAGCTAAGAGAAATACAGATAGTGCCCTCATTTTCATGGTCCTTGAGGAATAAAGGGGAGTCAAACAAACAATGAGATCGTCGACCAGGGGCCCAGGTTCCCAAGAGCCACTACAGTCCCATCAATCTCGCTCCAGTCGTTCTTTTACCCTCAGCGGCGTGTTGTCATGGGTGATCCGTCGACATATGCAAGCAGAAACTCGGTAAGCGGAGTCATTATGCCATCTCCAGCCTCACCAAACCAGTATTCGAGGCCTTCTCACTCTAGGTGTACAGCTCCATCCCTATCTCTATTTTACAGATTCGCCACACTTGTCGTCTGTTTGAACGTTACTCTAGGGTCGGGTGGCTCTGCGGAGACCACCCGGGCCATTATGATTCTATTGCATGGAATTGTCAGGGTTTCGGTTGACCGACGGCAATCAGCATCTTAGAGAGCTGATTAGGTTCTCTAAGGGGGATATTATTTTTCTAGCAGAAACCAAACGATCCTCTGCAGAAATGCAAGTTTTGGATTGAAACCTTAATTACCTAACCGGGTTGATGGCCGACGTCGGGCATTCACGGACACTCTGGAGGTATTTGTGTCCGGTGGAAAGATAATATTAATATTGAATTGTGTTTGTAATAAATTATGATTAATGTTCTGGCGAATTCTGAACCTGCTGGCCCCCCTTGGATGACCTCTTTCTTTTACGATTGCCCATACAGCGGGACAGAATGAGAATGGGGCTCGTGGAGAGCATACGAATAGTATTCTGTCCCGTTGATGATTATGGGAGACTTTAACATTATTTTTGATAGAACCAAAAAGAAGGGGGGGGGAGCCTTACAAAGCAGCAGAAGTGCCTATGCCAAAGAGTTCTCAACAGGCGGGCCTCATAGATCTAGGGTTCTCGGGCAACCTTCACTTGGAACAACCAAACATCGTAGATGGGCAAACATTCAAGAAAGAGGATGTTTATCTTTCTGAAGCCAAGGTTTCCATTTACCAGCCCTTGGTTCGGACCATACTCCATTGTGCCTTGACACTAACCGCAATTGTCGACCCTAGGTAAATGCTTTTGTTTTCAGACCATGTGGACTAGAGAACCCCAATTCCCTCAATTGATCCAGCACCTCTGGGAAAATGCAGATTAGGGCTCCCCCGCCCAAATGGTTTAAGGTAAACTTTCAACACTAAAGTTAGCATTAGGACTTGGAATAAAAAATAAATGGATATGTCCCTAGCAAAAATTTTGTACTAAAAGAGGAA
>JACGCM010001710.1:600000-995586 GCA_014058105.1 Kingdonia uniflora
CTGTTGGAATAGTTTGTCTATGATTTAAAAACTTGCAGTTACATTACATTGAGCTTTTAGCCCACATTGAAGATCAGCTAAGTGATGAGTTCTCATAGTTACAGCTGATGGGCTTGTGTGTGCTAACGTGGATGCTAAAGAGTTGCAGTTCTTTGACTTCTTTCACATAGTTGCTTCACTTTCATGATGGGCTTGTGTCACGATGGGTTTTGTATATTTACAGTTGATGGGCTTGTGTTCTTTCACATAGTTGCTTTAGCATTAGATGATGATGTTGCTTCACGTAGTTGTATTCTTTATTTGAAGTATTAGGTGATGATGTTCGGTTTCGATTGAATCTGAAAAAACCAAAACCCAAAAAAGATTTGAAAACCAAAAAAATAAACAAAGCTGAGTTCAGAACCCGGCCCGACCCGATTAATTCGGTTCGGTTCCGGTTCGGGTTCAAATGTGGCTTAACCCGGCCCAACCCGACCCGTAAACAGCCCTCTCTATATATATATATATATATATATATATATATGCGGGAAAAACTCATAAAAGAAACCCAAACTTTGGTTATGTTCCTCCAGTCAGTCATGGTCATAACGACCGATATTTTAACCGCGAAAATCAAATGTTTACCAAAATCAAGTCTCCCTCTCTCCTAGATTCCAAAACCTCTTGCAATTCTCTGAAGCAAAACAAAGCAAACATTGAATCAGATCCTCTTCTCAAACCCTAGAGTTTAGGTTCCAATCTCATTCTCTCACTCCAAAGATGTCTTTCTTTTTGGATTTCTCCAACCCAGATTCTCCATTCCTCAATTTCCTCTATAAGAACCAACAAACACAGCATCATTTCCCCAAATTCAAGTTTTCCAATAAAAGAGAAACATCATGGCAAGTTTTTTGCTTCACGGGACAATTCAGGCGACAATATTTGAAGCGGTTTCGGTATTGTGCCCCGATAGAACTACTGGGGAAGCGCCTAATTGCTTTCAGAAGGTAATGCTCTAACTTTTAATTTTAATATATTTATTGTCTTAGAAGTTTAGTATCAATTTATCTCATACTTCGTATCAAGAGCTCAAAAGGGGTGCAAATTGGAAAAATTATAAATCCAAATCACCGGTCAATCATTCCCCGTATGAAAATGTTTATAAGAAATGTGGTAGAAGTAGGGCTGTCAATGGATCGGATTCGGATCGGATCTGCTACAATTCGAATCCGACCCAAAACTTTTGAAGTAACATCTACATCCAATCCTATCCGAAGCTTTTATGAGTAAATCCAACTCCGATCCAGTCCAAAATATAGGTTCGGGGATCCGAATTTGAAATCCAATCTGACCATAATTTTATTTTATGACTAAAAATGTTGATATAAAGGCTGAAACTTAGGCCATGTTTGTTTTTATTTTTTTGGGTGAGAAGAGGTGAGAATAGCATAAAAGATTGAGGTTAGAAGCTGTGAGGTTAGAAGATTGAAAAAAATTTGCGTGCGTTTGGCTGAATGCTAGGAGTTCTACTTAAAATCTTGACTTCGAACTTCAACATCTCACTAGTCCGTTTGACTGAAAAATATAATTTGACCACAAATTAGAAGTTTCTCCACAAAAACACCAAAAACATATGTAAACCACATTTTTCTCTCTAATTCTTAAATACACAAATTACCAAATATATAAGAAAACATGGTTCATAGTCATACAAGAAAATACCAGTCGATCATCACTTCTAAAATAAAAATACTCACTTACCTACCATACAACACACCACTCCAACATAAGCTAAAACAAGAGAGAAAATCTAGCCATGCACATCCCTTACAGCCATCCCACCTAGATCCTCTACATCTTCAGCTTCCTCGACCTCAACAACTGGTGGAGCCTTTTCCTCCTCTAGAGCTACTCCCCCCCTGAACATTCCTCTCTTTCTCAACAAATGTAGCAAACAAAAGATCAACCTCTGCCATTGATTTAACTCTTCTATGAACAGCTCCTTGAAATCTTGAGACCTGGGGTTGTGTCTCCTCCCATGTCTCATATAGTCCGGGTACACGCCCCACAAAAAAACACAATACCTAGCCATCACACCTACAAAATAATAAATCATCAATATGTCATAACACATAATAACTTGTTAATCTACATATACTATCAAATACATTAAAGACATAATATACCAAACAATAATACTAGTCATAACAATAGTGCAAACCAAAATATAACTAAAAAAGAGACATACCAAACAAACTTATTAAAGTAATCTCACACCATAGTCATAACAAAAATTGCAATAAAAGAGTATAGTAAGCAAATAAATAAAAATAGTACAAAGTAGATGACTCATGCAGGATGATAATGACCAGAGTTAACATACTCAAACTATATGTTTGCACACATGTTGTCCCTAAAATTGGTCCATGCTTCAGGCGGGAAACCAAAATATAACTAAAAAAGAGACATACCAAACAAACTTATTAAAGTAATCTCACACCATAGTCATAACAAAAATTGCAATAAAAGAGTATAGTAAGCAAATAAATAAAAATAGTACAAAGTAGATGACTCATGCAGGATGATAATGACCAGAGTTAACATACTCAAACTATATGTTTGCACACATGTTGTTCCTAAAATTGGTCCATGCTTCAGTTCCCCCTAATGCTCATATCTCTTCATGAGGCATTTCTCCATGTTCATCTTCCTCTACATTTGGATCTACCTCTATGATATGGTTGTGAATGATACAACATGCAACAATAACCTTGGTTTGAGTTTCAATATCATAATGGGGTTCTATGCGTAAACAGGCAAAACGTCTCTTCATGACCCCAAACAGACGCTCAATGATGTTCCTTAACTGGGAGTGTTGAAAATTGTATAACTCTTGTGGAGTCTGAGGACTATTCCTCTCTCGATGTTCATTAAGGTGATAACGTACACCTCGATAGGGAACTAAAAAACCAGGAGCTTGGGGAAATTCAGCATCCCCCAAGTAGTAATGATCTGAAAAATTAAATTGTGCACACAAAAATTATAAGTAAAATATTGGGGATGATATTATAAATACATTATCATTTACCTCTAGGCACTGTAAACGGATGCATGTCATCATTAACTGCAGCTCTCAAGATCCTGCTGAACCTTCCCTTCTAGCAAATATCTAAGTTATTTTCATGTTAAAGGAACAAACAACAAGCACATTCTACTTTATATCCCCCTTCCTAGTGCGATACCTAGGTTGATCTTCAAGGGGGACTGTTGTAGGGACGAATGTGCCATCCACTGCTCCAACACAATCCTAAAGAAAATAAACCATGCCATCAAATATAAAAGCAATTACAAAAATGTTTTAAAATATTAACTTTAGAGTAAATATACCTTGAAGTAAGTATTGGCCCAAGCATGATGATTGTTTCCAGTGGCAAAAGACAAGTCAGGAGTTGCATGTTTGATTAAGTCTTTACCCAACCTTAAAACATACTTCAAAACAACATGAAAATACTTGGAAATTGTTTCCAATGACCTCATGGTCGAAGCTTGGGCATGCTTGAACCTAGTGTCATGACCTACAATCAATAAGAATATTGCCACATGTTCTTCAACAACTAAATGTTTGCTAGCTCCAAACCCTTCCCATCAGCCCATCACAAAAACTATAGAAGCAAGCCCTATTCATTCGCAACATATCATGGTAGATAATAATACTCTCGTCATACAACGAACGTAAGTTTTCATTCCTGTGCTCCCTCCTATTGACAGAAGGTGCTCTATCATATTGGGTGGCCTCAACCAATAATAATACTAGGTTAACTGCAGTGGCTACAGCTGCAGCAACAACCTCTAATTCCATTATTTCATCATCATATTGATCCATCCTATTTACAATCCAAAACCTCTAAAATTAACGCAATTCATTACAACTCAATAGCAGAACACCAATATAACAATGAAACCTTATAAATTCAATTTAACCAATTCAATGCAACCAATTTCCATTATAACCAATAAACCAATCATCACAATTTCATAAAGAATACATACATAGAGATATAGAGAAATCAAAATACCTTGTCGAAGAGAGGTGGCGAGTGTTGTTGGTCCGGGGAGACACCTGTAATTTTGAGTAAGAGAGCAGAGCGAAACGCTGGAGAGAGACGCAAAGAGGCGTGGAGAGAGACGCAGAAAGAGATAGAGAGACACTGGAGAGGGACGCAGAGAGGCGTGGAAAGAGTTGGATAGAGGCGTAGAGAGAAAGGCAAAGAGAGGTGCTGAGGGAGATGAGAGATGCGCTGCACTCGTGGTATTTTTTTTGGTTTTGTTTAGTTGGGTTATGATTTTGCAAGTTTGGGGAGTTGGAGGTGGGTTTTCATTCGGCTTTTTTAAGTCATTTTGGGTAGAAAACCCCAAAATACCCTCACTTAAACTGGTCTCGGGTGGGGAACGTCCAAAACCACAGTATAGGGGGAAAACGTGCAGTCAAAGCCAAGTTAGAAGTTTTGAGGTTAGAAGTGAGGCTAAACTTATAATCTAACTTCTAGTTTACAAAATTTCTGGAGATTCTTCTAACTTTTATAAAAAAAAAAAAGTCAAGGGTGAAGTTTTCAAAACATCTCACCTCTTCTCACCCGTGACAAAAAAAAACAGGGCCTTATGATCGTTCATGGGTTTAACCACATAGCTGGATGTGTTCTAAATTGTTTTTTTATTGTATATTATATATTTTTAATTGTTTTAGAACATTAAAAGTAAAAATTTATTAATAAATTGATATATAACTTCGGATTGGACTAGGCACCATCCGAATCCAATCTGAAATTATTTCGGATGTTCCTTAATTAGACCAGATTGGATTCGGATTGGAAAAAATGTGTCTGATCAAATTTTTGGTGAAGGAGTTATTAGTTGTAACAATCGCCTATAGCAATATGTGTCGTTGCCACTTTAGTCTCATTAGAGACATTAATATTAGCTCGCATAAGTTCTTGACACGTTCTGGGCCGTTTTAACTTGGAATGTTTGGGGGTTTCTCATCTAGAAACATGTTAGTTTCAGGGGCCGGGATAGGAGTTTAGGTGACCAAGGCCAAGTCCCATAGTGGTGCCTTAGGTCTTGTTATGGCATTTTCTATTGTTTTTGTTTTTATCGTTGACAAGATCTTTTTTTGTGTGCGTGTGTGTGTGCAAAAGACTGATGATGGTAGTGGTTCTAAATGGGTCGGCCCTTGGGGAGTGTGAGGTGTGCGACCGCACAGGGCCTTACGAAAAAAAACCCTTGTTTGCCTAAAGCTTAGAAGAAAAGAATCACTTTTATACATACTGCATAAAATAGAGACTTTTGCTTGGTTGGTTAATGCCTTTTTGTTTTTACTGGGAGGTCAAGGGTTCAAGATCTATAAAAAACAAAAAACAATTAAGCCCCATTTTAATTTTTGCACAAGGATCGTTACTGAGGGATTGTGAGGAATGACGAGAGGTTGTGAGGGAGAAAGGCGAATTCGAGAGATTCGTGAAGGTGAAAGGCGAATTAGAGAAGGATTTGTTATGGAGAGAAAGTTCAGGGAGAAAAAGTGGGGTAGCAGACCGGCGGACACGACTTTGTGACATATTCTCATTTTGCATGTGCATTTGATAATTATACTTTGGTTATCTTCTTCATTTTTCCTTGCCAGCCAACAAGTGAATATAGATTTTTATTTTTACCATGTTCATGGGAAAAAGCTGGGGGTTTTCATCATAAATGCCTGCAATAATACTGTAGGTTGCTTCTATATTCTGCTTTATTTAGTTTTAACTGAAAAGGTTCATTAAACATATGGCCAAATATGACATGGATATTGATATGGAGATCTTTTTAGAAAGTTCTATGAATATCCTAATTTTAATATTTATTATTGTTTATTTAGGAAGTTAATTTGTTTTAGTAGTATTTTTCTACAAGCACTAGGTTTCTTATTTTGATGAGTTTCATTTCTTTATAAAAAGCGAGGTCCTCTAGCTTTAATTCTTAGGTTGGTTTTAGTAGAAAGGGTTTCTAGGAGTTATGTAAAGTTTTGGGGAAAGCTATAAATCCCGGATCTTTAGATTTTAGTTTTAGTATTCCAAATATAATAATAAGAATGTTTTTCTAGTTTCACTTGAGCATGTGTTTATTAAACCCATCTATATCGAAACGATCTCTTGCTTCTGCGGATCGTTTGTATTAGATATGTTAACTAGCTAGAAGATGTCCTCTCAAGGAATGGTTCGCGCATGGCTAATGTAACCACAAAATTCCGCCTAGTTCTCTAGAAAGAATTGAAGACACCGGAAATGTATTTCCTAAATTATCATCGTTTTGAAATAAGAATCTCACAATCTATGAACATATTCCTTCTTCCTTCTTCCTTCATCATTATTATTATTTTACCTATATCTCTTTTAAGTTTACCATTATACTCCTACATGCATGATTACTTTTTATGATTAATAAGTACACTCTATTAGCCATCTTGAGGTGATGTGGAAATTGCCGTGTCTGACACATCGTACTCGTGTCGGACACCGACACACGTCCCCTGTCAATGTGGCATAACTCTTAAACTAGTTCACCCACCCTAATCTCCTACGTACTATGTAACATGGACACTCCATATTCCAAAAAAAATCTGTGTCCAAATGTGTCGGACACACCGACACTTGTGTCGACACTCCAACGGACACTTCTTGCTTAAATCATAACCTTTTTGACATAGCTTTTAGAAAATTTTCAATTCTTATACATGTTATTCAACCATACTAACTAGTATTATTGTTTTTTGTTTGTTATTAGTCGTAAATTAATCCATAAGTTAATATAACCCATAAGTGTTGGGACTTGTTTGTTATTAGTCGTAAAAATATGTCGTAAATTAATTCATAAGTGTGTTAGATAGGTTAAGTAACGAACATAAGCATAGTAGAAAATAAGAAATAAATTTTTTACAGCCGTGTCCCCGTTTTTACATATTTTTGGGTCGCTGTGTCCGACACCCCGTACCCGTGTCCGACACCGACACCCGTATCCGTGTCGTTGTTACCTAGCCTACGCACTAATAAAATTCTTAGCGTTTGTGGCAACTTAATCCTTGACGCAAGTCATTTTATAGGGACACAAATAATACTAGCTCTTGTATATCTACTAATTTCAACTATGAATAGGAATAATTAAGAAATAACATCTGATAAATTTGCATTTTCTGGTTTATTAATGATATTAGTTTTCACTTTTATCAAGTTGTGATTTGTTATTTTTAGTTCTGTATTCAACTGTTTTTCCTACTCCCTTATATAGAAATATTTGTGCCTAACACTTGATTTACATATTCTGGTCAGTACTATCTGGTTACTTCTTCAAATCTTATACCCTTAATCTTGCTTCTTTTGTATTGCTGTAAACCTGGAGACTGTTGGAACACTAACGCTATCAAAGAAAAGGTTGCTCTCAAGGGTCAAGAGCATGTTGCTATGCCGCCCTCAGGTCAGTTTTCCTTGACTGATAACATTTAGTTTCTTCCTATTAGTAAATCATTTCATTATTTGTTCTCGTATTTTATGTTTATTGCCTGCAATGCTTCCTGCAGCTTATTGAAAATATTGAGCAAGACGTTGGCATTACCAAACTCTACGCAACAGTTGATCTAGAAAAAGCTAGAGTGGGAAGGACCAGAATTATCTCAAATGAACCACACAACCCCCGTTGGTACGAGTCCTTCCACATATACTGTGCCCATATGGCTACTGATGTTATCTTCACGCTAAAAAATAATGATCCTATTGGGGCAACTTTAATTGGAAGAGCTTATTTGCCTGTTGAGCAAATTTTAAACGGGAATGAAGTCGATAGATGGCTCATGATCTTGGATGAGAACCATAATCCCGTACAAGGAGGTGCAAAGATCCATGTGAAGCTACAATTTTCTGATGTTGCTCGAGATAGCACTTGGTTTCGTGGAATTGAAGTTACTAAATTCCCTGGAGTACCTTATACATTCTTTAAGCAGAGAGAGGGGTGCAAAGTCTCTCTTTATCAAGACGCACACATTGCGGACAACTTCAGGCCACAAATTCCTCTATTAGGAGGTAAGTATTATGAAACTCAGAGATGTTGGGAAGATGTGTTTGATGCAATATCTAATGCGAGACACTTTATTTACATAACTGGGTGGTCTGTAAATACTGAGATCACCTTGGTGAGAGACCCAATGCGACAAAAGCCCGGAGGTGATATTACTCTTGGGAATTTGCTGAAGAAGAAAGCAAGTGAAGGGGTTAGGGTTCTTATGCTTATTTGGGATGATAGAACCTCTGGGGGTCCATTCAAGGAGGATGGATTAATGGCGACTCATGATGAAGAAGCTGCAAATTATTTCAAGAATACTGATGTTCATTGTGTCTTATGCCCACGTAATCCTGACAGTGGGAAGAGCTTCTTTCAGGGCTTTGAGGTTTCTGCAATGTTCACTCATCACCAGAAAACTGTGGTGGTGGATGCTGAGATTATGCCTAGAGGAGGGTCTCTGAAGAGAAGAGTTGTAAGTTATGTTGGTGGTATCGATCTCTGTGATGGACGCTATGATACACCCTTTCATTCCCTCTTCAGGACTTTAGACACAACACACCATGATGATTTCCATCAGCCCAACTTCAAAGGTGCTTCAATCACTAAAGGTGGCCCAAGGGAGCCCTGGCATGACATCCACTGCAAGCTCGAGGGGCCCATTGCTTGGGATGTTTTATACAACTTTGAACAACGATGGAGGAAGCAAGGTGGGAAGGACTTGCTTATTCATCTCGGAGAACTTGCAAATATCGTAGTCTCCCCTTCTCCTGTTACGTTTCAGGATGATCCTGAAACATGGAATGTTCAGTTGTTCCGGTCAATAGATGGTGGAGCAGCTTTTGGCTTCCCTGACACACCCGAGGATGCAGCTAAAGCAGGGCTTATTAGTGGGAAAGATAACACCATCGACCGCAGTATTCAGGACGCTTACATACATGCAATCAGACGAGCGAAAAATTTCATTTACATTGAAAATCAGTATTTCCTGGGAAGTTCGTTTTGTTGGAAATCAGATAACATCAAGGTGGAGGATGTTGGTGCATTGCACCTTATTCCCAAAGAACTCTCGCTAAAAATTGTGAGCAAGATTGAAGCGGGGGAGCGATTTTTCGTCTACATCGTCGTTCCTATGTGGCCAGAGGGTCTTCCAGAGAGTGGGTCAGTTCAGGCGATATTAGATTGGCAAAAGAGGACTATGGAGATGATGTACACTGATATTGCTCTGGCTCTTCATGCTAAGGGTCTTCAGGCAAACCCTAAGGACTACTTGGCATTCTTCTGCCTCGGGAACCGGGAAGTAAAGACAAGTGGGGAGTACATTCCCTCGGCGCAACCAGAGCCCAATACAGATTATAGTAGAGCTCAACAAGCTCGTCGTTTCATGGTCTATGTTCATGCAAAGATGATGATAGGTAAGAGAGCAAGTGCCTAGGCCCTAAACTGTGATATAAATTTATTTTCATCTTAGTGCCATAATTCTTATTTTGACTGGCGGATTGGGGAATCTTGCAGTTGATGACGAATACATAATCATCGGGTCAGCAAACATTAACCAGAGATCAATGGATGGTGCAAGAGACTCGGAGATTGCGATGGGCGCCTACCAACCGCATCACGTAGCATCACAGCAACCTGCCAGAGGACAGATTCATGGATTTCGGATGTCACTATGGTATGAACACCTTGGCATTCTTGGCGAGTCCTTCCGTCAACCTGAGAGCATGGAATGTGTGTGCGAAGTAAACAAAATTGCTGAAAAATATTGGGAACTGTACTCGAGTGAGACACTGGAGTACGACCTGCCAGGTAATTTGCTCAGTTACCCTATCGGAGTGACGTCTGACGGATCCGTGATACAGTTGCCAGGGGCGGAGTTTTTTCCTGACACTAAGGCCCGAGTCCTTGGTACCAAATCCGATTATCTCCCTCCAATCCTCACTACTTAACGCCATTGTCTAAGTAAATAGTAATGTACACTTGAAATTATTTCTTTATGCAGTGCTATTACAGATTGGGGGAAGGATTTAGAGACACTAAAAAACGAGATACTAAAGTCTCACTAAAAAGGAACCACACATCTCTAGAGATGAGCGGTCCTCATAATAGAGGAGGTGGAAAAGAAAAACCCAATTAATATTAGGTGGAAATGAGTTGGTAGAGACTCACTCCCTCTCTCTCTTCACGTGGGCATATATTTTTCTCTTTCTCTCTCTCTCTTCTCTGCAGTTTCAAATTTAAAAACAGACCTCTCATTTCTCTTTCTTTTACTCAGATCTGGTTCTTTTGTTTCTCTCTCGGTCTAGAACAATGACGGATTTGATAATTTGAAATCTCTCTGTTACTCTTTCTCTCTCTTACAGAAACAATAGAAGAGATCATTCAAACTCTATTTCTCGCCATTAGAGATTAACTCATTGCTACCATTAGAGATGAACTGATTTTTGGATTTGTTTCTCTCTCCTCTCTTTCTCTCTTTTGGTTGTGTGTTTTTCTCTTAGTCCCGTTAGATTTTACTCAAGAAGTAGTAATTTTCAGTTCAAATGGGTTTGTTTTGTGGTTGATTTTACTCTCAATCAAGTCTTATATTCCCCTTTACTCTTTCTATATCTCTCTCATCGAAGACCGGTTATTGGTTATAAACTCTTTTGAATTTTAGTGGTGAAATCAGATTTGAAGATGGGTTGTTTTCGAACCTTCGAACTATCGTCTTCTTCGATCAGTCTTTCAAACTACTGCAAAAGAACAATGTCGGGTTCGACAATTTACCCATCCATATATTGTCGATTTCGACAATACTTATGATCGACAATTTACCCCTTCATATATTGTTCGACCATATATAATAATAACCCACTAAGGGCACATGCGTAAATGACTGAATCTTCTTAGTAATTTCTTAGACAAACAAGGGCACATGCGTCATTGACTTAATCTTAATTTCTTAGACAAACAAGGGCACATGCGTCATTGACTGTGGGCTAGCTATCTTTAATAATTATTGTTGGTAATTATTGTGGAGTTGCTATATATTGTGGATTTCGACAATTTACCCATCCATATATTATCGGGTTCAACAATTTGATTGATAATGAGCATCCAATATTATCCATATATTGTCGATTTCGACAATACTTATGATCGACAATTTACCCATTCATATATTGTCGATTTCGACAATTTACCCATCAATATATTGTCGATTTCGACAATAATGTAAATCGGACCATATATAATAATAACCCACCAAGGGCACATGGCGTCATTGATTGAACATAAGTCATTGACTGTGGACTAGCTATCTTTAACAATTATTGTCTAGAGTTGCTATTCATATATTGTCGGGTTCGACAATTTCATTGATAATGAGCATCTAATATTGTTTTCGTAATAATGAACATCCAATATTGTTTTCGTTATTGTCGGATTCGACAATTTCATTGATAATGAGCATCCAATATTATTTTCGTTATTGTCGGGATCGACAATTTTATTGTTAATGAGCATCCAATATTGTTTTCGTTATTGTCGGCTTCGACAATTTCTTGATAACTAGCATCCAATATTATTTTCGTTATTGTCGGGTTCGACAATTTCATTGATAACTACTACCAATTTGTTAACCTACATAAATTCGTTTTCACTATAAAGAAGAAAGGTAATAACCGTAAAATAACAAAAAATTACTCTCCGGTGTTGTACTAGTTTCTTGAAGCCGACGAATTAGAGAGCCGAAAACTAAAATCGTAATCGATCTATGAAGCCGACGAAACCAAGAAAAAAAACGAAACACACAAAAACCAAAACCGATCTATGAAGGCGGTGAATTGATAGGTGGAGAACGAGACTTCAAAATGTATAAATAGTTCTTCACTCTGACACAATGAGTTGTAGTCGTTCTTCTAGAGAAATCAATTTTTCTTTCTTCTCTAATGGCAGTCATAGAGAGAGAAAGAGATAGAGATAGAGAGAGAAAGAGAGTGAGACTGAGATAGTAAAAGTGTATTCTATAATTGAAAACAAAGCAATAATAGAGGGAGAACGACACATCATTAGAGAGAGAGAGAGTGGGACACATTATTTTCACCTCATTTTCCTATATAACAACTCCCAATTTTAGGAGTCACTCATCTCTATTAGATGAGTGGTTCCTATTGAGTGAGACTTTAGTGTCTCATTTTTTAGTGTCTCTAAATCCTCTCCCTACAGATTGATGTTTATGAAAGAAAAATGTCTAATTTTATCAGTCATTCTAATATTTCAGTGTAACTGTGAAACAAAAGATGTAAATAAACAGTATTTTAGTCTACAAACGGTTAACTATGTCGAGCAAATAAAAACATGACTATTCTCTGCATGAACATATGTGATTAATATTTATTAGCAAATTGATGTTGTCAAACTAGTATGCATTGCATTTAAACCTGCACGCATGAATTTTTTTTTTCCATGATGTAACATATTTGTGTCTGTTATAATTTCTCCAGTAATGTGGCAAGATCTTCTTATGAACTACATATCGAGTTTGAATAGCATTTCCAACTCTAGTTCTACCACGGTTAAAACTATGGTCGAAAGCCTTTGTTCTCGCAGAAATATCTTGACAGTTTAGTCAGGTAAACTCAAAACATTTTGCTACTACTATTAAGAGTCAAATAATATTTTACCAATGTTGCCAAATCATAAGTCGTAATTGTAAAATGGTATAAGCAACTCCACAAAGAAGAGTAATTGCTGACAGTAACGAACTTTTGAGCCTAGTTGTACGCTTACACCTCCACCGATCTTAAGGTATAAATATCAGTAATACTTATTCTTCGTCTCTTTATATCTCTCTATCTGTATGAGTCAAAAATAGTTGTTTATACAATGAGAAATTATGAGCTTTGTCTCTTTATATGTCCCTATCTTTATATCTCTCTATCACTTGTGGTAAAGCTTCACCCATTTCTGTTTAAATTAATAATTTTATATGAGAAATTATGACCTGAATGAAAAAAATATTATTTATATAAATATTTAAAAATCTCTTACCGGTTCAATATGCAATATTTCTCTCAACTAGACTAATTTTTTCTTTATTTAAAACAAATCTTGTAATTCCTACAACAAGTAATAAGTATGTAAATTAGCATAATGAAAGACATGAAAAAAAAGAAGATTTAATTATGAAAGCAAATAAGAGATACATACTTGAATTACAATAAGACTTCGGGGTAAACAATGTTTATTTTACAACGTGAAGCATTTGGAGGCAATAACGTTGTGATTATGTTTGCAGAAGTGCATCTCGACAATGCAACATACAGTTGTCCATGAGAGAATACCTCTGTTCGCAGATCTATCACCACATATTTTACCGATTGTTCTTCTGATTTGTTAATTGTCATTGCATATGCTAATCGTAAAGGAATTGTCTCCGCGTCATTTCAAATGGCATTTCGGTTGTTAATGGTGTTAAAGAAATCCTTGGAGACCAAATTCCCAGAATGTTCACCCATCAATATCTTAATTAGCCTCAATAATGCATATCCCACATCGGACTACCATTAAGCGAGTTCCGTTAAAGAGTCTATCTTTTGGAGATAGATTTCGAAGTAACATTATTAAACATCCTACTTTGAGTTTTAGCTTGAATGGTGGCAAACCAGGAGGGTTGAGACAATTCAAGTATTCCCTGGGATAACGGTCATTATACGTACGATCTGAAGACTCATCTTCAGCAATTTTATCTGTCGTTAAATAAACAATTGGTTATCTCAGAAACATATTTAAAGTGTTATCATTAATAGAGCTAACATCGTCGTTTCTTGAAGATAAAATGGTCATCTCAGTAAATCTCTATCGTAACAAATATTCAAGTTTGAGTAAATGGAGAGTATTAAGTCTTGGACACTTGCCCAATTTTGAATTGTTGAAGGTAACTAAATAGTTTGTTCGGGGTTTCTTCTGATCTGTTACATTTTGAAATTAAAAAAGTTAAGTTAAGATATGATATTTTGATTAAATACGTGATAAATACTTGTAAAAAATTACCAGCATTATTACCTATAGTGGCTTATTCCGCATCTCAAGCTCATGCCTCATCTTCAGACTACATATGAACTTTCGGCCTCCAAAACAGAGCACGTGGCACAATCAGAAATGAGACAGCACGAGTTTCTCAACCAACATCACCCATCCCTTACGATACTCGTGCTATTGGTTGAGAGCCATCTTGTAGTGGCTTATTTCATATCTCGGACTCAAGCTCCGTCCTCGAGCTCATCAACATATAAAAGTATAAAAGCTTATTACGTATCTCAGACTCAAGCTTCTTCCTCGATCACATCAGCATACAGGAAGTGCTACTGAAGACATGATTAACTTTCCTCAGTTCGCAACGTCGCTTTCGACCTCCACAACAAACAGTCCGATTTACACAAGTGTACAATCATCAATAGAGCCGTTGTACAATAATAGAGGTCAGAACATTACACTACCTGGTCAAGGAGTATCCTGCATATACTTTGTAACGTCCACCATTAAGAATATTAAAGGTCATCAAACGGTTATATTTTAAGACCTATAAGTAGAACCAGAGAACAACAAATGAAGGACAGGAAATTCTACACAGAAGAATCCTTACTCTAGCATTCCAGATATTTAGAGCGACCTTTGTAATAAGTTAATAATTTCAATAAGATCATCCTATCTTTTCAAAGCCCTTAAGAGAGGTCGTGGTTTTCAACCTATTCAAAGGTTTTCCACGCTAAATTATCTTGTTGATTGTTATTTACTGATTTTAGGCGCTCTAAACATTTTTGGTGTAAAGGCTAAGTTTGAATCCCAGAATTAAGCCATAACATTTGGCGCCGTCTGTGGGAACCGAAGTTCTCAAACCCATCGTCTTAAAACACTGCTGATCATCTTCTTTCAGAATGTCACCGCCAGATTAGAGCACGCCAATCGTTCATATGAACGAGAACGCCGCACTAGCAGATCTGTACGCCATTTTGAATTCTAAAACCGAAAGATGCGCGGCCCCAAAGCAACATCTAGCGAGTGTACATGATGCATTAAAGGTTTTACAGGGTCAACAAGTCGCCGCCCAGAATAATAAAGTTGTGCAATCTGAAGGCTCACGAGTCTCTCTCCATGATAGAATCAGACCTCCTCTGAAGGGCAAACACGCAGGAGGTGCGCTTTGATCCAACCATCAGCAATAGGAAATGAAGCCTATCCTGATCTAGGAGGCCCACCAGGAAGTAGATGGCGACCCGGTAGAGATCAAACAGATTGAAAATCCACGACGAGTTCGAGTCCCAGCAAAAGACTGTCTAAGTGAAGGGAGTTACGACCACAATCCTGGAGAAGGACGCGTCACCCGCCCAACCACAGAAGCTCGATAATATATAACTCAGGAACACGTCGAGAGACGAATCAAGGAAATTCTTGAAGCTCAGACTCCGACTAAAGGGATCCACACAGATTACAAAATAGCCCGATCACACAGGAACTATTAGATGGCGAAGTCCCCATAGGGTTTTATACCTCAAAGATTCGCAAGTACAAATAAACTGATCCAGTGGAGCACGTCCAAGAATTCCAGGACGGTTTAAGTCTACATTCTACGTTGATCAACATCCTATGTCGGCTCTTTCCTACCAGCTTATCAGGCGAACCCTTATAGTGGCTCTACACACTACCTGAAGGGTCTATCAAAACTTTCAAACAATTGCGTGAACTCTTCGTGAAAAATTACTCCCACAGTAGAGATAAGGAGAAAAATATATACTCTTTTTTCAGCCTCAAACAGATTCCCGGAGAGAACTCGAGATGTTTACTAAAAAGTTCCTGGAGTTAGCTCGAAAAGTAGACCGACTCGACCAGAAGATTATTATTTTCACGTCTTCACCAATACTTTACTCGCTGATGGCAGGGCAAAGGAATACCTTAACATTAGAAGACATGATCAAAAAGGTCAACGGGTACATCGACCTGGAGCGAATGGTATCCCACAGACAGAAACTGCATAAATCAACGTTATCAGTTCGGAATCAATCAACCAATCCAGATTTTAACTGTACTGCAGATCAAGGTGGAGACAGGAAACGAATAAAGGCTAACGGTGAATGACCTCGAAAGGGGAGTAACTTCCCAAAACCTTGTCTTCCAAATATGAATGTGACCATAGCCAACATTTATCCTATACTGCAGAAAGGCAGATTCTTTCGCAATGCACAGTACCTTCAACCCATTGAGAACAAACCATACTGCATTCACCACAAGGTTCGACATCATGAGACAGAACACTGCTTTGCCTTGCAACGATTGTTAGAATACATCTTTGCAGATGGACGAATACACGAGTACATCGTGACATTGAAAGTTACAAGAATGGGTATTATAAAAACCCTACAGAAGCTGTGCAGATCGAGGAACCAACTGTTGAGAAGCATTTGTACCATATCTTTCTATGTTATTTCGTGGAGACCTAGATTGCCAAAGAATCATATAGGAGTAAAAGAAGACGTGTCGGCCAATGTCACGACTTGTCCATGCAAGATAAAAAAGCTCATTTACTTCCAGCTTCTAGCTCTCAACATACAGGAATTTCTTTTAATGATTGCGACGTTCGACATGTCAACTTTCCTCACTATGATGCCTTGGTGATCATATTAAAAAGGCGAAACATGGTGCTTAACACGATGATGATAGACACTGGCAGCACTATCGAACTATTGTTTCAAAACACGATTGATCAAATAGGACTAGCTGACAAGGTCCAGCCCAGTAACATTGATATTTGTGGATTCAACGGATCTAAGGAGGAGCGGGTTGGAAAGATTATACTTCTTATCACGGCAGGTCCAGTAACACTGGACGTTGTCTTTTATGTTGTCAACGCCAAGTCCCGTTATTTAGAGATAATGAGATGTTGCTGGCTACACAATATGCGCGCTATTCCATCAACTTATAATTTAGCATTATGTTTTGAATGGAACAGTGACGTCTATGAAATCAAAGGAAGTCAGAAATTAGCTCGAGCATGTGAAAATTTTGTTACCATTGTACCATAACCAACAGAACCACAACTCGCATAGCAATTACAGAATACGACAGGGAATATTACATAAAACTATACAGTAAACTCTACAGAATACCATTTGCCTAGCGCAGAACCTACGTAGTACGTCAAAATTAGTGGTGACAAATGGGGAACATTCATCGACACTCTTCTGCCCATAGCAGAATACGATGCGCTCATACAATTTCTTAAAGACAATAGTGATGTCTTCGCTTGGTCATTTCACGAAATGCCAAACATCGATCTGAATCTGGCCTGCCATAAGCTCAATTTGAAAGATAAGGTTGAAGCCGTCAAGCAAAAATAGAGAACTTTAACACCAAGACTCCGAGATGAAGTTAATAAAGAGATCGACAAACTCATCGAAGTCGACTTCATTCGAAAGGCCAACTACCCAGAATGGATCTCGAACATTATAGCAGTTCCAAAAAAGAACATCAAAATCAGAGTGTGCGTAGACTTCACAAACCTCAACAAGCACACTTTAAAGGATAGTTTCCCGCTCCCTATCATCAACCATCTGCTCTATTTTACTGTATGACACAAACTTCTGTCCATGATGGATACCGCATCAGGCTACAATCAGATACCTATGCTATTTGATGATTTAGAGAAAACTACTTTCATCATAGAATATGGCCTATACTGCTATAAGGTCATGCCATTAGATCTCAAGAATGCTGTAGCTATTTACTAGCGCTTGATGACACAAATGTTCAAAGAACACCTTGGAAAGACAATGGAGGTCTACATTGATTATATGTTATGTAAAAGCCTTAGGAAAGATAACCATATCATGAATTTACACACAGCTTTCAAAATACTCCGTTTCAACAAGATGAGACTCAACCCCGACAAATATCAGTTCAGAGTCCAGTCAGGAAAATTCTTGGGCCACTTAATCAACAAGCGTGGTATTGAAGCCAATCCAGATCGTATTCGAGCATTATTGTCTATGCCATCTCCCAAAACAAAGAAAGACGTCCAGAAGTTAGCTGGTAAGATTGCTGCAATCAACCATTTCGTTTCAAAATCTTTGGATCGCTGTCGATGGTTGTTCAATTTATTACGTGAAGGGATAGCAAAACAGAAGCTTAAGAAAGATCCTGAGATCGAGTGGACAACAGAATACGAAGCAGCGTTTCAAGAACTCAAACTTTATTTGGGATCGCCACCAGTGATGAGTACACCTAGCGAAGGGGAAGAACTCACAATTTATCTCACAGTTACTGATAAATCCTTAAGTTCTGTCCTCATTCAGCTTGACGAAAAAATAAAAAGCCTGTCTACTTCATCATCATGACTCTTACTCCAGCAGAATCCAGATATACCAGGATCGAGAAACTACTTTTAGCACTCGTTTATATATCACAAAAATGGAGACAATACTTTCAAACCCACTCAGTTCGAGTGGTGACCAACTATCCTTTGTGAGAAATCTTATCCAAATGAGAAAAATCTAGACAGGTACAATAATGGTCAGTCACTCTCGGTGAACACGACATCCACTTTGAACCAAGATACTCGAAAAAAGGTCAGGCAGTAGCAAATTTTCTCGCAGACTTCCCCGTAGAAGATCCTGATTGGGAAGAAGACAATACGGATATTCACGAAGAACAGTTCAAAGAAAAGTTAGACTGGGTAACCCAGAAGGGGTGGTATCTTTTAACTGATGGGTCCTCTGGACCTACAAGATCAGGCATCGAGATTATGCTGATCACACCTTCTAATAATAGAATCGAAAAGGCAGTCTGACTTAATTTCGAAGCTACCAATAATGAAGCCGAATATGAGGCAATCATTCACGGCCTGGATATGGCCCTGGACATTAGAGTCGCCGAGTTTTCTATTTATATGGACTCGTTACTCATTGTGAACCATTACCCAGAAAGATTCCAGAAGAGTGGAAAAATGATCGATTATGCAGCAGCCGTAGCTGACAGAATGAGTAGGGTCCAACGAATTTCTATCGAACATGTACCGCGTGGAGAAAATAGGCATTCTGATTATCTTGCATATCTAGAAGGTGTTCTTGGTACAGAAGATCGATATCTCAAGATCAAAATATTATCAACCCCCAGCATTAACATCATCAGCTCAAATTTTGTTAATACTGGGGGCGTTGAAGAGGATGAAGACGATTGGAGACGACCTTACCTTAAATATATTGGGACTAAAAACATGTTTGACGGCGAACTCCCTATAGATCCCATTGAGATGAGATGCGTACTTGATAATGCAAAACGCTACACCGTGGACAACAGTCTCCTTTACAAAAATTTTGTCACAGGATCCTACCTCGAATATTTGTCGGATAAAGTGGCTCAAAAGTTCCTACACGAACTACATGATGGTGCTTGTGGCTCCCACGTAGCAGGAAGGTCCCTGACCAATCGAGATCTTACCCAGGAGTCTTTTGGCCTAAAATGAAAGCTCAAGCCATTGAACTTGCAAGCAAGTGCGACGCCTGCCAATGTCACAATCCTCAAATTTAAGCTCCAGCCTTGAAACTCCATTTTAGCTGTGTTGTATGGCCATTTAAAAGATGGGCCCTTGACCTTGTAGGAGAATTTCCCACTACACCAGGAAAACGAAAACATCTATTAATAACGACGGATTACTTTACTAAATGGGTAGAAACAATTCCTCTGTGTCGTTCACAGGAGGACGAAGTTATCAAGTTCATATAGGAAAACATCTTCATCCGTTTCGGCTGCCCCCATCTCATCAGAATCGACAACGTACCTCAGTTCGTTTGATCCATAGTAGTTGAATTCCTCAATCAACACAACATCATACACTCTCCTTCTAATCTGTACTACCCACAAGGAAATGGTCAGACATAAATCACTAACCATACTATTATGGATAAAATTAAATGCGCTTAACAGAGAAAAAGGGAAACTGGATCCAAGAACTACCACATGTGTTATGGGCGTATCGAACGACATCTCGCATATCGACTGAATGTATACCATTTCTTCTGGCCTGTATCATTATCCCATTCGTGACCATACCATGAAAGATAAAGAAAATGAATTCCAGTTGGCATGCAATCTTAACTGGATCAAGGAGACTCGGGACCGAGCAATAATGAATCTAGGAAGGTACCACCAGGCTTTAGCCCAATCTTATAACAAACGCGTTCGCCATAGAGAATTCGAGATCAAGGACCTCGTCCTTCGAGAGATTACCAAACAAAGAATATAAGTCAATGCTGGGAAATTGTCCAAAAATTGGGAAGGTCCTTTTGTCGTTATCGAAAAAGGAGGCCTCAGTTCTTACAATCTAGCAACTGAACATGGAGAGAGAATACCTAATCCATGGAACACACGGTGACTGAAATTGTATCGCCGATAAAAATCTATCACAGTTTACTTTTCTATAACTCAATCCATCATCTTGTATGACAATTTTACATCAATGAAAGAATTATGTTTGATCTCCATACACCTAAGTACTCTCTACTATTTCATACAAAACTCTCCATCTAATACATTCTTTGTGCAACAATCTTATACCAATGAAATACTAGTGTTCAATTGCCCTACACTATTGTACTTTCTCTAATATATCCAACAAGTACTTCTATATACAAATTATAATTTATTTGTTGCTTTGGCCAAACTGAACATCTATACATTACAGTTTGTTTGTTGCTTTGGCCAAACTGAACATCTTTACATTGCAGTTTGTTTGTTGCTTTGGCCAAACTGAATATCTATTTATTATAGTTTGTTTGTTGCTTTGGCCAAACTGAATATCTATGCATTGCAGTTCGTTTGTTGGTTTTGCCAAACTGAACATCTATACATTACAGTTTGTTTATTGCCATGGCCAAACTGAACATATATACATCATAGTTCATTTGTTGCTTTGGCCAAACTGAACATCTATACATCATAGTTCATTTATTGCTTTGGACAAATTGAACATCTTTACATTGCAGTTCGGCCAAACCGGTCGCCTATTACATCATGAGTCATTCATCAACATATGTTCCTCTACATTCTCTACCTCAGCAATCCTCTACTATCTAAACAGCCTCTTGGGACCATCCCATACAGTAGATGTTTGACAAATACTGTATTATCAATTTCTTGAAAGGTTAGTTTATATCACTATTCTAGACAGTCCTCTGGTAACATATTCTATGAGTTAATATACAGAATACGTTTTCACAATCATTATTCCTTACTCGAACTTTTGCTAAAACCATCACCTACATTGGAAGGTCATGTATCAGCACAAAAATGGCCCCTATATAACCGTTCGAACATAAAGTCTGGCATTCTCCCCAGAACAATTTTCTTTCCTCCCCTCACCATACTCTGTTTAAGAGTTCTAATTTTGGCCATCATGGGAGCTAGATACTCAGACCGTATTTCCTCCATCTCACATTGCGAACTGTTAGCAACCACAGTGCCATATGCCAATCTACTTTCTACCACCAATTTCTTGAATTCTGATGCAAAGAACGAAATCACCGCTGTTATCTCCCTCTCGTGGACACTATCCGGCTCAATTTTCACCAGTTTACAGAGAACCAGATTACTCAGCTTACTCTACGCCTCCTTCAGCATAACCTTCAAGTGAGCATCGCGTTCCTCAACTTGTCAAATTTTACTTCATATATCCGCATTTCAATCTTCCAACACTGTCATTAAACTATCCATTTGGCCAACCAGCGACAGCGCCCACTCCACTTCATCCTCACGGTAATGATTATATGTCATCTTATTATCAAGATCTACTATAGCCTTCAACAGATCCGCCACCAATTTGGTGTTCAGGCCACGTAACTGCGTCCTATCCGCTACAGGCTCCATAATATCGAGATCCTGCATTAGAACCGTATGCTCTAACTCACATATCTTATTCCATGACTTGTTCATGTGTTCGTTCTGCTGATCACGAAACTATTCAGTCTTCTTCCACATCACATCTGCAACTAGACACAGTATTTTTACTTACGAGCGCGAGCTCGCATGTCAACCCTGACCGCCTCGAGCATATTCACTTAGAATTGTAAATCTTTCACATTTTTACCTTCCTCCTCTAGTTCTGCCAATAATTCTGTCACACGAACCCAAGAAGGTATCAACTCCGCCCCTTGCTGATCCGCTCACCTCGAGCTATCTGTAGATCCAACTTTTGTTTTTCTTATAATCGCTCTTAACTCTTCTATCTTTCTAAGACCGTTCGCTAGATCCATTTTTTTCCTATGCAGTTCCTCAAATAATTGAGCTTCTACGTATCGCTCTTTCCCCAACTTCACCTTCGTCATTTCCATTGCTTCATTAGTGCTTTCTAGTGTGACCTGAGTTTAGCTCAGCGTTCAATTGTTCGTTTTGGACATATAATGTATCACAACGACTTTGAACAGCTGTTATTTCTACCTGTTATTACAGTTTACATTTATAATAGCTCGGTCATACTGAAAGATTACATATCAGAGTTAACAAATTTAAGTCAAGATCCTGGTATCTAAGTGATATCGATATAATGATCCATTCATCATCATAGGAAACAAATTTCATTTATCATCAACAATAGTATAACAAGGATCTAACAGATGTGTTGGGTCAGTAAAGCAAAACAAACGAGATTACCCTATTTTTGACACTTCAAGGAATGAGAAGACTGTACTCTATCTCTCGGACTCTTTCTATTCATTTCTGACACAACTGCCGGGACGGTGAAGGTCACCACCTCCTGCTGAAGTTGTTTATGCCACGATTGGGGTCTCAGACTATCGACCTCCTCCCCCCTCTTCTGATGACAGTTCTCTCGACCTCGGTTTAGGCTTATCTCCAACAATTGCTCCATCACCTCTGATAAACCATATATTCTCAGCCTTGGCATTCTTTACATCAAAATCTTTCTCACATTCCATCATAAATTTCCTAAATTCATTATCTACTCTCGATAGTTCTACCCCATAAAAATCAATAATAATGTCTATGTGACGCTCATGCTCTGTTCGAGCAGCGATTTTTGCTCGCGTGGGTTACAGATGCTCCTTCAATATCATTTGTGCTTTGTGAAAACTCTGGCGCATGTTTTTCTATAATATACCTAATGCCCTCACATCCGCTTTTACCTTCATGCGAACAACCGCTTCATTCGACAACCGCATTACTAAAGATATTTTTTAATCCAGGTGTTGCAATAGCTCATCCTGTAACCCCTTTAATTCTCCCACTAATTGCTTTTGAACCTCTATTTGCTCTTTTCTTATCCTGAAAAATACAATTCTTATGGACCTCTGATCCTATATAAGGCTAAATGCATCAGATAAATATTCTATATCACCCCATACAACAGACACACCAGCTCGAGCAGAATACTTTTTCGCCTCTAAACTATGATGATTATGTATTTTTTGTGCTAAAAACATAACTCGAGCTAGGTCCAGAACTACACCTCTCTCCTTCAAAAGCTTTATATAAGCTTCTTTTAACCCTCGTTCACTATCTACTTCGACCTTGAAATATAATGTCAGAATAACTAACATACTCTGACACTTTGCTTTATCACTCGGGTCGTTAAAACAAGTCAATTCTTTTGGTTTTCGAACTAATAATCCCCTTTCCTCCTTCCTTAACACCTCATCCCTTTCTATTTTTATCTTAACATATCTACATTGCAGCTCGTATAACTTTTTAAAAGTTTTCTCTGAATTCAACTTAAATTGCCTTATCTCATATTCAGTTTTATTAAGCACCTGTTGAATATGACCCACGGAGTCCCCCGTTCTACTTAACGACCTCTCCAATTCAGAATTTATTTCTCTCAATCGTTCTATCTCCTACACAGATTACAGATATCTTGTCATCATACAAACATTCACGAAAAAATTATCTCAAACATCACTTCAAATAAAAATAGTGTACGATCATACAGAATACTACAATCTCCAACTCAAGCGATCTACAAACATATGACAAAAAACCACAGAATGGTTAAAGGTTCTGGCTTAGGCCTACCTCAGAGGGAGATTTCAACGTCTGCTCCAAAGCATGAACTGTCTCTCTATGTTTCGCTAGAGAGTCCAATATTTGCTTAATAGGTTAGACTGGCTCTATATTCCCTGGAGAAAGATATGACACTTTCTCGGACAGAACAACTACATCATCAGCCAGTTCTTCCTCTTCAAGCATCGAAGGGAACTCTATCTCCTTATATCTACCAATCTGGGCTAGCTCCACATCTCCTGCACTCAATCCAAAGGTATAATAAGATTGGATAAAGTTGTTTCTTCCCACTAAAGCAGCGAAAACCGAATCCGTCATAAGCTTATCATGCTTCGTCAGAACACCAAATTTGTCTCCAGCTGTTAAAGTCTCTGCAACCCTCATCTCTTTCTCTAACAAGAGTTCAGTTTTGAGCTCTTTTATGCAAGCTAACTATGCCTCAAACTTTGCAGCCAGAGAACCAAATTCCTGGCTCCTCTTGTCCAAGTACTGTCTTGCCCCCTTCATCATTGTGGAGAGCTACTAATACAAACAACAATAAGACATTGTCAGTTCAATAGTTTCATTAGTTCGGTCAAATTAATAATTTACGAACACCTACTGCAAGTGTATGCTTGAGATACTCCTCTTCGAGCTGCTGCAGATTCGTCCCAGCCATACGACAATATTTATTCTCCAACTCCTTCATTTTGGGCGCAACATGAGGGAGAGTTTGGTAACTGCCCTCCTCTCCATGACATTTTTACTTCAAAGAGTTCTTCTCAACCTCCTCAGAAGCGGAAATGCTCACTTCGAGTCTTTCCTCCACACCACCAAAAACAACCTTTGCGATCTCTTGTCCCGTGATCGCAGCCCCAGGAACAGAGGTACCCTGCTGTGTTGACTTTTGAACCTTCCACGTAACCCGCGTGGCAGTCTGCGACGTAGGAGGTGGAGGACTCAGTACGTCTACAATGGTCTTGACAGTCTTCCCCTCGGCCATAGCTTGTTTCTCTTGAGCTCGCTGCAATCTGGGTACTGCAAAATCTACCCTTTTATGTCTTTGGATACCCAATTCATTAAGTACCTGATATAGCTCGTCTGGATCTTGAGCAACACAATCAAACAAGCTCATTCTATCAGGAGTAGCAGACGGTTTAGGTTCTGCCAATTAAAAGAGTGAAACATTATAAGCAACACGAAGATACGATTATATGTTATGCAAAGATTGGTCAATATTACTTACTCAGGTTATAATATCTATGGTTCTGTTCAAGCATTGGTTCACCTGGAACCTGCAAACAATTACCCTCTACCCACACAAGGTGGTCGTTCCATGGTCTACCTGCAGATTCAAAGTAAAAAAAAATTCGCCCTCGATGAATCACTATACAGGTAACCACTACTTCGAGCTTCGACATACTTTTACTTATAAAACTTTAATACATCTTCTGCTTCGAACTTCTTAGCAGTCCTTTCCTTCCTCCGTTTTTCATTCAAGGCCTCACATACCCTCATCATCTCATAAACATTCCCATTCAATTGAGCAGGACAACACTGTAAAACATTCATAACCCCTTTCTGAAAGTAGGTCAGAGGAATTCTAAGGCTGTAAACAACCTGATTCAAGAAACATAAAATTATACCAGTCGGGCCTGATAGGCCCAAACCATTATAATATGAGAAGTTAACCCCCTCACCAATCCTTCTGTCTTTCTTCCATTTCTCTAAGCATGGGACTCGATAATATACTGTCTCCTCACCTTTCCCGGGGACGTTGGCTCTGAATCAGAGACTTTGGTCCTCCACATAACTCCCCCAATCTTCCTGCAATTTCTTCTTATTTTTCAAATATTTTTCCCTACATCTACCTCTTCTGGATATCTAGCAAAGATTCTCTCCTTTTCTTTTTATCCTCCTTCTTTACCATAACCTCAACTCTACTGGGTTCCCCAACCTCTACGACCGTCCTCACGCAATTAATAGTTTCCTCCATCACACTATACTCGCCCCCCCTCCCTTCCTGAAGATGACGTCTCTTCAGAGCTCGACGATACTTTAAATTTACTAGTGGGGTACTAGGTTTCAAGCGCATACTGAACCTACAGATACAAAAACATTTTTTTTATCATTATCCCTACCTACAAATAGTTAACAACAAGCCCCACCCTCTACCCAGTCAAACACGTCTATTCTCAAAACTAAAACATAAATATCATATCATTTCAAATTTCTCCCATCTTTTCCACAACACATATTTTATCTCTCTACCAGGCTCTATCATCTGTAATTTTAAAATCCCCATATATACAAAAACAACTATGCAGGTTTCTAAATTCACACAAACTACTACATGAAATAGATTACGCACAAATCAAACAAGTAGAGTTTTACATTACCAATCTGTACTTGCAGAACAACAATCCTCTGCTTTGTCCGGACGCCTTTTTGAAAACAATCCCTCCCGTCATTTATCCGATAATTTCCTTTCACTTGATGCATATTTCTTTCTCAACTCATCACTCAAACGTTTCTTCTCCTTGACCGTAAGGTTTGCACCACTTTTCTCTCTCTCTGAAACTGTAGAAAATTTATGAGGGAGAGATAGCCGAGTTTATATACTCTCCCTCGGCTTATGAAAAGACAACTCTTTCTAACACGCGTCAGCCATCCCTACTGTTGCCAGAGGTACTTCATTTCATTTTAAAATATCATCATAACTTCTGTGATAACGTCTACCATCATCACGTCTGTCTCTATCATCTGCAATTAAAAGTTCTGCACCATTTTCTCAGTACAGTAACAAACGACCAATCACCTTACTTTTATACGCTACCAAGATTGTACAACATTCCTAAAATAACGCAATTTTCAAAAATTGAAGATATCAATACAGTTGATAGAATCCTACAGCTGTCACCTACAATATCCGTACACAAAAGGTAAAACTGAATACTTTATTATTTCAATAAGATCGAGATATAACATAATTTATTCTCTCGCGATCACTCATATTACATTTATTCAACCCAACCACAGAATACTCCAACAACAACTTACTTCTAACGAACTTCCAGAATTCGAGCTTACCGAGCTCCCCAGTTACATCTAAAGCAACCCCGATGGTTTGGTTCCCCATACAGAATTAACTCCCCATTCGCTGCCCTTACATCCTCTTCCACGATCTTATCAGATGCGAGCTATCGAACCGCCAGTTCTCGCACCCGGGGATCCAACAAAGATTTAGAAAAAATGTTGCACCAAACAAAACAATCATGTTCCGTATGCCAGCATTCATCGTCTAACCCGACCAAATTCAATGGCCATTCCAGAAGTGCGGCATCATAAGGCAAGTTCCGAAAATAACACTCATGAAGCACAAAAACCTTGATATAAAAATGACTATCTGCCGCCTGCTGCGTATGCTGAGAATGAGTCCTCACCATGCTTGAACACAATCCCTTTAGAATGATGCAAATAAAGGGATCAGTACTTATAGCCAAAGGGAAGATCCCTGCAGATTTAAATTACCCATAGATTTTGCTGTTAGAAATATTTTTGTGAACATTTTCGTGATAGCAGAATATATATACAGAATATTGTGACAGCTCAATCTTCCCATATTCCAATATCCCCTCATATTTTGTGCATGGCAACATACAAGATCACGCACATCCAGCAGTAGCACCTACAATGCCATGACCACCCGTTCTCTCAATTTGAGACACCCAGTTTGAGCACACAAATCATAGATAACAAAATCCCTGATGTGTTATCTCATAGACAATATCACTTTCTCATCAATACGTTTATGAACTCTTCTCTTTCAATCTCTCATCGAAGCTTCCTTTCTTGAACCGCTCAAGTTGCTCTGGTCATAATCTAGGCTTCTTGATCAATGGTGATTGATTCATGATTTGAGTGTTTTAATTTTCTTTTGAATCTCTTAAGATGGATCTCTCCTCACTTTTAAAAACAATCCCTAGAAAAATAGGTTTTCAAAAAATTGAGTTCTGAAAAAAAAAGTCCTTTATAAGAAAATAGAAAACACGTTCTCTGTTCGAATAGAAATAAATGTATTCGAATAAAAATCAGGCTGAGCCAATCTATTCAAATAAAAAGAAATCTATTCGAATAAAAAGAAACAGGCTGAGCCAATAAATTTGAATAAAAAAGGAATATATTCGAATAAAAATAGAATTTATTCGAATAAACAACAACTTGAGGTATTTTATTCGAATACAATAAAATCTATTCGAATAGAAATGTTCCCAGTTCTATTCGAATAGAAAATGAATCTATTCGAATAGAAGTTCTGTTATCTTAAAAAGAAATACTTATTACCTTTTCCATACTCTGTAAAAATACATAGGGCTTGATATTTAGAACAAGGAATTAGAACTAAAACTATAGGTAATAAAAGAAAATTACAAACTCGATGGACTGACTAACTCACTGAACATCAATTGACAAAAGCATATCCTATGAAATCCCTGTACACTAAATAAGCGATATCACATACCCGTTCATATTCTAAATAATGAATTTATAGGATAAACATTACTTACCTGGTTTACCTGTCAGGAGCCTCTCTCCCCCTTTTTGGTACAGATGAACAAATGGTAAGCAAAATAAAATAGGATACTCAAATAGTCAAACTAAACAAAATGAATATGGAGTTAGGAAAGTACTAAACACCAATACCAAAAAAAAAACTCATCTCCCCCTAAAAATAGTAGCCCCTTTAAAATAAAACATAAACGTAAGGACACATACGGGGAGTATTTTTGAAATAAGTAAGCAATAGAAGACAACACTCCCCCTAACACAAGGCATGATAGAAAGATAATGAATCTAAAATTTTCTATAAAGACCAAGACAACGCCCATGTGATATTAAAATAAGCACTAAATGAATTACTTGGTGTGTATGTGTGTGTGTGTGTGTGTGTGTGTGTGTGTGTGTGTGTGTGTGTGTATAGTCATATAGATACCTGGTTTTCAACTTATTACTCAGCCGTAGTTAAAATACAATGTTGGAAAGTTGTTTCAACTTAGGCCTTTCATTGTTGGTCACTCAAAATCACTGAGAATTGACTAGCAAGCACTCTGTGTAAGATATGTATATGAATAAAAAGTAAATAAATGATCATATCTCATCAAAAATGGAGTACTGTGAGCTAGAAGATCTCATGGTGAGGAACCTCATTTGTCATTAATGGTGTCAAGTTAAAACTAATATAAACTTCTTATCTTTAATCTCCACTAATGCTGAAAGCGCCTAACTCAAGATCAAATAGGTCTTTGAATAGGTAATAATGTAGGCATGGATAGGCTTATGATTGGGTACGTGTTTTGCTGGCATTCTGAGACTGCAGTTACACTAGCTCCCACTTACTTCAAATCAACTTTACCTTCTTCTGCTATTTCTTCTTGAGTATACACAACAAAAATAATTATTCACTTTTTTTTAAATGACACTGATTGAGATAATAAAAAATTCTTTTGAGGACTCATTGCATTCTTCTATTCACCTTTCCTCCCAAAAATTACACATATTTTTCTTTTTCTTCTCACTGAATAGTCTCATAACATATGGGTATAAGAATAAAGAATTTGGGTAGAAAAAAGAAAGGCATATTTTAAGACACTGAAAGTAGAAAAAAATAGTTAGAAATAACGAAGGCCAATAATGTGAGAAAAAATGCCTATTATCACATCCTCGGTTGGACACCGTCACTTTTTTGCCTCGAATAAAAATATGAAAGTTTTACTAGTATAACTTGACTTTGATGTTATCATTTGACAATTGAGTAAGGAAATGAAATGAGATCAAAAATAACAAGATCAACGGAAGAGTAAATATCATAACACTCGAAGCTAATAAACAAGGTCAGATCCTCACATAATATTAGGTACGAAGTCTCTACAGTTATCCTCACGTGGTTCTACTCACGATGAGCTTTTAGTTTAAACAAGAGAATCACTAACTATTGTGAGTTGAGATTTTACCAAATAATTATCTCATGAATGAATATAAAACAAATACATTGTACAAGTCTAGCAAGAATATTCTACAGACAAAAACTTCTAAAGTGCAAAGTGCAGATAAAAAACCAGAACAATATCCTACTATCCTCAAAAAAATAAAACCCAACTGAGATAGGGTAAGAAAAGTACCTAAACACTGAAGCATACTGATAACCCATCTCAGTTTTGATTTATTACCTTATTTGTGGCGACAAGTCATCCTTTCGCTCCCAAACTACATGAATCACCTTTCGAGGTGATGTTTCTGGAGCAAACCACCTACTCAAATTCTTACTTTTCTCATTAAAAAAATTTACAAATGACTTATATTTTTGTCTATTGAAAGGTTTAGCATATGGTTGATAGGGTCCAATAAATCTGCAATAAGATGCAAGATGTCCCTTTCGGCCACATATACTACAATAATAAATCTGATAGTAAGAGGCCCATTTGGTGTGATTATGAGTAGTGGATATCATGTTATTTTTGGGCACCGAAGTAGAAGCAGTTGTTTTCACAAACTTTATGATTTGAAGAGTCTTGGCATTAGGATGAGGTTCCTCAAATCCTAGACCCCTTTTGTCACTATCCATCTTTCCCATACATGACATTTTATCAATGTTAATGTCCCCATGATAGAACTTCTCAATTTTTTGCTGAGATAGAACTACATCAAGCTTGGCCGGGCAAAGTTTGTCCAAAGTTGATTTCATTTTCTCCTTTACATTATTAACTTCTTTTTCTAAAAATACACCTTTGTCATGAAGGGTTTGTTTCTCATTCTCAAGTACCTCTATTTTGTGACTTGTACTCTCAGTTTTGTTTTGAAGTTCGCACGTAAGTGTATTAACTTGGTTTTTCAAGACTTTGTTAAGTTTACCGAGTTTCATACACTTGGCAAGAGTCTGAGCATACAAGTCCTCAAGATTTAGGTCTTCAAACTCATTTTGTTCTTGATCACTCTAATTTTTTTATAGAATTTTCAAGTTCAAAAATGTCATAGTTATTATTGGCACAATATAGAAAAGCAGGATATGCACAATAATTTCCGTTATCAACTACTTGGGGATGACTCTCATTGCTATTATTCACATCATCACTGTCAACCCAAGAAGCGGTGATATTCATAACTTTGTGATTGGTCCCAGATTTCTTATTGGGGTAGCTGTGGGCATAATGACCAAGCTTATGACACTTATAGCATTCAATTTGACTTAGGTTAGTGCCAAGGTTGGTCTGTTGGTTATTCACTTTATATTGATCATGAGTTCATGACTCATGATTCACCGATTGCTTATGTTTTTAAAATTGGCATTGTTTCATAAAGTTTTTAAGCTAGTAACTTATAGAGGCAATCTGTGAATCCATATCGGACCTATTATCATTATCTGAATCAGATGAGTTGTCAGCTTCTATGGTACCCTTAGAAGAAGATGAGTAAGATGAAAATTTAAAAGCAACATGTAATGACCCCGATTTTTTATTTCCTAATTATTGCTATTAGTATACTCACCGTTGCAATACTCTGCATATTCCTATTCATTCTCACTTCTGTATATTCAATATCCGCATTTGCATTCCGCACATATTTCTCATTTATTTCTCCTATCCTTAATGCATCTATTATTATTCTTAGTGCCAGGTTTGGTGTGGATTCCTTTTTGGTAGAGTTTTGGTGGTTTGATGGTTTTGGTAGTTCGATGTTTGGGCATTTCAGTTTAATTGTGTGGTGCGTGTTCGGAGAGCAGTTTCTCTATCCGAAAGGGGTTTTCCACTTCTATCCTCTTAGTGGGTCCTAGTGTTTTTGATTCCAGACGTTTCTGGCATTTCTGATTTTCGTTCTGGGGTAGAGAAATAGGGATTAACTATCCCTGGTTTTTCAACGCCTATCAGACCGTCATCGGACTCTTTCCATCCATTTTATTCCTTTCGGTTAAGTTTCTATCCGTTAGATTCCTTTTCTGGGTTTTAAGAGTTCTGGTGGCCGTTCAGCAGTGGAGGTGGCGTTAGACCTTGGGAACCCTTTGTGGTGGCTGTTCAAGTTGTTCCAGTCTTCTGAGGGCCTTGGAGTTTTGTGTGTGTGGTTCAGGAGGACCTCAAAGTAGATTTCCTGAATTTTCGTTCGAACGAGGTTCCTAGTCGTTCGAATGAATCCTTGTGTTTTCTGATCATTTTCTGCGTCTTCTGGACGTTTTGGCCATTGGACAGAATTGTCGTTCGAACGAGATTTATTGTCGTTCGAACGAGTTGACTAACCTCCTGGAATTTGGCTCGAGGCCTCTTGGTCGTTCAAACGGCTTTCTTATTCGTTCGAACGAAGTGGCATTCCTCCTGGAATTTGTACCCAAGAGGATTTCTCGTTCGAACGACTTTCGAACTCGTTCGAACCACTTTCGTATATTTTGACTACTTAAGTCTTTCTTCCTCATTTCTTTCGGTTGATTTCCTATTAGGCGCTGCTTAGGACGATTTGAGAGAGAGAGAGAGTTCTTGAGAGAGGATTCTTCTCCCCCAATCATCCCCATCGCCCCCATTCATCACCTTCTCATCTTTATCATCATTCTCTCCTCTCCCTAAACTAATCCCCTCACCTCAATACTCTTCACCCAATCCTTTCCCTTGCTCGCGGATCCTTGCCAAGCTTTGCCGCGATCATCTCTCCTATCTTGGGTAAGTAATTTTTGATTCCCTTCCATCAATTTCGCTTGATTTGGCGTAGGTTAAATTTCTAGGGTTTGGGTTTTATTGTCGTATCCTTTAATTGATTTGTTGTTTGTTGTTCTCTATTGTTGGTATTAGATTATCAGGCGTTCTGTTGTCGTTCAGCAAATTTTGATTGGGTTTTCGAGTTGGATTTTCGTAGGACTCGGGTTTGTTATCAGGCGAGTTTTTATTCCAGCATTACTAAGTTTCTCTACTAGTATCGTGTATTGGTTTAGAGGGTTATATTGAACTTAGAGACGTTTTGTGATTAACTATAGTTTAAACTAGAAATTATCCTGTTAAGTTGGTTAACCTGTAGTTTGGGTTTGTAAGGATTCTGGAGTTGGTTTTGGTTCGTACGAGACCTGAGGTTTAGTTCGTGGTGGTTGGGCTAGCATTCTCGGGGTTAAATTGTTAGTTTGGATGTAGGCGACGGTTGGGTTACTGTTTCGGCTATGCAGAGTCGGTGTAACCGAGTCCCTATCCATTTGGTTTGGGTTGCCAGGTTAGCGGTGTTGTGCTTGGGCACTGATTGTACCTTTATAACTTAACGCATTTTTTCAAACTTATTGAGATTGGATACACGAACACTCCATTTCGGTTGACCTCCGACAGGATCTAAGGAGTCCGTGAGATTAGGAATGACATTATCATACCTAGCAAAACTACCCTGGAGTGTCAATTGGTATGAGACAGAGTCTTGTTGATCCCAAACTTAGCCTCGTTGAGGTTGAAACTCCTTGAAATGTTTTGGACTAATGCTCCGCGGGTTTGATCCACCCTTCCACTATGATCAAGTGCGACCATCCTAGCTTGGTCAAGCTTAAACAAACCATACCAGTGTATCCCTTTACCGAATCTCTTTAAGATAGCATTAGACGTTAGCATCAGCATTTTTTGCATTAGGGGATATTTATGGGAATATCCCTGTTCTTCACGTCATATCATAACATTACATCTAGGATAAGTATGGGATTATCCTAGTCATCACTTCACGTCATAGCATTGCTTATCCAATCATCATCTCCCTCCTTTCATATTCTTAACTCTATTCCCTTTCCGAATCCACTCCACTCTCTCTCCACATTAACTCTATTTTCCATTCTCCTATCAACTCAATCCTTCTTTCCATATGGATTAGTTATTTCATTGATGGTTACTGATTATATTCTTAGAATTGCTTAGTCACTTAGTCTTTATTACACTCGTCTCCACTCTATTTTCAGTACCTGTTATTAGTAAGTTATTTAGTTCTGTTGGATTAGTGAGCTCGTTGTTTGCTCACTCTCGCATTTAAACATTTTCAGAGGTTGAGTAGCTTAGACTGCCGCGTGTGTAGCTGGTCCAGAGATAGATTTTGCCGCTGCAGATTTCCTTTAGTTCAAGATTTCTATAGGTGTTCTCAGCATATGTAGCTGAGCTTGTATTCGAGATATTGTATTACATTCAACTGATATGTATATTTATGTCTTTTGCTTCCGCGCTATATTGTTATATTGTTGCATTGTTATTTCTTCACTCTGATGATTATTGCTATATGTGAATAGTCGAGCCAAAATTTGTCTATGGCTTGGCTATTTGTGGGGTAGAATCTTTAGATTCCCAGACCTGCACAGCTTCGGATCTAGTAATTGGTCAAGCTACCGATTGCCGGATTTGACACAACACTTTTGTTCTTCACAGGATTTTTTGTTTTCATCTCGGGTTCAAAAGTTTGTAATTTACCAGCTAATGTATCTAGTTTCATTTTCTTAAGATCATGAGCTTTCTTTATAGTATCACGTCTGAATCTAAAGCTCTTAGGAAGGGATCTTAGTACTTTGTGAATAATTTGAACATCCGAGTAAGTTGCACCTAATGGGGTACTAGTGTTGACAATGTTACTTAGTCTCGCATAGAACTCATCAAATGGTTCATTCTCATCCATTCGAATATTCTCAAATTGTGAGGTAAGCATTTGTAATTTGCTTTCCTTGACTGTATCATCGCCTTCATGAGTTTGAACTAATAGTTCGCAAGCTTCTTTCAAAGTGTTACAAACAGATATATGTCAAAACTCACTTGGGCTCACAGCCATGAAAATAGGATTGCGACCCTTATTATTAAAACTAACAACTTCCTTTTCATCCTTAGACCATTGATTCCTAGGCTTAAAGATCTTTTACGTTTCATCAACCATTCCTTTCACCATGGTTGGGTGTATCCATCCATCTTTGATAGCAATCCAGACATCTTCTCTGAGTATTTGTAAGAATGCAATCATTTAGACTTTCCAATAAGGATAGTCTTTGCCATCGAAGAAGGGCGGGCGATTCATGGGACCTCCAAAATTTCTAGAATCCATTAATCTCAAGCAATCGAGTAAGGATCCACGCTCAGGTTGTTAATCCTCGAAGCGTGACCGCTCTGATACCAATTAAAATTCCTTGACGCTTGAGACTAGTTGATTTTGAATAAATTAAGTTTAAATCGATAGGTCTGAATTCCTCTGAATTAATGGTCTAACCTTAACCTAGTTCAATCGATTCAATTATCTAATGTCCATAAGAAATTGGAAATTAAAGACAAGGCCAAAGATTTTTAACCCTGTAAAAAACCTTTCTCAGGAATAAAACTACAGGTCGCTGTCGAATCACCTGACAACAAAAATAATCCACTATTGAAAAAAAAACTACAAGAATATAATCACTTACAGACTCGATAAACACATCCCGGGGTTACCTCTTTTCTAATTAAACTTCCTGGAATTAATTCCGCGTTCTCGCAACGCCTCGCTCCAATCTCTCATCGAAGCTTCCTTTCTTGAATCGCTCAAGTTCCTCTGGTCATGATCAAGGTTTCTTGATCAATGGTGATTGATTCAAGATTTGAGTATTTTAATTTTCTCTTGAATCTCTCAAGAAAGATCTCTCATCACTCTAAAAAATAAGCCCTAGAAAAATAGGTTTTCAAAAAATTGAGTTCTGAAAGAAAAAAAGTTGTCTTTTATAGGAAAATATAAATCACGTTCTCTGTTCGAGTAGAAATAAATGTATTCGAATAAAAATTAGACTGAGCCAATCTATTCGAATAAAATGAAATCTATTCGAATAAAAAGAAAATGGTTTAGCCAATCTATTCGAATAAAAAATAGCCTGAGGCATTTTATTCGAATACAATAAAATCTATTCGAATAAAAATGTTCCTAGTTCTATTCGAATAGAAGTTATGTTATCTTAAAAAGACATACTTATTACATTTTCCATACTCTGTAAAAATGCATAGGGCTTGATATTTAAAACAAAGAGTTAGAAACCCACTTGCATGTTCAGTGTCAGTCCAGCTGTAGTCGCTCCACGTGCACTCACTGGAGCCAAAAAACCATGAGATAGTGCTGACACCTACTCTAGACACTAAATAAATCAAACTCCAAAATGGATGTTTCAACCAGTTAGAAGCAAATGTAAGTAGTACCTTTCTCCAGAGTTTGGGCTTGCATAATATATTCAGGCAATTATAACTTTTTGTTGTGTTCTTCTTGTCCAATTTTTTTTACCATCATTACTATGCCAAACATAATGTTGTGGAAATTTTTAGTATGTAAAGGCTTGTGCACCTTCATTTTTAGCATAATATTCAAAAAAGGCAGTTAGAGATGTCCTTCCATTAGCGGCTCGTGCACGAATAGATGTCATGGTCTCGTTCATGTTGAAAATAATGTGATGCATTCCAGGTAAGTGCAAAGCCAGTCATACGACATTAAGTTTTTTATGGTGCAGCTTAAAACTAAAGAGACGACAAGCTCCTTCGGGAGGTCCAATATATCGAGAATCAAGACACTGTTGTATTTCATTCCAAGTGATAACCATAGTTGCTCGATCATGACCCTTGTAAATATACTTGTTAATGTATTTTCATATTGAAGGCCTATACATATTTCAACATTGATGTGACAATCAAATAACTCAGACAAGTACGGGTTATATGGCACAACATTTTTGTTATCAACTAATTGGCCTTTAACGATGTACGTTTTATCAAGTGTTGGTTGTCGTCTATAAACAGGATAACCATCTGGACCCAAAGTTATCTCTTCGACATATTGTCTAGGATATCATTTTGTTCACTTGTTACTATTCATACACGGAGCGTTCATGCTTGCAGGCCCATACGGTCCATGAATCATACATTTCATTACGGTTCTAAAGAAAGTGGAATGTTCATTTTCATTAGGAATTTCAACGCTTATGATATGATTAAACTGTGATATTGTTCAAATTTTATCCTCATGACTCAGTAAGAATAATGCATGTATATGTGGTAAACCACTCTTTTGAAACTTAATGATCTAAACGTGTGTAATACACGTTCCAAAAACACAATTATTCTTTACTTCCTTCAGCAAAGCTTTTTTCTTTAACTAAAAAATGCGGGCGACCAAATCTGGTCTATCATAGACTGACTGGTTAGGTGAAAGTGTGTTTGTAATCTCATGCCATTTTGGATTAACTGTCATTGTTACAAATATATTTGGATGATTATTAAAACGGGTGATTGCCAACGAATCCTGATAAATTTCATACATACTCATTGCACTACCTGTATGTAAAGATGGTAAAACAACACGTTGTACAACTTGATTAGGATCTAGATCAGTTGTCACAATATCTATTAAACCATCATATAGGTCAAAATGGAGATCATTTTGGTTGAACCTTACATATGTCAATCGACTTTGCTCATTCGAGGCCCAAACGTCTACTATAAATTGTTGAAATAATTTTGAACATCGTAAGTTTGGTGAATATTCCGTTGTATGTTCGAATAGACGATAACAATAATATTTCCATTATGTAAGTTTCTCAGTAGAGTATAATGCGTTACGTGCAACATTCCATTGCTTTAGGTAAACTGACCAGCCAAGTTGTCCAGTTAGGAAAAAAAGAACATAATTCAACAGAAGGTAAATAGGATGACATTCACTTATGTACATCAACCCTTGATTAGCCTTGCGATACACAATAATATATTTCACGCTACTTATTTGTGACCCATCTTCTGGCAGTATAACTATAATCTCATCCGTTGTTGCCATATTGTATCTACGATGATCTGTCGAAACACTGTAATATAGGTACGCTGGAACATTGAATTCCTCAATTTCACTGGCTGCGTCTTCTAAAGCCACATATGCATGACGATATAATTCACAAAAAAGATTACTTCAGACCAAATGTGTCTTCAATAACTTGTAGGACATATCTATTCAAACATAGATTTATCTTACGATGGGTATTAATAGCCACGCCGGGGTTGTAAATATATAATTGTGCATAAGATGCATCCACTTCATGATTTGGAGTCAATGCACCTATTTGATGGTGTAACTCTTCGTGGATTACAAAAGAAGATGGTCCTCGTCCATGAATAACTCGATCATCCATATGAACCCCAAGACTCGTAAATACGTTAGATACATTATATTCTCAGATGTACTTGTGAAATGACCTTGAATATGGGCCATTATCATCGTAAAATTCTTGTAATTCAGTAGGCAATGGATCGAATTCTGGGAGCTTAATTTTTCCTTGTAAACAACATTGACCAAATCCTGGGTTGTTGTTGGAAGAATTTGTTAGTTGTGCATGCCTCAAATGAAGTGTGGAACAATGCATACATACAACGTCCATTTGTCCCAAAAAATGACATCCCAATTGGACTTCAACTTGATTAACATTAACGTATTTTGCATCATCATTATCACTTGAATTATAATGTTCCTCAACTTAGTGATGAATTCTACAGTAGTTTAAAAAAATTTAAAAGTAATTAGTGAGGTATTGATGTTAGTTTTACGATTTTAGGAAATAATTATCTATGTTTGCTTACACGTTAGCGGGAGCTGATGATGACTCCCCAATTTCAAATGTACTGGATTGAAAATTAGAGGCTATCTAAATTACGGGATTAATTGTGATAGGTACTTCAGATACGACGGCTTTAATAGGCGCAGATTCTCTTTGTTGCCTTTCGCGTTCTCTTCTGGTACGTTGTGCAATAGATGGCGTAAAGAGCCTTGAATTGGTGCGGATTAATGGATTCGGTAAGGTAGCCACCTCAGTTTCCCTTAGTTGCCTTTCGCGTTCCCTTCTAGCATGTGTGCAATCGATCGATTAGAGAGTTATGAATTGTTATTCCTTACGTGATTCATTAGGTTAGGTACATTCATCGTGATGCTGCCATTGGCTAAAGGTGGTAGGATTTCTGTTTCTGTGACGTTATTATGGGCATGAGGATTGGCCGCTTTAGTCTGTGTAGCTTATTCATCTAATTCATCATTTAAATTTTGTGTAACTGATTCGAAGGGATGGTTTGATGGTTTGGTTAATCTTGGTTAAACAATGCATGTTCTCTTAGTTGTCTCTCGCGTTCTCTCCTGGTACGTTGTGCAATTGATCGCCGAGAAAGGTTGGAATTGGTGTGATTAGCAAATATGGTGTTGGGTGACTCCTAATTAATGAGTAAAAAGACTAAACATAAGTTAAATACCTATGCAGTTAATGTTTAAGATTAAAGAGTAAGCACTACTAAGACCAAGTACTAAGACTTTATCACCTATGTACTTACTTTGTAAGATTAATGAGTATTGCATAAGATTAATGAGTAAAAAGACCAAACTTAAAGTAAAACGCCTATGTGCTAAATGTCTAAGATTAATGAGTAAGTACTACTAAGATGAAGTGTTAAGATAATAGATTATGATGGTTAAAGTAAAACATAGTTACTTACCTTTGGAATATGCCCGTTGTTCGGCATAGGAGTAAACTACTAAACAAAAATCAAAGTAAAGCACTAAACATTACTCAACATAATACACAGTTTTATAAAAGCAGAGTAAAAATAAATGTAAAGAAATATAGAATACCTTTTTTTTTAGAAGCAAGTTTTTTTCTTCGAGATAATACCTTTTTGATGTTTCAGACCAACCCAACTTTAAACCCTACCACCCAAAAATTAAACCACCAAAGATTAAAACCTGAGTATCATATACTATCGAACTCTATCGAACTACTGGATATCAAAATCTCTACTGGAACCCACATACAAATCTGGATAGATAAAAGATAATTGTTTTCAGAATATACAAACTTATAATCATTGATTGTTATATTTAGCTTTCTTTACTATCTTAAAAAGGTATCTCCACAAAATAATAACTTAGATGGTATCCCCGATATGATTTAACTTTCAATTTACCGACTATTTTTTCAATAACCTTTTTGTTTCTTTACTATGTACCTTATCCACCTTATTTAAGCCAAAATCAGATGAAGATGGAATGGAGACAATGTAACTTCATTTCAAGATATTCAATATGTCTGTTACAAACTCAAGAACTACTTCCATGAACTAAGAGATCAATATCTAAATTATAAACTAACTGCATCATCAAAAAAATAAAACAAAAAACTGCATATTATCAATCAAACAATTAAGGCAACCATGAAAAAGATTGTAATAAAAATTAAAAGATAAAAAGGATAGAGAGAGACAAAATAGTAAGATGGAGAGAGAATCAGTGCAACCAAAGAGAAGATTAAATATATGGAGATCGGAGATCGATTGAAGTATAGTCATCATCATCATGACTTAATTCATAAATTATAGTCAGATGTCACAATCATGACCTTATTCATTGAAGTATAGTAAATTAATAAATTGTTGTTGTCAGATTGATAATTTAATGAAATATGAAGTTCGATTAAAGTATTGGGGATGATAGATATATGTAATCATGTGGTACATTTTTTTTAAAACACAACATAATGAAGATGTTCTTTTGTATTATTTTTTAAAACCCCAAGTACATAAACCAAAGTACATAAGCCAAAAGTACAAAAATTACCAATTTCGTTGCTTGATAATGCTGATTACCCATATCGCAAAGAGAGAGACCGTTATGAGTTGGAGAAATGACAAGGAGGAAAGGGAGAGAGAGACGTGTGACTTGAGGGCTTTAGACTTGATGGCTCTAAGACTAAATTACCCTTTAACATATTTTTTCTGAAGTGCCCTTACTCCACTAATAAGTTAACAGATCTCGCATTATCATTAATTCTCAGCCCCTCTTTGTCTCTCCCTTGTAGGCAAACTTGTCTATATGAAAAACACCCTTCTTAGATAATACATAGAAGTTTAAATCATTTAAAAATAATATATCACGCTACGTGTCCAAATTTAATTCGTTGATGTACACATGTCATTACCATTTCGAGACGTGTAAGGCAGACTTTGTCACCATTTCATGTCTTACTTGTCATTTGTTTTAGGGGAATTTCACACACCTTTAACCAATTATCTATATGTAATAAGGCATACTTTGTCACCATTTTTTTTATTACTTGCCATTTTCTTAGGGTTAAGATATCACGTTCAATTCACGCGAGTTTATTTGGTTTTTGGCGCTCAAAATGGTCCTGTTGGGTATATCTTGTGTATAATTTTGTTATTATTGGGTTCCTAAAATAGTGTTAGGTATATCTTGTGTATATATAGTGTTAATACTCTATATATACTTGTAATAGGTATGAGATCAATAAGAAAAAAAGGTTTCTCTTCTTATTTTCTTTATGGTGTCAGAGCAGCAGTGATCCTTACATATCTGCTTGTTCATTTTTTTTTAATTTTTTTTTTGTTCTCTAATTCTTGTTTTGGGAGATAAGGATATTGGGAGTTCGGAAGAGGTTGTTCCTATTTCATCCCAAGTTGTTGATGGTGATGTCAACAACTCTCAAAAATTGAGTTCAGTATTGTTAACTGAATTCAATTACCTTCCTTGGTCAAGGGCAATCACTATTGCTCTTGGTGGAAGATCAAAATTAGGTTGTATTAATGGCAAGATAGCATCTCCTGATCTTAGGTCATCGGAGTATGAGACTTGGTTGGCCAAGGATCAACTCGTTATGTCTTGGATTCTGAACTCGATGGAACACCAGGTTGCCGAGATTTTCAGTTATTCATAGTCTTCTTTGGATCTTTGGATGGCTCTTCGTGACATGTATGGCAACCAAAATAATTCTGTACGGATTTTTCAGATTCAACGTGATATTGCTAGTCTTCGCCAAGATGGGAAGTCTTTCGGGAGTTTACTGGGGAGTTTAAAAAGTTTATGGAGTGAGTTGGAAACCTACCGACCACACACGGTTGACGCTGTTGTATTACGAAAACGAACAGAGGAGGACAAGATTTTCCATCTTTTGGCGAGTCTTGGTCCTGATTATGAGTATTTACGAAACCATATTCTTATGAATACTGAGCTTCCAGCTCTGAAAAATGTTTGTGCATCCATCCAACGTGAAGCAGTTCGTCGGCAAGTCATGCCTCGTGCTGTTAATTCCAGCACTCCAGATGTTCGTGCCTACTTTTCTCGTTTATCTTCTGAAGAGAAAGTCTACAAAGGCAAACATCCAGATCTAAAATGCCAATATTGTCATACTATTGGCCATTCAATTGATCGTTGTTGGATTATTCACCCAGAATTGAAGCCCAAATTTGCAAAGGACCATAAAGGAGGATATCAAAAATGAGCTAATGATTATAAGGCCCATTTGGCTATGGGATCTGTTACCTCTAATCCTATTTCCTTGATAAATGAGTTTGCAAATTTTCTACAAGAGAGGCAGGGTCAGGGAGCAGTCCAAGATGGTGTTGCGAGTCAAGGACATGACCAGCCGGCTGCACTTCTTAGTCATTTTGCTAGTTTTTTAGCTGATGGAAATTTTGCAACTAACCAAGGTATTCTGCTTGCTTTTATGACTGCATTAGAGATTGGTAATTTGCATGATTTATGGGTTATTGATTCGGGGGCCACATATCATATGCCAAATAAATTACCTAAATTTCATGATTTCAAACCTTTTTCAATTCTTTCATTTGTCTCAGTCGCCAATGGGAAAGGTACTCCTGTAAAGGGTAAGGGTAAAATTAAACTTGTTTCAGATACTATAGAGTCTGATGTTCTATATGTTCCTTCCTTTCAATTTCAGTTACTTTCTGTTCGTAAACTAACATCGTCACTTAATTGTGAAGTTATATTTACTCCTTACAAGGTGTTCTTTCAGGACCTTACTACCAAGGAGACGATTGGTGAGGGATTTCAGTTGCATGGTCTCTACTATTTTTCTACTGATTCTAAAGTTTCCAAAGATTTTCAGGCAGTTTCCACTCCTATCAATGAACATCTATTATGGAATCGTCGTTTAGCACATCCTTCAGATGCAGTTCTTAACAAAATAAATCAAGTTCTACCTAAAGGCAATTTTGATTATGAGATTTGTCATTTTTCTAAGTCTTCTAGGCTTCCTTTTAATTTATCATTGTCTCGAACTACTCAAGCTTTTGAACTTGTACACTCGGATGTTTGGGGACCTATTTCTACTTCTATTGATGATTTTAGGTATTTTGTAACCTTTATTGATGATTTTTCAAGGGTTACTTAGGTGTATCTATTGAAATCAAAAGGAGAAGTATTTGGGTATTTCAAAGATTTTCATATGTTGGTTACTACTCAATTTTCAGCCAATATTAAAATTCTTCGATCTGATAATGGCACCGAATATATGTCCCATGATATGTCAAATTACTTAATTTCTAATGGCATATTGCATCAGACTAGTTGTGTTAGTACACCCCAACAAAATCGTGATTTGCTAGAGAAACTAGAGCTATAATGCTTCAAATGAATGTTCCAAAACATTTTTGGTCTCATGGAGTTCTTACTGCTACCTATCTTGTGAATCGCTTACCTAGCCGAGTGCTGTATTTTAAATGTCCCCTTGAAGTTTTGCAGGGAAGAAAGCAGGATATATCTCATCTAAAGATTTTTGGTTGTACTTGTTTCGTGCATTTATCAGCTGTTCATCATGATAAACTTGATCCCCGAGCAGTCAAGTGTTATTTTTTGGGTTATTCACAAACGCAAAAAGGGTACAAATGTTATGATTTCTTGTCCAAGAAATTACATGTAACTCGGGATGTTCGCTTTGTGGAAGCACTTCCATATTTTTTTGCTTCCAGTCAGGGGGAGAGTCTGCCAGAATTATTTCCGTTACCAAGCCTTGATTTCTGCCCTACTTTTTCAAACGATATGCTTCCTAGTCCAGCTCCACAAGTTGAAACTCCCGCTAAACATACTACTGAGCATTTGGATACCTCTAGCTTTGTACCCCAGGAGGTAAATGTCAGCACAAATGCGCACGAAACTTCTCATGTCCAAGGTGAACCATTACCTCCACGACGGAATCCCCCACGACCCTGTCACCCACCAACAAAAATGCATGATTATGTTACATCCACTGTCAGGTATCCGGTTGCTAATTACAAGAATTCTCAGCGCATATCTCCATTTCATTCAGCCTTTCTTTTAGCTCTATCAAATGATCATGAGCCAAAGACCTTTCAGGAAGCACAAGCTCAAGCTATCTGGAGGGAGGCCATGAATAGCAAGTTGATGGCTTTAGCTGAAAATAAAACATGGAGTATAGTTCCTCTTCTTCGCGACAAACATGTGGTGGGTAGTTGTTGGGTATTTAAAACGAAGTTCAACTCTGATGGAACTATTGAACGACATAAGGCACGCCTTGTTGCTCAAGGTTTTACTCAGAAATTCGGTGCTGATTACAAGAAGACTTTCGCTCCTGTTGCTAAGATGACCACTGTGCGAGTTCTCCTTTCTGTGGCGATTAATAATGGGTGGTCTCTCTCCCAAATGGATGTCAAGAATGCATTCTTGCATGGCGATCTTGAAGAAGAAGTTTTCATAAAACTTCCTCCTGGGCACTTTTTTAGTAGAAATCCCAATTTGGTATGTAAACTTCATAAATCAATTTATGGGTTGAAGCAAAGTCCTCGCGCTTGGCATGCGAAGTTTAGCAATGCTCTTGAAGCTCTCGGGTTCACCAAGAGTCCGGCTGATTTTTCATTATATGTCAAACTTGGTTCCGTAGATAAGCTAGTGGTGCTTATTTACATCGACGATTTGATTATTACCGGAACTAATACAGACTCTATTGCTCAACTTAAGCTGAAACTCCAGAATATGTTTCCTATTAAGGATCTGGGCGCTTTAAAGTACTTTCTTGGAATCAAAATGGAAACTTCTAGCAAAGGGTTATTCCTAAACCAGCAAAAATATATTGTTGATTTGCTTCATGATGCTGATATGCTCCACATTAAACCCGCGGCTACTCCACTAGATAACAAATTGCGTCTTGATTCTACGGGGGAAGTTCTTCATTTGCTAAGTAATTATCAGAAGCTTGTTGGGAAGCTTATCTACTTGACAATTACACGTTCTGATATTACACATGCCGTTAGCCTTGTTAGCCAACATATGCATGCTCCAACTATTCAATATCTGAGTTTGGTCAAACGCATCTTGCACTATTTGAAGGGAACAATTGGTCATGGAATACTAATGACAAGAAACGGCCACACTAATATTATGGGGTATACCAATTCTGACTGGGCCGGAAATGCACTTGATCGTCGATCTACTATTGGTTATTGTATGTTTATTGGTGGGAACCTCATTTCATGGAAAAGTAAAAAACAACATGTGGTGGCTCGTTCTAGCGCTGAAGCTGAATATCGTGCAATGGCTTCCGCAGCATGTAAACTTGTGTGGCTTAAAAGTCTTCTTGCTTATCTCGGTTGTTCGAGTATTATTCCGATGCAACTTTTTTGTGATAATCAGGCCGCCATGCACATCGCTTCAAATCCTGTGTTCCATGAAAGGACGAAACACATAGAAGTGAATTGTCATTACATTCGCCAACAGGTCCAATCTAAGCTTATTGCCACTCAATATGTACGTACTACTAATCAATTGGCTGATGTGTTCACCAAAGTTTTGTCATCTACTCAGTTTCATCGACTAATGAGCAAGCTTGGATCCATCAATCCTCTGGATCCTATTTGAGGGGGAGTGTTGGGTATATCTTGTGTATAATTTTGTTATTATTGGGTTTCTAAAATAGTGTTGGGTATATCTTGTGTATATATAGTGTTAATACTCTATATATACTTGTAATAGGTATGAGATCAATAAAAAAAAAAGGTTTCTCTTCTTATTTTCTTCAGGTCCCAATTCGTCAATCAGATTCATCTAATCGCGAACACAATAATCGCAACAACCACCCCAATCTCGATTTTGGTATTATTTGTCATTTGATAATTCCATAATCATTTTCTCAAAATCGTAAAGTCTTGTGTGTGTGATTTCAGTATAATTTTAGTAGCAAATTGTGTGTGGGACTACTACCAACCAAGTGTTTGATTAAAGTTTGGTTTTTCTTTTACAATGATGAAGTTTGATAAATAAGTGAGTAATAAGCAATTTTATGAGGAGAACCAAATGCAGGAGGGTGGAGAGAAGAAGAAAGCCACCACCAATGCTAAAAATTATACCTCTCGGTATACATACTTGGGACTTTACAACATGTTTATAGATCTACCTGAAGAGGAAATGAGTGCCCTTTGTACCACCTGTTTTATACCTTTATTGAAGATACAATTGTAGAAATATTCGATCGTCATCTCGGTGATATGAAGTTCCAATTTGAGGGAACGATAATTCAGATGAAACCAATTCTTATTTGTTTGATTTTGGGGATACGTGTTTCTCATATTCACAATGATTTTGTATTTGTTGATCCTGAGTATGTAACAGATTTTAGGAATAAATGATTCCGTAAGAAGAAGAAAATATATGGGTTCAAAGAAATTGATGTGGCTTTAAAATATGCAAAAATGGAAAGACATCATGGTAAGATTCTAATTTATCATTTATTGGGACAGTTTTTTATCATTTTTCTGCATTGGATTTGTCATCCCAAGAATTTTTGTCTGTATTGTATTTGTCATTTGGGTGTTGTTTTATCATTATTCTCTACGGTACCTATCATTACTTTATAAGTTCTTGTCATTTGTTTCCTATTCTTATTCTTTGTCATGTGTGGTTTTGTTTTACTAACGATGTTCTTCGATTAAATTTGTTAAACATTCTACAATCATTTGTCCTCCCGAACAAGGGCAGATATGTCGAGGTGAAGTATGTTAATCTAGTAGATGATCTAGAGAAGTTTAACAAATTCCCATGGGGTCAGCAAGTCTATAATTTTTTGTTGAGTCAAATAGTGGAGTTTGCCGATTATCGATCGGCCGAGGATATAAAATCTAATAAAACTTTATCACTGCATGGATGTACCTGGGTATTGATGATATAGGTTTTCCTCTGTATTCTTGACCTGATGTTACCAAAAATTAAAGGAAGCAAATATTTGTTCCCTAAGCTACAGGGATGGAGGATGGCATCCTTTAAGCGTCACTAAATTATAATATATATATATTTTTGCTAATCCCAAATTGTTGGCATTAGATTTGCTATTGTCTGAGACTGACATGCAGCAAGAACTTGTGCAATAGGACATGGTAAACTTCTCTAAATATATTTTTGTCACTATTAAGTTCTTTTTTGTCATTTGTTTCACATTTCATGTTATTTCTTTCTTGAAGTTTGTCATTTGTTATTTCCATCTTGTTATTTGTTTGATTTGTTTCTTTGTTATTTCCCCTAATATCATTAGTCATTATTAAGTTATTTTTTGTCAGTGGTTGAGTGTAAGTTGTCATTTGTATAATGTTTGTCTGTCATTTCTAAATTACTTTTGGTTAATTATTTGAATGTTATCTATATTAGAAAAATTACCTCAAGCACTTGCAATCAGACCTGCATTGATTGATATAAGCCATCAGTTGTAGAACCATAGTAAAATTTTGGAACGTATTTTGATGTGTACACTTGGAGATAGTAGTATTCTACCACTTGGAGATGATACTAGCCTCCTTAGGTAGTACCAATACAATACTCCTAAAAAAAATAAAGCAAATCGAGAAATAAAAGCGAGAAGATGCAGGTGATGAGAAAGAAGATGGGAAAAGAAAGAAGGCAGGACTGAGAACATGGAAAAGAGAGATTCAACAAAAAAATCTAAAAATTGAAGAAAAAAAAACTTATGAGAGAAAGGGAAGAAGTTTTCTTTTTGAGGTTGAAGGCAGAAGAAGAACATGAAAAAATAATACAACAAAAAGACCAATGCTAACAAGAAGAAAAAGAAGGCAGAAGAAACTGATGTTCAGGTTAAAGACATTAAGGAAAAAGCTCTCACTGATGACCAATTTGATGATGTCCCACTGATCATTTTGAAAATCCTTAATTCCTGAAGGAAACAAGCATAATAGAGGTCAAAGGAAGAGACGGGCGACAATCCCAGATCTAAAGTCTGATAAACTTCCATCAACTGAATAAAATTTAATTCAGCAGGTTCTAATACTTTTTTATCAACATATCTTTAATCATTTGTTTGTATCCACTTTATCATCTTATTCAGTTTGTTTTATCATTTGTTTGCATGGTACTTATCAAATAAAATTTGCCCCCAGAGAGGGAGTGGAGGTGGAAAAAGATTTAGATGTAGAGGAAGTGAATATGGAAGCTATATCTATTGAATATGGTGGTGAACTTCCAAAGGTATCATTTATTTACAACTTTTTATTATTTATTTGTTTTTTTTTATCATCATTTGTTTTCCAAAACTTTTTCATTTATTTTCATTTGTTGTATGTGAAGTTGTAGAAGAGTGCAGCGGAAGAATAGGAACCTCAAAAAAAAGATGAGGAAGATGTTGATGATTAGAAAGCTAAATCTTATCAAGAAGAGGAACCTCAAGTTGTTGATGAAGAGGAAGCTCAAGATATATTTATCTAACATTTGTTTTGAGCTATCTATCATTTTTTAAATGAAGTCCTTATAGATGGAGTATGTATATCCTATTTTATTGATGAAAAATTCAAAAGAACCAACTCTGGTGCTGTATTATGTTGAAAAAAAAAGATGTAGTGTAAAAACCAATGCGGTAGAGGTATTTATCATTTGTTTCAAGTTATCCATAATATTTGTTCACCTATCCATTTTTACCATTTGTACTTACAGATGACTGCAAAACAACCAAAAACTAAAGATGTTTTTAAAGCTAAGGGGGTACATAACTAACATTTAATTATTTCTTATTTTTTTATGGTAACTTATCATTTGTCTCTTCTTTACTATTTGTTGTACAGACTAAGAAAGTTGTAGACCAAGCAAAAACAATTGAAGTAGTGGTCTTCGATGTTTATAAAGCTAAGTAGGTAAACTTATCATTTATTTCTGATTATTAGTCATTTGTTTGATGGTAACTTATCATTTGTTTCTGATTATTTTACCATATATTGTATTACTCTTATCATTTTTAGTTTATTTATTTACTGATGGGTGCAGACCAATGTACGAAGTTTTACAGATAAAACCAAACCCTAAGAAAATTGTGAAAGAAATGGTTGTTAAGCAGACCAATGTACGAATATAGTTTCATCATTCATTCATGTTGAGTAATAAGATTTAATGTCATATCTTATTACTCATTCTCATGTAATATGCACATTTAAATAATTTTCTTATTACTCAAGTAATTAATTAATTTATCTGTTCTAGTTTGTTTTAATGAAGTCAAAAGTGGAGGAGACCTTAAAGAAGAGGCATAAACTAACTGACGATGAGCTTATTAAGAGATCGATATCATAGGCTTGTAGAATGAACTTATTGCATGTTCACCTTGACCATCTTCTTCCTGGAGTATTATTCAAATCTTTTATTCAAAGACCCATCTCCCAGGATCAGAAGAACCAGGTGGACCATGTTTAGTCACTTAGGAAGGATGAATTATTTATTGAGGATATGGACTAAAACTAGAGTATTTATTGGAGAATAAGTAAAAAAATTGTTTGCCTTGACGCTCTTTACACCTTACATCCAAAATAATGGTTGGACTATGAGGTATTTATGTCATTTATTATTGTATCCTCTGTTATTTGTTTTCACTTCATCATTTGTTCAAAAGTCTTTGTCATTTGTTTTTCAAAAACTTTATCATTTGTTGAGAAGTCTTTGTCATTTATTTTCCTTGAACTTTGTCATTTGTTTAGAAGTATGTCATTTATTTTCCTTGAACTTTATCATTTTTTCATAACTTTATCATTTGTTCCAGATGTTTTCTCATTTGTATTAACCTCTATTATCATTTGTTGTTGATAATTTGTCACTTTCTTTTTTTGTTCAGGTCATTAATATTTACATTAAAGCCTTGAGACAATATTTTGTTTCACAACATCGTGGCCGCCAAGTACATGATCAGCTATTGTTGACAGATATGTTTTTGAATTAAATTATAGGTATAGCTTTCAATGTATAGAGGAACAATGTCTTCTCCAAAATTTACTAAATTAAAGCAGAAATCAAATTGGCTTCAAATCAGTTCCATTGGATGGAATTCTACAGTTTCGCATTACTTCGATAAAAGAGATTTCAAAGTAAAGGATTCTAAATTAATACTTCTTTCTTGGAATTCGAATGGAAACTATTAGGTCCTTTGTGTGGTGTCCTTTAGGAAAAAAGAAATATGCATTTATGATTCCCTGGTTGATGTGAAAAGTATAAATAAAAAGAAGAAGTTATCTCTTGGACATCAACTTATCTATGAACAACTATCAATGGTGCTCCCGAGAATGTTGTTATAGAAATTTTGGTGGTCGTAGGTTACCTACTGATGTATAGGTAAAATCTTATGGTATTAAATCCAGATGGAAAACTTGTTTTGGGGAGTGTCAAATACAGCCAAATTTTAATGACTACGAGATCTATCTAATTGTCTTTTTGGACAGTATCATAAGGGGGATGAGATTTTTAGCTTCCATAAACGGTGATGGATGTCGTTACACTATTGATATTGACATATTGAGACTAGGAGTTGAGCCGGAGACCAATTTGTAACTTTAACATTCATTTTGTTATACATTATAATCTTTTGTATATAAAATATTTTCATTTGTTATCTGTTTCTTGTCATTTTTCTTCAATTTTATGTTATCCAGTTATGAAATATTTGTCATTTGTTATCTAGTTTTTGTCATTTGTTATCAATTTTATGACTCTGCTGAAGAGAAGTGTGGTTATGATGACTCTGATGGAAAGAAGAGTGAGGATGATGAGTATGATAAAATAGATGGAAATGGGGATGTTATTATGCTAACTCTGATGGTGATGGTGACTCTGATGGAATATTTGTCATTTGCTATCTATTTTTTCATTTGTTATCAATTTTATGTCATGCAGTTATGAAATATTTATATGAAACATGTGTAGGTATGAAAATGTTAAGCATGGGGGAATAACACAATTATAATGCATGATGTCTGGAATCAATTTCTAGGAATTACTTCTCTCAATATCCCAACTACTCCTGATTTCATTTTTTTTTTTACTATGGTTTATGGGAAATACAGGTGTTTAAGAGTAGTATTAACTATATTTTAAACCCCAAAACTCAAGCTAAGTCTATAAAAGTCTGCATTATAACCCCAAATATATCATAACACAACCTCCTTGTCATGATCTTCTATAATGGATAGTGATAGTCCAAAAGTAATAAATTATTACACAACCTTTGAAGATGAAGAAGAAAGATATTATGATTATCCCATAGATGATTACTAAAGATGAGAGTCGTTATGATGACTCTAATAAAAAGAAGAGTGGGGATGATAAGTTTGATAAAACATATAGAGATGGGGATGCTGACTCTGATGGTGATGGTAACTCTAATGATGATGGTGTCTCTGATGGTGGTGGGGACTCTAATAAAACATATAGAGATGGTGACTCTAATGATGATGGTGATAGTGGCAATGGGGATGTTGGTGGTGATGGCAACCGAGGTGGTGGTGAACTTCCAAGAGCCAAGAAGGCCAGAACTAGTTGAATGTATTGTCTGTTTAGTTGAATCTAGTTGAATGTATTTATCATTTGTTTATGCAATATTTGTCATTTATTATCAATTATTTGTCATTTGTCATCAATTTTGTCATTCAGTCATTAACTATTTGTCATTTGTTATCAATTTTTTGACATTTGTCATCGAGTTTTATGTCATTTTTCATCATATATTATTTCTTTTGTCTTTCTGACCCCAAAAGATTGTTTAACACATTACTCTATTCATTTTCTAATTTATATATGAAGTGGACTATATATATGTGAAGTTCCACTCCAGGACGACCACGTCATCTTCACAACCACCAGCCAGCAAGGGAAAAATGCTAAACTATGGAGGATAACTTCTCAGAGAGGGTTTTAAATTTCTTTACAAAGCTTCAATCAGCTGTCGAGGACATTGGAAATAGGATGGCTGCTGGTTTTATAACCATAGATTTGAATCTTGAGCGTATTGTTGAAATAGTTTAATCACTAGAGGAGAGGTTAGATCTAATTAATGAGAGATTGTTCGGTCCTGAACTATAGATTTGCCTATCTTCTATAATGTTGTTATTCAGTGAAATTTGTAGTTCGATTATCATTGTTTATCATTTATAAATATTATTTTATAATTTTCCCAAAGAGTTTATCATGCTAGAGCCATAAATAAGCGCCACTTAAGATCATGAATATTATACTTCACTCCTACATATTTAGCTACTTGTTAAGATCTAGAGATTTTAACTTAGACATAAAATCTTACAGCATCTCCGTTCTGACCTCGGAGATCCTTAGTTGGGTATAAGTTTCATTTGTAATAGTTTCCAGGATCTTATTTCTCCCTTGACCAGAATTTGTGATTTTTTCTGCCATTGTCGATTGTGGCCTCCTATAATCAACAGACGTAGACGCTTCTCAAAACCAAATTTTGAACTGACAATGATATTGTGGGCAATGGTAGAATTTCCAACCAGGCGATTTAGAGACTCTGTAAATGAGACCACAATCGTACTTTTTCACCTAATCTACCCATACCCAAAGACCACACCCACTAAATTTTCGTAGGCATTGACAGAACTAGCAGTTGGGGTTGAGGCTTGTGCGCGAGAGAAGAAGATCATAATTTTCACCATACCAGCCAATAAGGGAATGCATCGTTGTTAGGGAAGAATCAGGCGGGTATGTAATGTTTGAGAATTCAAAAGAACTAGAAGTAAGTGTGCAGGTTATATAGTGAACACACAAAATAATAAAACTGGAAGCAAGTGTGCAGGAAAGAGGTATAAAGGAATGGCAGATTACAAATACCAAAATGGCAATAACAAATGACAACTATTGCGATAAACCAATGACAAATCCTTAAGGGAGAATGACATTATTGTGTGGTAACAATTCACTGTATTACAATGACACTCTATGTATGAACCAATGAAAACGAATCTATTTTAATTATGAAAGATTCTTTCCTATACAGTCGATGTGATAAGTCAATTTTTAATACTTGATTAAATAACTCACCTTAAAGACTCTTTACGTATACAACAAGTTATCAAAAATATCTATGTGTTGCCTGCCACCCTAAACCCTGTCATGCATGCGTGATTCAAAGTATATTCCCAATATAAGAAAGTTATCTCAAGGCATTCAATTTTCCCCAGTATATAAAACCCTAAACTATTTTCAACTATTCAAACCCTAAACTTTTTTCAACTTCTCAAGAAATGTTGCATTCCACTCGATTTAGCCGTATCTCTTCAAGTGCCCCTCGAGATTGGTTTGAGGTGGTATGGTTTTAGGATGAACAGGGTGGCAAATGTCTTTTTAAATTAAATAAAATTTGCCTAATGGAGAAGGATTACTTCAGTGAGAAGGCACAACTGCTGAAAGAGCATTACGAACAGTTTATGGAGAAATTAGGAAAGTTTGATAAAATGGAGAAAAAACTGGATAAAGTTATAGAAAGGAAAAATAAGCATTTTGAAGATTTCAAATTCCATATTTGCTTCTTCGAAGATCAGCTTTACGCCGTAAAGTTGGACCGGGATAAGCACAAGAAACTGTGGGAGGAGTCGACTTGAAAGAAAAGTTATCTTGAGCAACAGATCAAGGCTATGGAACGTGATCAAGATTCCTCAAGTAAGGAGTTATAAAATCTCATAGTTTTTAGTTTTTGGTTGTAATATGCAGTATGTGTTTGTTTCTCTTGTATGAATATTTGTTTTATTTTATTTTATTTTATTTGTTTTTGACTTTGCAATTCCTCAATAAACACATGGATATGGAGATTTTTCACTTTCACAATAACGTTATTCCAACTCTCGACATGATTAGTGTAAGCCACTTCATATTTGAACTAATGACAAATAATGGCAAACAAATGACAAATTAGTATGAAATGATAATAAATTGAAAAAGAACAACTGCAAAGGAGTAATAATGAACTAATAATGAATAATGGCAAACAAATGACAAATGAGTATGAAATGATGACAAATTAAAAAGAATAATTGCAAAAGAGTAATAATGACTAGTCTATTAATAATACCTTCCAAAAAAAATAGTCTATTAATAATTAATGACAAGTTTATCAATAGAGAATGATAACATACCTACTTATTGGAATGTATAGATTAGACCAGGTTTCCTTGGGAATACCTTGTATGTATTTGAGACCTACTGGATCTGTATTTTGGATAGAATTTATGCATTTATCGAAATCAATACTGGTTAGAGCCTCTGCTGCCATCCTAAATGTGATCTTCGTGCTTTCGAGAAAAGTTTTAATGTTGTTCGATATGTGGAAGGCACAAAACATATGGATAACAAATAGAAATACCTTGGGTACATAATTAATAATTTTAGGGTTTCTGCCAGAGATGACGACGAATCTAGTATCAAAACCATAGAAATTAGACCCAAACATCTCCAGGAAGTATGTCCAACTTTCGATGGTCTCCAAGTCTGTTGCTAAAAATGCAAGTGGAAAAATATGATTGCTTGGGTCAATGGCGATGGCTGTTAGTAGAGTCCCACAATATTTTACTTTCAAAAAATCTCTGTTAATCATTACGGGTCTCAATAATTCATAAGTTTTTTAGGAGCACCAAAACACCAAAAACACCTTATGAATCTTTTATCTTTACAACTCGTAGTTTGTATGTCAAACACCAAATCTGGGTCAACCAACCTCACTTCTGTAAAGTAGCTTGTAAGTAGTTAGTATGCGTGCTCAAAGTTGTCTCGCATCTAAAATAAATATGCTAGATCAAATGAAATTGTGAAATAGACAAATGATAAATATCATAGAACAAATGACAAATTGCTTCGAACAAATGACATTCAATCAAATGATAAACATGATTATACAAATGACGAGTGATGAGCGAACAAATGACAAATAAAATAATATTACCTCAGAGTTGGCTTTTTCTTTCGCACGCCAGGCAAGATTATTTGTTACATCAATATTGTAATTAATTTGCATATCGTCAATAATTCCTGCAGCTTTATAGTTTGGGTCTTTTCATAGTTTCTGCTTGATTATAAAAGCAACCCATCTACTAGACGCTGCCTTATATACGTTTCCACTCTCAATTTCTACTTTGATGCATGTATGCACAAAGCAATAAGTATTTACTCTATATAGGGCAGAACCAAGCAACCTTATCGGGTAAATCCGCCAAGAGCAATTATGACCTTTGCAATGTACCACTATTTTATATTCGTTATATGCGAGATTAAACTTGTTTACAATTGCATAAGCTCTTATGTGATTCTTTAGTACAATCCTATCTCGATAAAGATCACCAATGTTAAACTCTTTACTAAAGTCATAAAAATCTTCCGTGTATGCAACATATTTGAACTGGAAATCCAGGAGATCTTTCACCTGTTGGGGTTGTGACTCAAACCGTAATTTAGTTGAACAGATGAGAAAAATGCTTTTTAACATTATAATAATATATTAACAAATGTTAAAACCCTCATTACAAATGACAAATGCTACGTGCTTACCTGAAGGTTCAGTTTTTCCAATGATAGGTTCATGTTTAATTGAAAGAGGGACATTACCTAACATAGGTTTATTTGAAAGTGGAACATTAGTTAGCATAGGTTCATTTGAGAGATGAACTTTTGATTGAAGAATATCAGGTTTATTTAACAGAGGAACGTCAGTAGGGATAGTTTTAAAAAGGTTTATTTGATTGAGGAACATCATCCACTAAAGGTCCAAACCTACGTGGATCAAGCCCTCTACCGTTTGTTTTAGGGTAACCCTTGTATTCAGGTTCAGGATTAGGAAATGAGTTATGACGCAAAGATCCCTCCGCCTTAAACATCTTAATATCTTTGTTGGTGGACAACTCTTTACCTGAACCAATATCTTTGGTGGGGGACAACCCTTTACCTGAACCAAAGTTCTGGGAGTTTTTGGAAGGTACCCTACGCTCATTAACAATCCATATGTGAAAGGGTATGCCGAGATTGATTTATGCATATTGATTATTACGGTAAGTCCTGGACTGATGAAATTATGTATGCACAACCATGGACAAAGTTGTACAGCTTACTGTCCTCATGACGGATTTCGTTTATTTCTTCAAGGAGTCTAACGAAATCTTTATATGATGTATGCGTTCTTAGTGCGGTAAGTTTCATACTTCCTCTAACATAACTAACGATTGATCCCATCTTTGGAAGTACGATACCCCCCCCCCCTCGGTATAAAGCTGCACTCCATCTATGCCTGAAACAAATGATATAAATAAATAATGCCGACGATAAAGTAGCAAAAAACAAATGATACAAATGACCCAAGATAAATGGTAAGGATGCAAAATACAAATGATATAGTAGCAGAATATAAATAATAAAGTAGCATAAGACAAATGATATAAAGCTTAACTCCAGCCATCCCTCAAACAAATGATAGGCATCCCTGAAACAGATGATAAAAATGACACAAGAAAAATGGTAATAAACAAATAATAAAGTAACAGAAGACAAATAATAAAGTAGCAGAAGACAAATGATTAAGTACATATTGATAACAATGTATATCATCTTGTATAACATCTTTTCTAAAGATAAATAGGGCAAATCATAATGCGGATGCAAAGTTAGAGATGATGGATACAAAGTTATAAATGATATTTACTTCTATGGTTGGAGAGACGGATAACAACGATTTTTAGCAACAAGAATAGCCTAAGATAACAACTATCTTTTTCACCTCAATCACCTCTGTGTGAGGACTTCAGCGAATATACAATGATGGTTAGAGGACTATGTGCATCAAGGAGACAAATAATACATTAAGGAGAATCTGATTTGATTTTTGTAGAAGCTTTGTTGTAGAAGAAGAAGAAGAAGAAGAATAAGCTTTGATTCTTAAGGTTGGTAGTTTATTTTGGGGGGAATCTTCCCTCTAATTACTGTATCAGATTAGACTAATCATTAACATTTTCAATGTACAAATGTCAAAAAACTATGTCATTTGTTCAAAAAACTTTATCATTTATTTTCCCATAACTTTGTCATTTGTTCATAAATTTTGGTTATTTGTTTTCCCATAACTTTTCCATTTGGGGGGAATCTTCTCTCTTGTAACTGTGGCTGATTAGACCACTCATCAACATTTAATGCATAAGAATATAGATGGCAACTTGGGGATAGTAGGTGAGACCATTATCTATTTGGTAATTTTAGTATTGATATTGGAACCGCCTTGCCAAAGTATCGATTTTGGAAAGTTTGCATCTTTTAGTATTTAAAATCCTAATTTATGTTATGATATTTCTATGGAAACGATATTTTGGCTTAAACTGATGCAAACACCCTTATATTGTTGTCGTCTAGGGCCTCCGATTTTTAACGTCAATTTGGGGTCTTCTAATGGTAAATTAATACATTAAATTACAAAAAACAATTGCCTTGTTGGTTTACAATAATAGACTCTCACTATAAGGTCAGAGGTTCAAACCCTCACCATGTTTACAAATTTCATCAAAAATCATTTACATTTGAAGCATACCGAGCAAAATCAGATAGGAGTAAAGGAAGGAGAAAAAGTTCGATCCTAAGCGCCTAAGATCGAGAACAGTCTTAAGCGCCTCTCCATTCGACAAGTGTCATATTTAACTCAATTTCTAAACCAGCTTGGTTAGTTAGCTGTTTAGTCTTTGTTTCTTAATTTCATGACTCTTAGTGCAAAAAAAAAACACTCATATCAAAAAGTTCATATTACGGCCCTAGAAAAATCCTCAAACATTAGCACTAGAAAAAAGAACTCATATCAAAAAATATTCTTATAGTGTACAAAACTTCGGTAACAAGACTACAATTTTCTAGTTTTGGATTGTTGTTTTGGAATGAAGACTTTGGTATTGCAATAAATGGGTTATTAATTTTAAGTTTCCATATTATCATTCTACACTCCTCGTAATATGTGATGAATTCTCATGGCTACTCCATTAGATTTCAATCACTATCATGGAGTTTTCATTCTTTTAGTTTCAGTCAAAATTACATAATCGAAATAGTAAGTTTAATTACCTTAATTGGGTAATTTATTATCCACTAATTAAGAGGATAAAAATGGTAATAGCAGCTAACAAACTAAGGTTAAGAAGTTGGGTTAAATTTGACACATGTCGAATGAAAAAGCGGTTAGGATGGTTCTCGGTCCTAAGCGTTAGAGCATCTCCAGTAGGGTTTGGGTTGGGTTTGTTTTGTCAGCCCAAACTCAAACGCCTTCCAGCAGCCAAATAATGGGTTTGGGTTTGATGATGTGGCGTTGTCAGAACCCAACTGGGTGTGAGCTCCTCCGACTAAAAAAAGTGTTTGGCGTACTTTTAAATACCGCGCGGTATTCTGATTTCAAGAAAAACAAAAAATATATCAGCCAATTGCTGAAAGAAACGAGTTTGAGTTGGGTTGGGTTGGGTTGGGTTGGGTCGGGTCGGGTGTGTTCTGACTGTTGGGCCTTTTGTCAGAACCCATACTCGACTGCTGAAGATGCTCATATGACCGAACTTTTTCTCGTAAAGGAAGAGAAATAGATTATGATAAAAGCCAGGGGTATTTGCGTCAGAATAGAGTAAAAATTCGGGTGCCCATCAATTTTTAACGCTAATAATATCAGGACTTACTTTTATTTTGCTTTCTCGATAATTGCCAGAGAAGAAGAGAGAGAGTGTGAAAAGGGCTTTCAAGAATCAAGAGATCGAGAGAGAGAGATATGAATCTGATGATGTCTCCTTTAAGGTATAATTTAGGGTTTGTTTTTTTCTTTTTCTAACATTTGATGGATGGTTTTTTCTAAATTTTTTTAAAATTTTAGGGAATTGATATTTGGAGGGTGTGATTTGTGAGTTGATTTGGTGGTGGTAAATTGGGGTTAAATGCTGCTCGGGAGATCAATTGGGGCTTGGTTTAGTGATATTCTTGCATGTATGGGGTAAGTTGTTATGGATTAGACCTAATTAGTTACTGTTTTAGCTCAAATTAGTAATTAATGTGTTTACTTCAATGCTAAATTTGATTGTTTCTTATGGGAGATTGAATTAGTTACTACTAGAGTCTTAGTTTGTTCTTTAATACAAATGGGGTAGATTTAGTTTTGGAAATTATTTTATTTTGGTGTTTAAATGAGTTGAGAGATTGGGAATTGAGTGATGTCTGTAATATATAGCTCAAATGCAAACACGTGGAAGAGAGTATTAACGGCATTGAGCATTTGAGCTTAGTCAATACTCACATTCCTAAGGAAATTATTGGTTAAAGCTCGGACATGAAGTATGGATAATGAGATGTACATAATTCGCTTTGAATTTTTGTTTTCATTGCCAAAAATCTTTGTAAAGCTTTCTGTTAATAAAAAGTATTTTTTTTTTGCTTAACACAAACTCCTAAAGCATGTAGAAACCACTAGGCTGTGTTTAAAAGTTGCAATCATTTTTTGCTGAATCTATACCTAAGTGAATGAATTAATTTTCTCGTACCCAATATAGGTGATGGCAGAACTCAAAATAAGCACTAACTATAATTATAAATAAAAAAATTGTTTTATAGCAGATCAATTAGGAAAAATCTTAAATCCTCACATGTTGGGTAATTTACCACTTATAATGCCTTTTTACAATAGATTAGGAATTCAAAAATGTTACTTCCCAAACCCTTAGGAAAATTGAGATATATTTTAGCGGAGTACGTATATAAACAATACTTAAATAGAATTTCTAAAACAGTTCATTAGTTTTGAACAAGTCGACCCTGGGAGTCTGGGCGTGCAAAAATGTAGTCTTTGGAGCGACTTAGTAGCAGCAAGAAATGTTGAATCAATTTTGACTTGTACTTGGACTAAAGAGAATAGCTGCATGATGATGAACCAGTGATCTTTAGCATCAGGCTTTAAGCATTTTTATCATTGCTCCCATTTCCTTCAACAAACCTACTACACCTCTTCGAACTCATTGTTCACGTCAAGCTGACAAGAATGTCAGGAGAACTCAGACACCAATGAAATAAGAATAGAAAATATAAAGTTCAACTTAGCCAGAAGTGAGAAACACAAATACAAATTTACAATTTCCCACTTTATTTGTCACAGACAAAATATTCAATTCTCAAGTGATTGGACTTAAGAGCTGGAAATTTCGTCCTCAGTGGCCCTCTTTAATCCAAGATAAGATAAAACCTCCATATAAAGAAAGTAAATAGAACAAAGACGAGGAATATAAATTTTGTCAATCGGGGTTACAGAATCTTAAAAAAGAAAAATAGATAAAGGATGCTTTGTACGTGTGCATTTTTCCTTCTTGGGAGCCAACACGAGGAGGCGATTGGAGACATGGATTTAGAGTATCCAGAGTGTTGTCCATGATAAATGGGTTCCAGTGGGCCTGTCTTTCTTGAAAATGACCCTAACCACTGGGAGTTGCTTTGCCGTATATATCTTTCTGCTAACTGAATATAGCTCACACATACGCATAGAGAGTTTTGATTGCAATGTAGAGGTTTTGTTTGGTTAGTACTAATCAGTTTTATGGTTAAAACCTGATCTGTACAGAGCAGAGGTTGTTTGGGATGCTGTACAAAGAGCACGCCAGTAATAGTTGTGGATGAGCCATCGAAGGGACTAAGAATTCAAGACCGGAGTGTTAAAAAGACTGGCATATCCGAGGATTTTTGGAGTACCAGTACATTTGATATGGATAACAGTACAGTTCAGTCTCAGAGAAGTGTCTCCTCTATGAGCACGTCAACCCAAGCCCCGGATTCACATAGTGGATCGGGTAGCACAAGCAATCTTTCTGAATTTGTGAATCCCGGTAAGTAATTAAAAATTGGTTCCTCCTATGTGACTGCTAAGACTTAGGCTGTGATTGTCCAGATAATAGATAGTGTATCAATAAAATATCTTTGAATTTTAATTAAAAAATGGATAATTTTTACAGTGGGTGTTTCTTTTTCTTTGTTCAAGGACCCTCTTGTCTGGCACTCTTTTGCGCAAACATTGTGTTTATGTCACTTGTAGGTTGACGCAAGTACATATGGGCATTTGTAGAGGTGGATTCAGGAAGTTTTTTCAGGGTGGGCAAGGAAGATAAAAAAAATTAGGGATTCGGTGGCAGAGTCCCCCGTTAAGATTTTTTAAATAATTTTTAGGGTTTTTTTTGGGTTCTTAGAGGGCAATTACATGCAAAATGTAAAAGTTGGGTGGACAAGAAAGGAACTAGGCTTGGTTTTATTAGTTGAGGGTGGCAAAGTCAGAAAAGGACTGTGAAAATATAAGTAATGAACCTGTAGTTATGCATGTTTTAGAATTTGGGGATGGGCAGTTGCCTACCCTCAGTTCTTTGTACATCCGCCCCTGGGCATTTGGACCAATATTCAGGGACATCTTTGTTTAGGAACTAAGATACTCCATTTTTGGAGAATTTTTTTGGTTAAAACTTCATGTACCCATGTAGCAATTACAACTTTACCATATGGTTTCTGCATACCTTGTCCATATAACAAAAGCCATTTCTGCACTAAGAATTTTTCATTCCAAATAACACTATATTTATGAATCAATCACTTTTTAGGAGACACATACTGTGGATTTGTATGTTAGTTTGAGGGGTCAGTGAGTTTTATACTCCATGCTTTTATTGGACATATTTATATATTTTTGTACATAGATCTTTTTTGGTTATGGTTAGGTTCTTGTTTTGTCACTCTTTTTCTTGTATATATATATTTTTTAATATTTATCACTTGTTACTTGCAGGCCTACTTCTTTGGAATCAAACTAGGCAACAATGGGCCGGAAATAGAAAGCCTAGGAACCGGACACAACAGGTTCGAGAACCTAAATTAAGGTGAGTTGTAAGTTCAGTTTCCTGTGTTTAACTTGAGTGTCATGTCTCTCTTATTATTTCAAGGTTTGTTAATATCATCCATGTGGGCTGGCATTACTTTGTCAATTTTAACAAATAAAGGCTTGCTATTGGTATTATACATATATTGAACATGGGATGTCCCCCTTTATAGATATCCTCTTACACGTCTTCATAATAGCAACTCTCGTATTGATTCAATATCTGTCGTGTTAGTGGAGGGTTAGACAGGACTATATGGTGGCTGAGATCTTTGGGTTTTTCCGTAAATAAGAAACTCCACCAAAAAGAAACCATATTAAGAACAAACGAGAATACATTTTTATTTTCTGTTTATTTTCCCAAATGAAGTAAATTTCGAAATTTTGAGCCTCGGGCCTGAATTGGGTAAAATTATAATTCACCGAGAGTCGTATCTCGATATTGCAGTTGATTCCATAAATAATATTTTTTTGTTTTTCAAAAGCAAGTGGTTGGGGTATTGAAGGAACCCGTTTGGCAGAGGTAAACATGAGGAGTCTAGCTGAGTGTTGATTGAAGATGGAGTAGTGTTATCACTATTGTGTGAAGTGAGACTAAATGAATTGATATATTTTCTTGGGAGTGTAGTTTTGTGCAGAAGGCACATGAAATGGGTGCTTAGACGCCCCATTTAACATGACAAAGAAGTCTTGTAGATAAATGGTCACTGCCAGTCCCTAACATTATATTAAATATAAAATACCGTATCTTAAAGTAGTGACGAATAGCACATTGCATCTTGTTAGCATGCAATACAACGCTTTATATGACCATTATGGGTGATTTATCTTGTTATATGTGTATTCTTGTGTATTCTTAAAGAATGGAAAAGGTGGGTCATAGAAAATAGCTCCTTATAGTATGCAGTTCTCAGTGATTCATGTTGTTGTATATTGTGATCAGTACTTCTTATTGTCTCTGCGTCGTTAAACTGTTGTGGCCTTGCAGTTGGAATGCGACATACGACAATTTACTTGGGACTAACAAGCCCTTCGCTCAGCCTATTCCTCTATCCGTAAGTCTGTACCATTTATAGCAATGAAAATGACCCTAGTTATTTCTGAATCTGGTTGCTTATCTATACTCTTTCTCACGTGGCAGGAAATGGTAGATTTTCTTGTAGATATTTGGGAGCAGGAAGGGATGTACGATTAAGTGACGTGTCCTTAGGTTCAACAAGGTGTTTGCGATCAAAAAAATACTGTTAGTTAACTGATATTCACGATTCTGTCCATGTATATTTCCAAATCCATAGGCAGACTTTTATTTGTCTACTGAATTTGATCAAATGTACAGAAAGGCCTGTTACTTGTGTTGCAGAAGGAAATTCGTCAGAACAGATATGAAACTCTCTGATTGTATTTGCAGAAATTATCTATCACAGTATAAGCTTATTATGAGCGGCGCAAGTGTGTTTTATCTATAATTGAGATGCGCTTGTTTTTCATTGAGACTTTTGGTACGACCTGGTTGCCTCTTATTTTGGGTTTTCTGATCGCAACATATGGGTGTCTTTAGTCAATGTTTAAGTACCAGAACTGTGGTAAGTTGTATGTTGCAAACTATGAGCAATTTGATAAGCATTGTGGAAGTGAAACTTATAATGTCCCTTAACATACAAATAACATGTTGTGTTGGTACTCTCTTCTGTACCCCATATTGATTTCTGTAAATTGATTATTAGGCTCTGTTTGGTTCAATGCAAATAGTTTGCATTCCTAACCGCTTGTAGCCGTTTGGTTCAATCTAAATGCAAAACAATGTGTATTTTATTTGCATATCATCTTTGCAAAACAAGTGTTCGTTTTGTTAAATGCAAAAACAAATAACTTGCATTTGTTTTAAAAAGGGTATTTTCCCTTAAAAGCCAAAATTATTTACAACAAGACTTGCATATCCCAAATTTTCTCCACACAAAAACATTGACTATGAAAAACAAAAAAGAGTCATCTGATCATCAAACTCTTTAAGTTTTCACATTGACATTCACCTACCCAAGTCCCAAGCTCAAACACTTTAACTTATATGTTTATTTAAAGCCATCCCTTGTACCAACTATGTTAAGGGCTTATTTCTAATCCTCATACTGAGTCCGATATTCGAACTCACATAGCTCGAGTAAACACACTGATAACCAATCAAGGACTAAAAACAATGAGATCGTAGTACAGACTTCCTTACCTACAGTTCGAAGATATCAAAGCATCATGTAACTTCGCGCTACAGAAGATACTCCTCCACTTATCAACAGATCGTATGCATGCGAACATCACAAGAGATCGTATCTTCCCAACGGTCTGAAGTTACAGCTAAAGAATATTAATAGATCCGTTACAGATCAACAAATATCATGACGTTACAGAAGACTATTATGAAGACTCATCAAAACCTAATATTGTAACGTCCCTCATCAATGTAACCAACGGTCATATTATAAGACCTATAAAAAGAGACCTAGAGATCAAGATCCAGGACGGCTATGATCACCTAGAGAACTCTAAGAGAAAGTCATCCTTACCAAACTTAGATATTCAATCTCTTTCTCTTTGTAATAGCTAGCATATAGATAAGAACGCCATTCTTTCAGAAATCCTCAGGAGAGGTCGTGGTTTTTAACCTATTCAAGGGTTTTCCATGCTAAATCACGTGTCAATTGCTTTCAGTTCTCAATCAAAACTCAATATTTCAAGGGTGTAAAACACTGTTTTCGGTCTCTACGAAAATAGACTATTACATTTGGCGTCATCTGTGGGAACCGAAGCATACACTCAGCATTCTCCAATCCAATTTTTACCGCATTCACTTTTTAAAGATGACAAATCAAGACAAATCACTCCACGTTCTTCTTGACGCGGCTGAAGGAGTCACATATTTGTAAAAAAAACTGTGCAAGCAGAAGCCGAACGACGAATAGAGCTAGAGAAACAACTCGCCAGCATGCAGGAAACAATGAGAGCGCTTCAAGCCCAAATAACAGCAAATCTGAGACAGCAAAACGCTCTGCCTGCAGCCTCAAGAATATCAGTCCATGATCGCTTGGGACATCGAGGCCAAAATATCGCATTTCCCCAAATTTAGCAAGAACCAGTTCTACCTCGGAGTCACATCAATCCACCATTACCCGCTGGAGCGGTAATCGATCTACAACAACAGGAGGAGAAAAATAGAGAAAAACCTCGAGTTTCAGTCTATGACCGCATGGGAGAAGCAACAGGAGAGCATAATCCTGCGGGAGGACCAACAACAAGACGAGTTGTCAAGTCTCGCCTACATCTCACTCCGGAATAAGTGGACAGGCGCATCAAAGAGCTGTTAGACGCTCAAATAGACACTACAAAAAATAGCTATCCTAAACTACAGAAGAGCCCACTCGCACAAGATTTTCTAGATGAGGAAGTGCCCGCCAGTTTTCATACTCCGAAGATCCAGAAACACAAGGGGGGAGATCATGTGGAACACGTCCAAGAATTTTAGGATTCTTTGGGACTGCATTCGACATCTAACCACATCCTCTGCCGCCTCTTTCCGACCAGTTTGAAAGGAGAACCTCTACAATGGTTCCACACACTCAATGAAGGATCTATCTTCACTTTTGAACAACTTCGCGAACTGTTTGTCAAAAACTATTCGCACAATAAAGGCAAGGAGGAGAGTCTTTACTCTTTGTTCAGCCTCAAGCAGGCGCCGGATGAAAAATAAGAGACGTTTACTAGAAAAAAATTTGGACTAGCCCGGAAAATCGATAACCTCGACAAGAAAATCACAATCTCTGCCTTCACCAATGCTTTAATCGCGGATGGACGAGTCAAAAAGCACCTGGTTCTCAACAAACCATTGACGTTGGAGGACATGATAGAGAAGGTCAGCAACTTTATCAACCTTGAACGACTGATAACTGAGAGGCCATGACCTCAACGCACCACCCTACCAACAAAAGGCCATCCTGACGAATGAGCCCATAACATCAATAAAGACTATGGGGGTGATAAGAAGCAATTCAAATCTAATGTCAATCAAGGGAGCCAAGGGAGAAAGAAGCCAATTCTATGTATACCACAGTTAACAACTACTCTTGCAGACTTGTACCCGCTGATACAAAAAGATGAATAATGCTTTAGAACTGCCAATACTCTTACGCCCATACCAGGAAAGCCATACTGCATTCACCACCAGATTCAGCATCATGACACGGAGGGATGTTTCGCATTGATATTTTTTATCCAGACTATATTTGCACAAGGTCGAATGCTGGAGTATGTTGTTGACATCGAAAGTTATAAGGATGGCAGCTACAAGACTGACGCCAAGATCGTCCAAGTTGACAAAACAAATGAAGAAAAACACGTATACTTCATCGAGACTCAGATAATCAACAACTCCAACAGATCCAAGCGTAGGTGTGTCGGACAATGCCATGATCTGACAATGACATATAAAGAAGCTCGCTTGTTGTCAAAATCCAGCAACTGACGAGCTGGGATTTTTTTCGAAGACTGTGACGCTCGTCACGTCAACTTTCCGCACCATGATACACTTGTGATCATGTTAAAGATGAAGAACATAGTTCTACATACGATGATGGTAGATACCGGCAGCAGCATCAAACTAATTTTCCAGAGTACAATCGACCAAATGGACTTAGTAGACAAGGTCGAACCAAGTAACATTAATGTCTTTGGATTCAACGGCTCTATGGAAGAACGTGTGGGGAAAATCACACTTCCCATCACAGCCGGGCCAGTCACACTTGACGTAGTTTTCTACGTTATCAAAGCCAAATCCCGTTACCTGGGCATCATGGGACGACCATGGTTACATAACATGAAAGCTATTCCCTTCACACATCATCAGGCATTACGGTTCGATTGGAAAGGAGGGATCTGCGAAATTAAAGAAAGCCAAAAATTAGCTCGAGCTTGTAATAATACTGTTTCCATTGAAACTAAGCCAACAGTAACAACTCCTGCATAACAATTACAGCAGTCAATTCTAGCAGAACCTCAGATACCAGAAGTCGAACAGAGTACGTTAAAATCAGTGGCACGAACAGGGGAACTCACATTGGAACTCTCTTAAGCACGAAGGAACGCTCGAATCTAATACAATTCCTCACAGTGAACAGTGACGTCTCTGCATGGACGTTTCATGAAATACTAGGGATCGATCCAATTATAGCATGCCACAAGCTAGGGTTGAAAGATAAAGCAGAACCGGTCAAACAAAAGCAACGAACTCTAGCACCAAAACTGCGAGGCGAAGTGAATAAAGAGATCGACAAATTGATTGAGGTCGGTTTCATTCGCAAAGCTATTTACCCGGACTGGATCTCGAACATTGTCGTAGTCCCGAAGAAGAATGGTAAAATCAGAGTCTGTATTGATTTCATGGATCTCAACAAGCACACGCCGAAAGAAAGCTTTCCACTTCCAATCATCAATCACCTGCTTGATTCCACTAGAAGGCACAAACTCCTCTCAATGATGGACGCCGCATCAAAATATAATCAGATACCACTTCTTCCTGAAGATCAAGACAAGACTGCGTTCATCACTGAACAAGGTCTATATTACTATAAAGTCATGCCTTTCGGCCTTAAAAATGTCGGCGCCACCTATCAACGATTAATGACACAGATGTTCAAAGACCATCTCGGAAAAATAATGGAGGTCTATATTGACGATATGCTATGCAAAAGTCTCAAAAAAGAAGACCTTCTTGCTGATTTACAAACAACTTTCGAGATTTTGCGATCTTACAAGATGCGTCTAAATCCTGATAAATGCCAGTTCGGAGTGCAATCCAGAAATTTTTTGTGCCATCTAATCAGCAAAAGAGGGATTGAAGCTGGCCCATCACGCATACGAGCTCTCTTGGCTATGTCGTCACCAAAGACAAAGAAAGACGTTCAAAAGCAAGTCGGGAAGATTGCAGTGCTAAACAGATTTGTATCCAAATCTTTAGACAGATGTCAACCTTTATTCGATCTGTTAAAACATGGTACATCACGAGGAAAATTAAAGAAAATCCAGAGATCGAATGGACAGACAAGTGTGAAGTGGCTTTCCTCGAGCTCAAGAGTTATTTGGGAAAACCACCAGTTATGAGCACACTAGCAGATGAGAAGAGCTCACAGTATACCTAGCTGTCACAGATACATCTCTCAGCTCCGTTCTCCTTCGAATTAAAGAAAAGACTGAGAAACCAGTCTATTTTATCAGCAAGACTCTGACTCTCGCTAAAACGAGATGCACCAAGATTGAAAAGCTTCTTCTAGCCCTCGTCTATACATTACAAAAGTTGAAGTAGCATTTCCAAGCTCATACTATTCGTGTCTTGACGAACTATCCACTTCGTGAAATCTTATCCAAGCGTGAAAAATCTCGACATATTCAACAATGGTCCGTAACACTCGGGGAGAACGATATACATTTCGAACCACGCCATTCTGAAAAAGGTCAAGCTGTAGCAGATTTTCCAGTAGAGGATCCTGATTGGGAAGAAAAATTTATTGATCAGAAAGATGAGCCACTCGCAGATCAATCTGAAGATAAGTCAGATTGGGTAACAAAGAAAGGTTGACGACTTTTGACTGACGGTTTCGTCGATCCATCCGGATCAGGGATTGGAATCATTCTTATTACTCCCTCCAATGATCGGCTCGAAAAATCCGCTCACCTCAGTTTTAAAACAACCAATAACGAAGCAGAATATGAGGCCTTGATTCATGGCTTGAATATGGCAATCACACTGGGAGTAGCAGAACTCTCTGCCTACACAGATTCATTACTAATCATCAACCATTACACAGGGGTCTATCAAACCAATGGCTGCCGCAGTGATCGAACGAATGAACAAATTCCAGACAATTCCTATGGATTATTTTCCAAGGGGAGAAAATAGACATTCAGATGCACTCGTTTACCTTGCTGGTGTCCTCGAATCAGAAGCTCATTATTTAAAGATCGGAGTCATTTCTAACCCTAGTATCAATACCATCGCGTCCAATGCCATTAATACTGGGGGCAACGAAGAAATCGAAGATGATTGGGGAAAGCCTTTAATTACTTACATCGGACCTCACAATAAATTCGACGGGCCACTTCCTGAGGATCCTACGGAGCAGCGGAGATAATTGACAACGCTCGAAGATACACTGTTCAGGAAAATCTCCTATACAAAATTTCAGTCATGGGTCCCTACCTCCTTTGTCTATCTGACAAAGAAGCACAATAATTCTTGCACGATCTACACGAAGGCACGTGCGGATCCCATACAGTAGGACGATCTCTTGCAAACAGAGCTTTAACTCAAGGAATGTTTTGGCCCAAGATGAAAGCACATGCAATCGAATATGCCCGTAAGTGTGACGTCTGTCAGCGGCACGAACCTAAAATTTGAGCTCCAGCACTTGAACTACACTCGAGCCAAGTCACTTGGCCATTCAGACGATGGGCTCTCAATCTCGTAGGAGAGTTTCCTACAGTACCAGGAAAATAAAAACATTTATTAGTCGCTACAGATTACTTCACTAAATGGATAGAAGCAGTTTCGTTATGCCAAACTTGAGTAGACGAAGTCATCAGATTTATCTGGGAGAACATTATTATCCGATTCGGCAGACCACATCCCATTCGAATTGATAATGGACCACAGTTCGTTGGCTCCAAGATTGTCGCATTCCTCAATGAGCACAACATCATCCATTCCCCATCCAATCCTTATTACCCACAAGGAAACGGACATGCTGAGATTACTAATCGAACTATTATGGATGGAATCAAGAAGCGTTTAGATGACAAAAAGGGGAACTGGGTGAACGAGTTACTACACGTACTTTGGGCCTACCGAACAACTCCTAGAACCGCAACAGGCTGTACTCTGTTCTTACTGGCCTACAGAACTGAAGCCATCATTCCTACTCAATACCATCACCCAATACGAGATCACGAGATGACCGATGAAGAAAAAAAATTTAGATCACATGTAATCTAAATTTGATCGAGGAAACACGTGACAGAGCCCTTGTTAATCTAAGAAGATATCATCTTGCTTTATCCCGGTCATATAACAAACATGTCCGGCACAGAGAATTCAAAGTTAAAGACCTCATTTTAAGAGAAATCCCACCACATCGCAAAATACCTAATGCTGGGAAGCTGGCAGAGAATTGGGAAGGTCCTTTTATCGTAATTGGAATAAGTGGTTTAGGATCCTGCGATCTCAATACGTATGATGGAGTACCTGTACCTAATCCATGGAATACCCACCGACTGAAGCTGTATCAAAGATAAATATGATATAATATCCGATATTATGCAATAAAGTACTTTTTTAGCATCATTTTGTAAGTCTACTCAATTCAATCATTTCTGCTATCTCCGTCTATCCCGGAGAATAACTACATCATAGCTGTTCAAATAAATTTGCTCTCCAATGGTTGCTTATTGATAAAAATCAATTTAATCTGGCAGAGATGCACCATACAGCTATTCAATATTTAAAGATGTCTCAGTACGGTCGCTTATTGATACGCTCAATTCGACTTGTGACTGAGACCTACATCATAGCTATTCAAATAAATTCGTTCTCATAAGGTCACTTATTGAGACAATCAATTCGATCTGCCAGAGATGCGCCATACAGCTATTCAATATTCAAAGATGTCTCAGTACGGTCGCTTATTGATATGCTCAATTCGACCTGTGACTAAGACCTTCATCATAGCTGCTCAAATAAATTTGCTCTCATAAGGTTGCTTATAGAGATAATCAATTAGATCTGGCAGAGATGCGCCATACTGCTATTCAATATTCAAAGATGTTCAGTACGGTCGCTTATTGATACGCTCAATTCGACCTGTGGCTGAAACCTACATCATAGTTGTTCAAATAAATTTGCTCTCATAAGGTCGCTTATTGAGACAATCAATTCGATCTGCCAGAGATGCGCCATACAGCTATTCAATGTTCAAGATGCCTCAGTACGATCGGTTATTGATACGCTCAATTCGACCTGTGACTGAGACCTACATCATAGCTGTTCAAATAAATTCACTCTCCAAAGGTCACTTATTGAGACAATCAATTCAATCTGCCAGAGATATTCGATACAGCTATTAAATATTCAAGATGTCTCAGTACGGTCGCTTATTGATACGCTCAATTCAACCTGTGACTGAGACCTACATAATAGTTGTTCAAATAAATTCGTTCTCATAAGGTCGCATATTGAGACAATCAATTCGATCTGCCAGAGATGCGCCATACAGCTATTCAATATTCGAAGATGTCTCAGTACGATCGCTTATTGATACGCTCAATTTGACCTATGACTGAGACCTACACATCAATTTTCAAATATATTCGCTCTCCAAAGGTCGCTTATCGATTCAATAGATTCGATCTGGCAGAGACGCATTGTTCAGCTATTCAAACATTTTATAACTCTCTTTATGATTGCTAATTGACTTGCTCAATTCGACTTATGTACAAGAGAATACAACACCGTTATAATCATATCTCTACATTGACGTTTATTGGTTCACCCAATTCGACCATACAAAGAGATTACAAAACAAAAACATTTTCTACTAAACTTTTGACATTTTTTTACAGCAAAGACATATTTATACTCTGTCTCATTACAATATAAACAATGAAACTACCATTCACACTTCGGGCGTACAACATTCGAATTTTCCCCAAGCCCAGATGAAAGTAAGACAGGGAAAGGTATAGCCGCATCAACTACAGTAGAAGGTGCATTCAACAATTCCATAACTCTCGGCATTAAATTATCTATATAAGATAACCGCGTTAGCTACAAATCATACCCCATGCCGTATTCAGTTGAAGAAGCCAAAAATCGAATCACGCTTTGTTTGAAATTTCTCTACATCAGCATACAACATAGCCATAGTGCGTAATATAGCATCATCTGCAGTTATCAACATAGCTTCACCAAGCTTGGTCTTCACTTTGTTTAGTTCATCTTCAAGATCCTTACATCGATCTGCCAGAGACTTTTTCTCCTAGAGCAACGAATCTCTATATTGCTTCATTATCGACACACTATGCTCCATCTCCTACTTCAGACGTTGCAACTTCTTATCTACCTTCTTTGAATAATTGATCTCATCGTCTGCTGCATCCACCAACCTCTGGAACTCTTTATACTTCACATAGAGCTCCTCGTAAACTTCATTACCTTGCATACACTCTAGTATCAAAGCTCATTTTTCCCGGTCAAGATCGGCGATCCGTGAATTACACTTATTGATGGTTTCGTTCATCTCTCAATTTTTCTTGGAACATGCTACCTCGTGAGTTTTGGCACGGTCACTTTTTCTCTGACAAGAATCTTGAGCCTCACGCAAATCCCAGTTCAGCTTTTTCAGACGCTCTCGCATATGACGGATTTCAGCATCTTGCTTCTTTAAGAGATCAGTATTATTTGTTACCACCGACTGATGGTACAACAGATCGTTCTTTTACTTTTTAATCGTACTTAACAGATCAAGTACTTGTTGATTCGCAGCCATGGTCTCCAACTGTTTCTTCTTCAGAGATTCTTTCCACAGTTCGGCTTCAATATAAGCAGTCAATATCTCTGCATCCTTACATGACAACTCTTCAGTCACAGCATTTAGCCGACCCTGCAGTTCCAACATATCAGATTCCAGCTTCGAATTCGACAAAGTCATATTTTAAACCGCCAAAGAACATTGCTGCAACTTTGCAGACAGATCCTTATTTGATGCGGATAAGACAGCCAGTTCGTCCTGTCCATTATCTTCAGCCTAGAAGAACAGATTACAAACTACAATACATCTATCAACAAATATTCATTCCAACAAGACATATCATTCAACAATATTTATTACAGCATCAAGCTATGATACACGAATCAACTACATTATGCAGAGCACAATCATATGCCACAATTTAGTTGGCTTATGATTAAACCCTACTACTACTCGCATCTACTTGCAGAGGTTCATTAAAGATTACGACCTCTTGAGGACGGGTCTTATGTCGTGTGTGAGGTAATAGATCTTCGACCTCCTCCTCCTCAGACTCTTCAGCTCGCGGTTTTGAGGTTGAAGCTCCTCCACCCTTATTCCTTTTTGTAAACCACATATTTTAAACTTTATCATTCTCTACTTCAACATCTTTACCACAGCTCGCGATATAACGCCTAAATTTGTTTTCTACTCTCTTGAGCTCGCCCCCATAGAACGCGATCACATCGGCTATCTGACGTTAGTGATCCGAAGCATGTTTTCCCCGCTTTAAGATACTTCTTCAAGCGCGATGTGGACATTTGCAAACGTTTCTGCGCATCTAGTAAATACGATTCTAACAATGTCACTCTCTCATCTGAACTCTGTAACAACTTATTACACTCCACCTTTTCCCTCTCCAGACATGCATTATGACCTTTGCATCGCTCCAGTTTGTCACAAACACGCCTCAGATCGATTTCTAGTTATGCCTGGATCCTTCCATCTTCCTTCTTTATGTTGAAGAAAAGGATCCCCATTGCTCTTAGCCCCTACAAAAGTCAAGCTCATCAGGCAACGGACCTACACCACCCCATATGATGCATACTCTAGCCTGAACTGAGCATCTTTGCGCCTCTATACTATGACGGTTATGTGCTTCTTGCACCAAGAATTTCACCCGAGCTGGGTCTGGCACTATGCCTCTCTCAGTTAACAGTTCTAAATAGGCTTCCTTCAAGCCCCACTCACTATCAACTTCAGCCTCAAAATAAAGCGTCAAAGACAATAATGACCTTTGACACTCTAACTTATCACTCTCATCTACGAACCGCTTATCCTTAAGGGATTTTTAGAGTAAAGCGAACTTATCGCTCTCTTTTCACAAAACCTCATCCCTCTCAATTTTTATCTTTCCATATCTACATTGAAGCCCGAATAACTCCTTAAAGGTGTTTTCAAAGTTTTACTTATGAAGATGTCTCTCATATTCAAGTTTATTGTGTACCTGTTGAGTACGAGTGATGGAATCCCTTGCTCGGCTCAAGGCCTTCTCCATCTCGATCACTTTCCCCCTCAAATGAACTACCTCCTACATACACATTATACATTCACCATCAAAACATATATCAATAGCAATTATAAAAAATTCAAAGTCTTAGCAAAAATAGTTCTATCACCAGTACAAAAGACAAAATTCGACCAAGTCTCAGAACTATGTTACAACTACAGAATTAAGAATTAGGTCCTGCTACCTCCTTGGTCACATCATCAGCCTCTGGAGCTGAGCTCTGCTCAGAAGGATGGTCAGCCACTGGAGAGGCATCCTCATCTGGGAAGATTATCTCACTATACTACTTAGCAAACGCAAGAGCGACGTCATCTATAGTCAGCCCCCAGTAATAGAATGCTCCAACCAGATTGTTTCGACCAAGATGCACCTTGTCGAAAGCTTTCTTTGCATCAGTTTCGACCTCTTTCTTCATATCAGCAGCTTCTGCCTTAAACTACTTCTTCAGCTCAGCCTTCTCTCTCTCGAGCTGCTTCGACCATGAAGCCTTCTCCTTCTGCAACTGCTTATACAACACAGTTCGCTCCTTCAACTGTTCAATCAAAGATGCTTTCTCGGCCTCATACTCAGCACGATCCGCAGCAGCTACCTTCAACACCTCCGCGGCTGACTTCCAAGCAACAGAAAGCTGCACCACAAATACAGCAAAACAATATTATAAGATCGGATCATTACTTAAAAAGATTTAATCAAATAACATCATGCATACCTGTGAGATACTGGATCAAATTTGAGTATCTAGGCGGATAGGATCACGCTTAGCCAGGTCTAGAGCCTCCTGCTCCACCGCTTTGAGATTGACCCCCTTTGAAGAAGCTCGGATATCATTCCCAGACTCTTGTTTCTGCTTCTTCAGAGGAGGAGCCATATTTACAGTAGTATCCACCTTAGTCTCCGCCTGCGTCATTTACATAAGAGTTGTTTACTCCGGAGGGGCAAACACCTTTTTTCCTCTAGGTCGTCGAGGTTGGATACTCAAAGTACCTGCAGCACAGGCAGGAATCTCCATAATGTCATTATAAGCAGAACCAGTAGTAGCCATAGCTCAATTCTGATGAGCTCGCTGTACTTTTTCAACTATAGAATTTAACCTCTTCTCTTTGCGAATGCCTAGTGCTCCAAAAACTTTGTTCAGTTCAGTTCCTTCTCGACTAACGACGTCGAACAGACTCGACATATCAGCGGTACCTTTAGGATTAGGTTCTGCCAAATCAGCAACAAACTATATATGTTAGAAGCTCGCAACAAGTTAAAAAAAACAAACTACAGGCAGAATGAAGATACTTACTCTCGTTAAAATTCTTATATATCAGCTCGAGCGTCAGTTCCCCAGGCACTTGCATACAATTACCCCTAACCATCACAAGATGGTCGCACCAGGGTCTCCCAGCAGACTCAAAGTCAAAGAATTTCAGCCTCAACGAATCACTAAATAAGTATCCACTCTTTTGATCTTTCATATATTTAAACTTATAGTATTTCAAGACATCGTCCGCTACAAATTGTCTCCCAATACCACCATCCCTCCATCTCTTGTTAAGGGCTTCACAGACCTTCATCATTTCAAAGACATTACCATTTAATTTACAAGGGCAGCCCTTTAAAGCATTCATGACACCCTTTTGGAAAAAAGTTAAGGGAACTCAACCCATATACAACCTGGTTCATATAGTAAAGGAATCCGTCCTCTATGACCTTTGCACCAGTACCATTGTAATAAGAGATATCTATATCATCTCCTATATCCATACTTCTCTTCCACTGATCAAGGGAAGGCACCTGATAATGCTCTATATTACCACCCGGTCTAACCAGAGTTCTAAACCACAACCCTGCATTCATCACATAATGCCCTAATTTTCCATCTAAACCATTTTTATACTGTAAAAATTTCTTCGCTAAGTCTACATTCTTGGGATACCTAAAAAATTGCCCAGTTTCAATCCCCGCATACAATCCCTCATCCCTTCCAGAAGGAACAACCGGTTTATCAACAGGTACAGTACCAATTATCTCTGAATCATCCATAGCCCTATCAGACGATGATGATTCCTCACTACTGGAATATACAACAAATTTACTACTGGGTTTCAGATTTTTTTGAGTGCATCAACCATATACAGGAAAAATTTGTTCAGAGTTTTTTAAATCAAATAGGCCTCCTCCCTCAGCCGTACCCAATACTGTATTAATCTACCCAGAAGTTCAAACATGCAACTACCAGTTCCAAGAAACTAATAAAACAACAAAAATGGTGGAAATAGAGTCACTAATATGTACTAGAAGAACAACAATCGTCATTTTCGGTCACCACCTTCACTTCAGAGAGCAAAGTGTCAATTTTTACAGGAAGACCACAGTAAAATGGTGGACTACGATTGAAGTTTGAAGACTTTCTCTCTCTAGAAATACTTTCTTCTCTCTCTGCAAATGAATATGGCTTGTGGGAGGGAGAAAGACGAGAGTTTATATTGACCCTCGGTTTCTGAAACGACGGCTCTTTGAGACACGTGTTAGCATCATCCCTCTTTACAGGCATGTCTTTTCGTTTGCCCTCATGATGATCTTTGGAGTAGCGTGCTCGGTTATCACATCCGTCTCTCTCCTCCGCTATTATTAAATTCAAGGACTCACTGCCCTAAAATATTTGTACAGATCTTGCAGCACGTTCACTGCCCTACAGTAGCAACCTTCCACGGCTACACGATCCTGCTGCGCAATTTTAAGCATGATTTATAATTTAAAAACCTAAGTACAACTATTACAGCTGTCGCTTACCTCAATTTCAGTCTGACAGAAGCAGAAAATCAACAACAAATCCTGCTTCAGTTATATTTCAGTCAAAAATTATCATAGATACACAAAGTGACGACAAGACGACTTCAACGGAGCTATGTCGTTCGAACGACTTTCCCCAGTTTTTGAGCCGTATTCCTAACAGAATATTCGTCATGTTGCTTCAAACTATTTAAGTGCATTTCAATTTTCTATTGCTGCTCATGGATATCATTTGGATACATCATTCACTTTGCTGCATGGTATTATTAATAATAATACTCTTGTTAAATCTCAAATAATATATAATTTAAATTCTGAACAAATAATGAACATTTTAATGCGTTTAATAACCCAAGCTTCAAACGTGCACACTCAAATGATAACTTCACTCATAATTCATCTCCCCAAAAAAGGTTAAAGAGCAGTTACTGCCAATTGAAAATAGTTGTTAATCCAACATTATCAAATCGATGCACACAACAAACGTTGCCCTGCCCCTAAACATAAATTAATTACATTCTAACGAAATTACGATTCCAACGATTTATATCAAACTCACACAAATGGTAACTAAAAAACAACCTTCATATAACATTGGACGGAATTATATTGATAACACAAAATTAAAACTAGATAAGCTCCCTCCAAAAAGACAATGTCAACATTGTAAAGCGTACTTATTCACGAAAGAAACAAAAAATTTATGTTGCAAAATGGTAGACTAAAATTGAATCTTCCACCTGTACCAAATGATCTCTTAGAATTATTCAAAGATCATAAAGCCATTGGAAAAGATTTTAGGCTAAACATACGTAGTTATAACCATGCATTTCAATGCACCTCAATTGGTGTCACTCTCGACAAGGAAATGGCTAATTCAAAAAAGGGAGTCTACACATTTCGAGCCCATGAGTCTATATATCAGCGTATTGAAAGCTTTCTACCAAAAAAAAAGGTAAGTCTCGATTCTTACAACTATATTTCTATGACCCTGCAATAATACTTAAAAATTGGCTTTTAGAGAATGATACTTTATATGTCAAAATTGTCCTTAAATTAACAAAAATCTTGAAGCGCACTAATGCATTCATTAAACAATTTAAAAAACTAGCAAAAAGAAAAGGAACATAAATGATTACAAAATTGAAAATAAACAAAGACTAGATAATGCACCCGAATATGTTCTTCCAACATCTAATGATGTCGCAGCTATTGTTATGGGTGGAGATGATTTGACAGTAGGAAGGAATATCTTAATTTATCCTAAGAAAAAAATATGTATCAAAGAAACATCTAGATTTTACGATCCCCTACAATATCCTATCTTACTCCCTCATGGAACATACGGGTGAAATCCAAGAAATAATTTCTTAAGTGGGAAAAGAATCTCATCCCGTGCTTATTATTGTTATATGTTATAAGTTTACCCTACATATGAATCATTAATTCATAAAGGCGGGCAATTGTTTCAACAATACATTGCAGACCAGTTTGTTAAAGTACAAAGTAACAATCGAAGATATATAAAGAAAAATCAAGATAAAATATGTGTTGATCTATATCAGGGTCTACATGATGCTCTTATTACTGGAAAGGAAAAAGGAAAAGATGTGGGCAACAAAGTTATCATTCCTACTTCTTTTAATGGTAGCCCTCACAATATACACATGAGATATCAAGATGCAATGGCATTAGTCCAATAATATGGGAGAACCGATTTATTCATAACAATGACTTGCAACCCACTTTGGCCTGATATAGTTAACAATTTAGAAGTAGGACAAGAAGCTTAAGATCGACCCGATTTAGTTGCGCGGGTTTTTAATGCTAAATTTGGATGACTAAAACAAGACATAATTAAAAAAATTGTATTAGGATAGGTTATAACATATGTCTATGTAGTTGAGTTTCAAAAACAAGGATTACCGTATATTCATATGCTTATAATTTTGCATCCAAATGATCACCTTAGAAACCCAAACGAATATGATAAATTGGTTCGTGCAAAATTTCCTGACAAATCAAGAGAACCTGAACTTTATGAATTGGCAAAAAAAACATATGATTCATGGACCCTGTGGCAAATACAATTCATCACGTTCATGTATAAAAGATGGCAAATGCCAAAAGGGATTTCCAAAAGACTTTGCGTATGAAACTATTCACGGAAAGGATTGTTACCCTATTTTTATAAAAGGCGAGTTAATGGTGTTAAGGTACAAGTTGATCTATTTGGTAATAAAATGGTTAATAACAGCTGGGTAGTTCCATATAATGGGATGCTGCTTAAGAAGTATGATTGTCATATCAATGTTGAAGTATGCAGCAATATTAAATGTGTAAAGTATTTATATAAATACATTTATAAGGGATTAGACCGTATTTGTATTGAGGCTAATCAACAAGTTGAAGTAGACGAATTCAAGCAATTTATAGATGCTAGATGGGTATCGCCACCCGAAGCTGCCTGAAGACTATTTGTTTTTCCAATGAGTAAAATGTATCCCAGTGTAGAGCGTTTGCAGTTACATCTACTAGGCCAACAAAAAGTCACTTACTTTGACTTTTAAAATATTAAGGACATTATCAAAGATAGTAGAAATATTATGACAATGCTAACTAATTTTGTTTACATTGAATTTCGAAGACACTTATACTTATGATAGGCAATTCTTATACCGAGAAATACCCCAACATTATTCCTGGGTTAAAAAACAATGTTATTGGAAACAATACACTGATAATAGGAAATGCATAGGCAGAGTCTACACTGCTTCACCGAGAGATGGAGAACGCTTTTATTTGAGACTTCTATTATTACATGTAAGGAGACCAAGATCATTTGATGACCAAATGAATGTTTAGGATGTACAATATAAATCCTTCAAACGAATAGCAGAGGCTTTAGGTTTGTAAGAGAATGACAAATGCTTTAAAGAATGTTTAGAGGAAGCAACATTGATAAAAATGGCTACTGAATTGAGAAAGTCATGTGTTTCCCTACTGGTATTTTGTTATCCTTCTAATGTTGATGATTTATGGCAAAAATTTAAAATTCCTATGGCAGAAGATTATCGTAAGTCATTCCCCAGTTTTAGTAATGCAATAATTGAGGATAAACTATTAAAATAACTAAACGATCTACTTGATGGACATCATAAGAAAATATCTGGTTATGGATTACCATAGCTCAATCAAAATTACAACGCTAAAGACATGAGCAGTTTATTTAGAGATGAACAAGAAATTCGTACATCAGAATTTGATTTATAGTCCAAATTTCCTTTAAACAAAGAACAACAATATGCATACAATAGGATTTTACAATCGGTTAATGAAAATAAAAATGAAGTATATTTCATAGATGGTCCCGGGAGAACGGGTAAAACTTTTTTATATCGTGGACATAATGGTAATATAGCCCTTGCAACAGCATCTTCCGTCAAAGCGGCTACTGTATTACCCGGAGGTCGCACAACGCATAATAGATTTAAATGCGATTAACACCTGAGCACAATTCAAGTTGTAAAATTGGCAAAGAAACTCCATTAGTAGAACTAATTAGACAATCAAAAGTCCTAATTTGGGATGAGGCACCTATGATGCACCGGTATTACTTTGAAGTACTTGATGAATCTCTTAAGGATGTCCTAAATTGCTCATTACCCTTCGGTGGGAAAATCTTTATTATGGGTGGTAATTTTTGTGAAACACTACCTGTAATTTTGCGCTAAACTCGAAGACAAATAGTTGATACATGTATTGTTAACTTAGAATAATATGTGTGCCCGCGACGATCCTGAACACTTAGAATTTATACTTTACGTTGGCAATGGTGACTCTAAAATAGAAGTTAAAGAGGGTATAATACACACCCCAGAAGAAGTTGTCATACCTTGGATTAATGAAGACTCCATCCACGATTTAATAAAGTTTGTATTCCCTGAGATTCGTGAAAAATTAAAAAATGCTTAATAGATGGCAGAAAAAGCTATTATAACACCTTTAAATGAACAAGTTAATGTCATTAATAACTTAATCATTGATTCATTTCCTGGAAAATCAGTTACTTATTATTCATATGACTCTGTTGAGAACGACATAAATAATTTATACCTTCAAGAATTTCTAAATTCAACTTCTACAAGTGGATTACCACCACATAAACTTACTTTGAAAATTAGTGCACCTATCATGTTGTTATGGAATCTTAGTACAAAACATGGCTTGTGCAATGGCATTAGATTGATTTACCGTAGTTTTGATAAGAATATGATTGCCGCAGAAGCAATGACTGAACATAACAAAGGAAATCTTGAGTTCTTGCCACGTATATCATTAAAATCGTCCGAAAATGTCAAATTACCCTTTGAATTAATTCGTAGACAATTTCCCATCCGTCTATGCTTCGCCTTAACCATAAACAAGTCTCAAGGACAAACAATTCCCTGGACTGGAATCTATTTATGAGACCCTGTATTCAGCCATAGTCAGCTATATATGGCCTTATCTAGGAATATTTCGAAAAAACAAACAAGAATTCTAATATGTAATAACGAAGCAACCAATTTACCAGGGACAAATACGACAAATGTTGTTTACAAAGATGTAATCTGCAAGCAGTACAAAATTCCCCTAAATTAAATATACTTCCAAATTGGTCAACCAATAAAAGACAACTCAAAAGGTACTTCGCCAAAATAGATTATAAACTCTTTTTTTTTTTTTTTGAGATCTGCAATATATTTTGTTATTAATAATGTTCACAACATGTCGCTGTGAATTACGCTTATTGTTTTAATCATGCAGCTGCAAAGAAGTTTACTTTTATTTAATCAATGAAGCATCCAGAATTATATGTTTGTTATAATCAATTTTATCAATAACCCATTCAGTACCCTATTCGACATATTTATTTGTTGCGCGATTTTTTGCTCTTCGTAATATGATTTTTCTATTAGCTACCCTGATTCCTAACATATTCATTGGCTTCTAATTGTTTTATACTTCATGAAACTCATGTTCAAGCCCTATTCACAGTTTTCCAAGTTATATACATACTTCCCAGAATATTCTGAAATTGATATCTTAAGATGAACTTCTACGATTGGTTGCTTGAAGTAACGATATTCTGAAGAAAAGTCCAATTTTACATAACGATGTTCTGAAGAAAACGGATAACAATAAAAAAGATAATCACATTGACAACTATGAACTTCTACAAAAAAAAAATCTTTCTAGAATAAAGAAGAAAGTATTTGCCTCTAATAGCTCTACATCACCTGGTAAGTTACACTCTTAATTACAAATTATAAATTATTTCCTATTAAATTATACTATGTACATTTTATAAAGCCTTCTTATATATCCTTTTAATCTCAGTGGCTGAAAGCAAAAAAAATATCGATACCAATGGGTACAATGAAGTGACATGGAGGATGAAAGAGATGCACTATGCAAAGATTGGGCATGTTAATCAAATTTATCAAACTCAAGGATATTGAATAGATATTGAACTCCCACTGAATTACTTTAAATTCATATAAGTTTAGCGCCTAAAAATTATATTGGCAGGAAGTAGCTATCCTTATTCTAAATAATAAAAAAATCAGGCTTTCATGGAGTTGTTCTAATCTCAGTTCAAGCAGCAACACCAGTGAACACACGTCTTTAGAGCACCAGGTGATACTTACGAAGCATTCTTGACAAGTGTTTCGATTTACATGATTCAAATACTGTAATACTTCTTACCTAACTAATCCTACTGAAATTTATAATATTCTTTTTTCACGTTTATAACTCTGTATTGTTTATTTGTTGCTTCTTTATTCAGAAATTGTTATTAGTTGTTTTGTTCAAGTTGATTTGAATAGGGTTGGGGTACCTTTGCTTGAGCTTGTTTCTGAGCCGGATATGAGAATTGGCATTGAGGCTACTGAGTATGCAGCTGAGATACAGAGACTTATGCGTTATTTGGGTGTGAGTGGTAATATACAGGAAGGTTCACTTCGTTGTGATGCCAATGTTTCAATCAGACTGTTGGGCAGCTAAAATTCGATACAAAGGCAAGTCAGCTTGAATAATTAAGCTTTGTACAGTATATGTCATTTGCTAATCCACAACATGAATGTCTTTCTTAACCTAATCATGATGCACAGACTTATATAGGTAAAATATCACTTTGTTTGTGATATAGTTCAATAAAGCTCCATCTAGACACAATATATGAAGACCTAGAATCAATTAAGATGTCTTATGAGCCATTAATTGGAGTCCCGCAAATTCTGCTCGGGATCGATCGATCCATTATATGGATTTTTGCCTTTGGGTCCAATCAATCGCACACACATGGATTGGTCGTACTAGGCACTTCGTGTATGGATTTCTTCAAGCCTGGACCACATGTGCTATGTTGAAGTCATGTCTATAGTGGTGTCTGGGTTAGGATTATTTTTCGTTGGTCCAACTTATATTCTATTTTTGCAACATGGTCTTTTTTACCCCACTATTGACTCAACAATATAAATGAATCTTATGGCTGATGTGCACCTTCTTTTGTGTTGCAAGGTTGAAATAAAGAACATGAACTCATTTTTGGCAATACACAAAGCTATCAACTTCGAGATTTCCAGACAAGCTATTCTCAATAGTTAAAGCCAGGGAGATCAAATTGTACAAGAAACTAAACTGTGGGAAGAGGGCTCTCAGGTATCAGCTATTTAATATATTATGATCTGCTATAATGATGTTATATGATTGGTGAAGTTTAAACTCTTTCGTTGTTATATGGTTCAGTCTATGGTTAACTACTCCACAATCTTGTAATTCGAAATGCGAAATGGTCATCTTGGGACTATATTTAATGGGAAAGGGTTGCATGGGTGGGAGTCAGAGTTCATCATTGAAGCGATGAAACATCAACACCATCTATAGTCGTTTAAAGATTCCGATGGAACTCATAAATGCCTAAAGAAGCCAGAGATGATGTGCAGACATTTATCAAAACTCAAAGTAGGTATAGTTGTTATGTAACACCATGTTAAATTATTAGGTTTCTATGTTCATAACATATAAATTATCCCTATTTCTACTGGTCCTCCAGAACTACTATTTTACCAGAGTTACACTTGCGAAGATATCATGAGAATTGTTTTTTCGAATAATTATCTTACATGGTTTGTGTAGTCCTATCATTCTTCTCTATATCCATTTATCTAATTCTAATGAGAGTTATGATATACTTAATGTTATTTATGTAATAGGGTTAGACGAAAGGACAATGGATACTTGAGAATTCTGACCTAAACTAATAGCTGCAATTTAGCAACATAGCTCAATGCTTGAAGCCGGCAAGATCAAGAACTAAGTGCACGAAACCATCAGGAAGAAGAGCTACTCACTTGCTGCCAGCAACAACAGCAAGACCAGTAGCAAACGAAACTTCGCCGAAGGTATGATATCTTTTACGGCTTTTTTCAACTAAATAATTAAAACAAATTTTGGCAACCACCACAAGGTTAACATTTGTAAACTAAACTGCCATTTTCAAACAACCATCATTTACACCAATTTTTGTGCTTTGTTAGCAGTATTTGAGGGAGAGAAATGATAGAATTTTCATACACAAGAATGTGATATTCAGAAACATATGCTTTGATATTCATGGGGTAGGTAGACTGAACTAAGTAGTTATTCAGATTGAAGATAATCCTAGCAACAGAAACTTGGCTTCAGCTTGGGATCTACAGCATACCATGACCCTCCCTAAACCTCTGTATTGTAAATAGGATCCCCCACCTGCTGGTATTTAGGTGCTCAATACTGATGGATCTTTAACAGATGATAGGGGAGGTTATGGTGGAACTATCAGGGAATGCAGTGGTACAAGTTTGTTGTGTTATGCAGGATGTACTGATCCTATTAGCATTACAATGCATGAACTACAAACTATCGAAGCTGGCCTGAGGAAAGTGGTGGGGAAAAGAAGATTAAAAGACTGGATTTACAGTGACTCTACTGCTAGGCAGAATATTATGAGAGAATTGCTACCCTAGATGACTTTGATATTTTGGATTTACAGTGACTCTACTGCTATTCAAAATATTATGAGAGATATTGCTACCCTAGGTGACTTTGATATTTTTCATAAGTATAAAAAGGCCAATAAATGTGCAGATTACTTATCTCCCAAATAAGGGTGAAATTGTGCTTACCTATTGCTCAGACCTGCGAGTCATATTAGAGGAGGAAGCTAGGGGCAAAGTCACTATTAGAATGTAATAGTTTGTTGGTTTTTATTCATTGGTTCTGGGATTCCTTATTAATCCCTGCTTACCTGGGCAAAAAAATTACTGTCATTTTCAGTTATATGGTTATTACAAAATTGAAGTTTATTATCTCTCATTTGTGCAAATGCTGTAAGAAAATATTGACCTCAGAGATTAAACATGGCTTCTCCCAAGCAAGCACCATCATCATATCGGCATCAAAAATGATTATTCTAGGCATAGTGCTTTTGCTCCTCCAAAGTTCTCTGGTAAGTAGAACAAACTTCACAATTATTAATTTTTTCGATGTAAGATATGTTTGAATTCTGTATATAATAGAGATTAACTCTTTATCTTTCTTGTTACATGATTTTCTCGCCAACTTATGCTATCAATATTTGCATCATAATAAACCATTTCATAGACACGTTGCAAATTTGATTCTGCATTAGTTCGTGAAAAAGATCTTTACTGAATAAGATTTAAGCAAATTTAAATTAACTATTTTGGGCCAGTAGGCAAATTTTAGCAGCACTAGAAGATAAACTGGTTTTTTTTTTTTTTTTTCTAAATTTGAGTAGAGCATTTTTAATATGCTCAAAGCTAAATTTTTTGGAAACCATAAATCATAATCAAATATGATTTAACAAATTGACAGCCATCAACTGTATATACCTAGAAGTCCTAGCGATCAGCATATTAATTTACATCTTAGAATATATTTGTTTTATAGTAAACATAGCAAAATCGATTAAGTCCAATTTTTGTTGTTTATTCAGTTGTAATGCCCATAATCAAGATAAGGGATGCCTATTTAACTATCTCTGAGGAACGATTGAAAGACATGGCTATGACGAAGGCATCTATTCAACTTGATGTAATTGAAATGCATCAATTCATTCATAGCCAGACAAAGAATATGATCTCTACAAAAGAGAAGATAACAACAATTCAATCTATTGATTTGAATTTCTGGTATATATTGTGCAATTGTGGTCGTGCAAAAATCATAAATCTACTAAAAGAAGTGTGCCGAAACAATTCATCACTCAGTATTGGAGATCACTTCTGGGACAGTAAATGTGATTGGCTATTCACATTTCTTCAAACAACTGCCATATCAACTCTACAAAAAAAAAAAGGACGCAAATGTTCATGCATTTGACAGTGGAGAGGATACTCATGTATAATGAACACAATCAGAAAATAATTGAAGATCCAACAACGATTTCAATTATGACACCGTCTAGCTACGTAAGACATTTAAAGGTGATTAGGATATCTGGCAATATATGTTTTTAGCCAAGTTCTGTTAGGTTACAGTTCAAAACAGACAAAGTCATTCGAACGAGACATAAAGTCGTTCGAACGAAAAAGCTTTCCGTTAAAGTTGTTCGTACGAGATTGTATGTCGTTCGAACGAAAACTGCGTTGTTTGTTTTGAATGGGATATATTTCAAGGCGATGGTTTGTCTCGTAATGCGTACTTCGCTGATGACCTAATAGAGAATCTATAAAATCAAGGGCTTTGTTAGACTATTATACACAGTGTGAGTTAAAAGCCTCTGTGTGAGAAAAACTTGAAATCTAGAAGAGATAAAGCCTCTATGATAGACCTTGTAAAAAGTTGGTCTTTACAAGAAGAAGGTGGAGGGTGTTCTCTTGGAGATTTGATGATGAGAGGAGTATGACCTCTTGTTTGCTAAGATAGGAAATCAAGAAAGAGAGAAGTTTGAAGGGTTTCAAGAAGAAGGTATGCAACATAGTCTTTGTTAAGGTAATCTTCGGGTTTTTGATGGATCTCTTATGTTTCTTTTATCTCTTGTAAATCTATGTGAGGATTATTGTGAGATTAGGGATTTCCATGTTTGTTGGAATCCCTTGAGGGCTTGTAATTAAACTTGGATACATAGTGGATTTCTAACTTTGTGGTGGGGAGAAGCCTAGGGTGAACCTCCGGCAAATATTGTGTTTTGTGTGCATGTTAATTGTGTTTCTAGTTTCTTGGTTGATTATTTGTATGTCATGAGGATAACGGATAAAACCAAATTGCGCACGGGTGATGTATTTCGCACGTTCACTCCAACAATTGGTATCAGAGCGAGGTTAAGACCTTGGGATTATATTCTTGAAGATTATTGGGTTCGATGGTTAAGTCGGATATTTGGTTTTTTCAAGATGAATTTGGTTTCGATTATTTTGGCTACATGATTTTCTCAAATGGTGTAGTTTGAGATAAAGAGATTTAGATGATAACGATATTGTACATAAGCATGGCAACATGGTTTATGTTATGAGAAAGGCTTGAACATGGTACTTTGTTCAAGGTGGGACGATTTCGACAAAAGCTTCAAAAGTTCGGTAAGGAGGATGGTTTTTTCTCTAGGACCGATGTTCGTTAAATTTGGTAATCGTGGTGGCACCTAAAGTTATTCACCATGGTTGATTACTAAATTGGCGGGTCACAATTTTATGAATCATGGTCGCAAGTTATGGTTCGTGTGGTGATAAAGTGTGTCGATGTGCGGAGACTATAGGTTTGCGACATAAAGTCAGATTTCGCAAGTTTGTTCGACATGGCCGGGTTATTGTGTAGTGTTTAATTTTTTTCATTTCTAGATTAAACATACACTGGTTCTGATTTTGCTGGTGTAGGCAAAATTGTGTGATTTCATTGGTATAAATGAAATTACTGTTTTAGAGGCTCTTTTCTGTGATGAAGTTCAAGGGTGGACTTGATGGTGCTTATGGAGCTGTGTTCAAAGCGGAAGTCAGAGCGATATAGTTTCATGGCTGCAGGTAGGGCAAGCTCGAAAGTATGGTTTATCACGGAGAGAAAAGAAGCTAATGGATGTTCGTCGATTTTGACGAAGGTATCCGGTTTTGGGTATGAAAATGTTTCAATCATGGGCAGCGGATAAGAAGTAAACAAGTTCAGCGATTTTGTTGATGGGTTTGTTCGTGCTATGGATGGTCAATGAATTAATGGTTTTTTTCGCCAAGGTAAAGATTGTTAGGTTACGACTCAAAAACAGACAAAGTCGTTCGAACAAGACATAAAGTCGTTCGAACGAAAAAGCTTTCTGTTGAAGTCGTTCGTACGAGACTGTATGTTGTTCGAACGAAAACCGCGTTGTTTGTTTTGTAAGTTCGTTTTGAAGGGGATATATTCCAAGGCGATGGTTTGTCTCGTGATGCGTACTTCGCAGATGACCTAATAGAGAATCTATAAAAGTAAAGGCTTTGTTAAACCATTATACACAGTATGAGTTAAAAGCCTCTGCGTGAGAAAAACTTAAAATCTGGAAGAGATGTAGCCTCTATGATAGACCTTGTAAATAGTTGGTATTTACAAGGAAGAAGGTGGAGGGTGTTCTCTTAGGGATTTGATGATGAGAGGGGAATGACCTCTTGTTTGCTAAGATAGGAAATCAAAGAAGAGAGAAGATTAAAGGGTTTCAAGAAGAAGGTATGCAATATGGTCTTTGTTAAGGTAATCTTTGGGTTCTTGATAGATATCTTATATTTTTTTTATCTCTTATAAATCTATGTGAGGATTATTACGAGATTATGGATTTCCATGTTTGTTGGAATCCATTGAGGGCTTGTAATTGAACTTGGATACATAATGGATTTCTAGCTTGGTGATGGGGAGTAGCCTTAGAGTGAACCTCCGAAAAATATTGTGTTTTGTGTGCATGTTAACTTTGTTTCTAGTTTCTTGGTTGATTATTTGTATGCCATGAGAATAACGGATAAAACCAAATTACGCACGGGTGATGTATTCCGCACATTCACCCCAACAAGTTCATAATTTCTGACATTCTGCATATTTATTAATTCACTTTACATATTTTTATTTGACAGGAAAACGAAATCTATATGGCTGATGAAAAAAAAGGGGGAAACTACCAGATCCGTACGTTGCAAATTGGATTTTAAAATTCTAACAACAAACAATATTACTATAACAAGTCACAATGATACTTTGGAAGTTTAAGCTAAATCAGTTGATCATATGAAAGGTGATCAAATCAAGAAAACAAAAGAATAACAAATTAGGCACTTATTTAGAAGTCCCAAAAAACATCTTGTTTTGAGTCATAATATCTTTTTATTAATTTTTGCTTTATTTATCAGGTCTAATAAATACCTTGTCTACCACTTATTAAGTTAATATATTCAATTTCTTCTGATTTTTGTTTGTACTTGCAAACTATCATACTACATTATGTGTTCTCTATGCAACATATATTGAATGTAGATGTTATGAACTTATAAGAATCAGTAAGAACCTTAATAATACCAAATATATTCCCTTACTTGAAACCTTCATAAGTAATTAGCTGAACAACACTGTAGAGTATGACGCGTATCACCTGGGATATATAATTTATAAGCCATCAATTAAAAAATGGAAAAAGAACTCATTTATGAAGTTGAGTCTATAAAGTACCTGAGGAAGTTTGCCTTTCCAAAACCTTTTTAGCCCCTCTTCTCTTGCAATCAATATGTAATGCACTACACGTTACGAGACACACTAACTTGAGATACATAGCTTTTACTCGCACTATGCCATATCCATGAGATTGAGGGGTTTACTAACTTTCTCTATTCTACAAGTTCAATATAGCCTTGCCACAACCATAAAGGAGTGGATAGATGCTTTAAAGGCAAGAACAAGAATCAAGGGATTCATTGTAAACATAGTAGCATTACAACTGGAAGGTGTGCTAGCTTAGGGTAGAACTGAAAGGCAATAAAAGAGGTAAGAAACTAGGGTTTGCTTCTCTGTCTACAATTGCAGCAATAGAATTGAAGCTCGATTTTAGCGTTATTTGTTTGTAATGAGAATGTTGAAACATATTTTCAAGTCTTGGGAGTTTTGTTGCTATTAAATTTGGTGGTTTTGTTGTGAAATCAGTAAAATTTTCTTTAGTGTTGGATAATAATGAATATTACTCTATTGGTTGATCACAAGAAATATTATGAGAGAAGAGTTGGGATATCTTTATTGAGAATAATATCTTTTTATATCCTCAGAGATTCTATCTTTTGTAGTACAAAAGGATAACCCAACATGAGGTTATCTATATCTACTCAAACTCTCCCCATAAACCCTAAAGGCCTTCGGACTTGTTAGGAGTCCAGTAGGACACCCCAACCTAGTTGGGTTCCCACCTTGGGCTGGACCCAACTCCTAACACTCCCCCTTGGGGTATTCCATACCAGGACGACTTGCCTCATCAAAACCTCTGCCTGACAAAACCCCTTAGGCAAAAAGCTGTACAAGGAAAGAGTATAATCCTATGCCCCGTATGGGTTGTGAATGCGTATGCGTTGCCTCATCAAAACCTCTAATCAGTAAAACCTCCTATGATAAAAACTGCACTATCAAGAAAAAGAGGACAAGACGCATGTGTCCACGTCAGGTTGGGACCACGTCAGGTTGGGACTACTTCACCTAACGTCGATCTACCCCGAGATCTATCTCCCTAAGATGTATCCCCCCGAGATATTGATAAATAAAACTTCTGCATGTCGATTATGCGTACCAGCTGCTTGAATGTAAATGATGCAAGAATCTTCGTGAATAGGTTTATAAAGTTGTCTTCTGAAATATCTTAAATAACGTCAATTTCATTCGCCTTTTATAATTCATAAGGATGGAATGGCTTCTGTGAAATGTGTTTCGTTCTGTTGCCATTGATAAAATCGTTATTGACTTGAATGATGCAAGCTGAGTTGTCTTCATATATAGTTGATGTTTTATCTTGGATAGAAAATGCTACAACTTCAGTTGATGTATCTTGGAGCGCAACCATCATTCTCTACTAGCTTCACAAAGTACGAGAATCTCCTCGTGGTTCAAAGATGTAACTACTGCCGTCTGCATCATCGATCTTCAAGAATCTTTATGTATCCCTGTACATAAACACATAATCCATTTGACAATGGCCTCTATGTGGGTCAGACAAGTATTTTGTATCGGCGTACTCTATACTTTTACGTTTACCATTTTGAGTAGAACATACCCCAGACTTTCATACCGATCAGAATGTGCTTGAAGAAGATCTTATAGACAATATAACAACTTAATACTTGATGATGCGATTTAAGCTTCATCTCTAACACTTGAAACTTTTACAGATACGAACGCACTTTACAAGACCAAATTGGAGAAAGGTATTTCCTGAATTAGCAAAGACCCGTAGCTCTTCTAGAATTGGTAAGCAAATTATGAAATGTCCGTGACTTGTTCACGAAGAATGCTAAGGCGCATAAAAAAAATCCCTAGGCTAATTTGTGAAATGATGTTGCAGGTGTGTTCTACTGCGGAAGCCCTACACTTACCAAAATGCTAAAGGAACTCTGCTATGAATTCAGCTATAACTCCTCGACTCGCTTCCATTTCCACAAAGAAAACTTCTAGGATATTAGTCAAAGAACGTAAAAAAAAAAAAAAAAAAAAAAATCCCTTTTCTTTTTGAGAGTTTGTAGAACAATATAATCGATAGTCTTACAAAAACTTCATTTTTTATTTGTTAGATATGTAAACACAAGAGCATACTTCTAGTCCACAAAAAATCAAAATCAAGAAATGGTTTACCGTATCTTCTTCTTAGTAGCACTAGCAGGAGTTGTATTTATTGTTTTCTTACGAGCTGTTCTCTCATTCTTCTTGAGGATCTTTAAAGCTAGAGACTTTAATGGAACATTGATGTCCAGAGGAAGAAGTATTTCCTTCAACTCATGCCATTCGAGATCTTCAGAGTCACCATCTTCATAAACCACTTTGTACCAACAACTTTTCTTGTCGAAGTTTGTTACTTGACCGGAATAGAGTTGCTCTCCAAACAGCTTACGAACTTTTCTGCCTTGTATCCACTCACCAAAACCAAGTTGAGGTATTGATATAGCAGGGTCAGGTTCGGTGTGAAAATTGTGAGTTGATGTCATATATGGAACCCCATTAATCACAATAGCGGGCTCTCCTGGTATTTCAAAAACATTTCCCAACCTATCGGGTTTGTAGCAACTCATAACTATATATAGATGTAAAGCTTCAGTGATTCTTCTTAATGAGCTGAAGGAAAAGTGAAAAGCTATGACAGGAAAATCAAGGATCAATCAATATGGTTTGGTCAAATAGGAGATGGAGATAAAACAATTTTGTGATTGATTCATAGATTAATCTCAAAATATGAATGAATTCATATGTGATTCACCAAACAATATTAGCTTTTCAAGCAGAGTGATGTGGAGACTCACAATTTTGAATAAGGGTGCTGGTGGTACCTCTCCAAAACCTTGATGGAGAAGACTGCAGTAGCTTCAACTTGGCTCTGAAATACTCAAAAATCTGAAAAATAATTATAAACTTGTCTCTTTTTTTATTTTATTTTGGAAGCCCGAAGGCCACTACAAACCCGGAGGGTGAAGCCTCCAAAAAAGTACAAAGCCCCAAGGCCAAAACCCCCGAAGGGTACAAGCCCAAAGGCCCACAAGACAACCCAAGGATTATCCCCAGTTCTCACTCCCTATGGGTTTGAACTCATGACCTCTCATAGGGTGTGGAGGGTCACACAGTCTCCAAAGAGTTCTAGTGACAAAGGAAACAAGGTCTAAAACATAGAAGTTTTCTAATATTTGCATGTACTAGGCTTAGGCCTGTTTTCGGATCGGATCGGATCGAAAATAGAGGTGTTCGGAATTTTTCTGATTTTTTTCGGAACTAGAAAACCTGTTCCGATCCGATTTTTTTCGGAACTGACAAAATAAATCTGAATCCGAAATTTTTCGAAATTTTCGGAATTTCCGGAATTCGGAACAAATTCGGAATTTTCAGAATAAATTTCGGATATTTCGAAAAATCCAAATAAATTTCGAATTTTCGGAGTAATTTTCGGAATAAATTATTTTGATATTTTGGATTCGGATTTATTCGGAATATGTTATTTTCGGAAAAATCGGAATAATAGTATTCGGAAAAATCGGATCGGTATTTTCGGAAAAATCGGAATAATATTATTCGGAAAAATCGGATCGGTTATTTTCGGAAAAATCGGAATTTCGAAATTACAAAAGCCTATCCGATTCCGATCCGAATTTTTTCGGAAAAAATCGGAAATCGGATTTTCGGAAATCGAAACTGTAAAATTGGGTTCCAAAATCGGAAAAATCGGATCGGATTTCGGAAAAAATTGGAAGTTCAGACAAAAGTTGCAGCCCTAACTGGGCCTATAATAATCTGAAAATTTGTTATATATGTTGGTGATTTTAAGATTTTTTGTGAGAAAAAAGAAAGAGAGTAAGATTTTTTGTAATGCTGTTACGCTTAGGTTTATTACTAGTATAACCGCTAAATGGTTGGGAGACCGACGCGACGTTTTTTTAAATGAAAGATGGCGTGCATTCGGCACTACACGCGGTCGTGACAGTGATAACGAAGCGGTGTCCATTCATGAAAGTGAAAACAATGTGGTCATGATAAAAGTAATTTCATTTCATATACAGGAATGTCGAGGTCTTAATGCAGTGATTTTAAACATTACAATGTTGTGTAACACAATTTGCTTTAGATCGCCTCCATAAGATTTTCGGGGCTCATAATTGAATGTCTTTTCTAGCATAATGATAGAATCAGGAAACGATTTTATGTGGCAACTCGCATAATCCAGCAATGCAACTCGTCGAGGGTTTAACATAGTAGATAAATAGGAATAGGATAGTAGACCAATGTGAATAGGATTCCAATGCAAATTCCATGTTTTTTGAACTCGTTAGTAAAACAATAATCTCGTCACACCTTCATATATTCGTAATTTATTTCTAAAGTTAGTAACCAGGCACCTTAAAGATTTATTTTACACCGGACATTAGAGTGCCAACACTAGAAAAGTAGAACTGCCAAACAAACTTCAGAGTCCAGTTTCTCAAATAGTGGAACAAGGAAAACGTTGGGGAATGACAACCTAAAGAAGCGCAAAAGATAAGATAATATACCATTATTCATTAATAAAAAGTTTCTTGGCGCATACATATGAAACAATACAAGTTATGTGGCCTGCGAAAAAGGTCATCTACAAAATATTGTTACAAGAATTTCTTCTGCCTGTTCTTAATCTTGGTCGGATCTTCTCTGCACATATTTTCAGTTATCTTTCACAGGCTTAGAAAATAAAATTCTTCTGACAATCTTTCACAGATTTAGCAGACGGTAGGATACAAGAACTCTATTAATAAAGCTTAGGATAGGAAAAAATATCGCTCAAATTATCAAGAATTACACGAGTTCATGGCATTTGGCAACTTTTCTGCATTACCTTCTCTCAGAAGCATTCCCCACTACTGCGCAAACTTCAGAAAAAATATTTTAGTTCAACTAATCCAAATCTGCACTCATTAGCATAAGGAAATAGAAGAAAACCACTTTAAGCAATTTCTCATCCATAAGCAACTTCTCATCCAATTTAATTTCACACCCTCCATATTTCAAGGCGTTCACTCCATTTATTAAAGAGGCACTCCTAAACTTTGGATGAGAAAGTTCCTGTAAATCTTGAATGCATATACTCTCAATTTTAATGTCTGGCTTTGTACAAGAGCTCTGCACCAGATGGAACAAGTTCTATGTTAGAAACTTGAAAAATAGTTATTACTTATCATCATGCACTCGTAAATTTTTTATTTTTTTTCTTTGATTATAAAACTAAAGTTGTTTCAAAACACAGTTAGTACTTAGTATAGTATGTCCTATGAAGGAAATCGTCTAATGTTGTTAGTGTAAGGCTACAAGTAGCTAGGAGGTGGGAAAACACTTACTTGTGCATCGCTCCCTTTCTCACTGCATTCTTTGTTTTCATTAATATATTCCACACAGTCGCTTGAATGTTTAAAAGAAAAATTATCCTCATTAACAGCTTCTAATTTTCGTTTGTCTGTAAGATTCTTTGCACCACCATTTAGCTAATTGTAACAGAAATAGAGAGGTATTTAGGATATGAGGTTTGAAGTTACATAAATGTAATATTTGACAAGAAAGTCAGCAGCACCTCTTGAAGTACATTTAAAAACAGCATTCATTGAATCATAGGAGGACATGACTACACAAAACAGATATGTTAGTATAAGATGAGAAGCCAAACAAGTTGTAAGATGAAAATGAAGGGAAGTCATATATACATACTTATAGTAGGGATGTTTTTGCAGATGCAGATATTGGTGAGAATATTGAATCCAGATATTGAAGGCAAGTCAAGTTCTGTCAAGACGAGGTCGATGTCGTATGGTCTTCTCTTGAGTGTTTCCCACGCCTTGAAGCCATCAGCAATGGCAGCAACTGCTCATTGGCCCAAAATCAACGCAATCGATCCCAAAATCGACGAAATCGAACCCATGCTATTAGTTACTGAGAGAGAAGAGGTAGACGACATACTTATTGGAAACAAACGAAATGGGCATACCTGTAGCAGCGAATCTTCTTTGCGTTGATAGCTCTGACTCAATCGACGAAGAAATCGAACCAATTGAAACTAAAATCAACGCAATCGATCTCAAAATCGACGAGATCGAACCCAAACTATTAGTTACTGAGAGAAAAGGCTTATATCTGGAATATGATTATCCAAAAACTGGAGAGAAATTGACCATTTTTTAATTTGTGGAGGGCATTTTCGGAATGTAAACTCAGCGGGATAGACAAATTACATAAACTCACGTCAAGTACATTTTCTTGTCATATCTAACGTGGTCTGGATTATGCTGTATACGCTTGAGGTCCGAGGCTTGTTGGTATTTACACTCAAAAATTTGAAACATTGAACATTTACCAGGAAAATATTTGCGCATTGGGTTTGTATTATCCTGAGCTGAGCTAAATGTGCATCAAGTTTTATTACTGGAACAATATGAGGTTTGCATTAGTGTGGTTTGAGAGGGACCATTGTCATATTTTACATAAACTCTGGTGTTCAACAAGTAAGGATACTTGGGGCATAATGAATTTGTAGTTGATATGGGTATAGTGCTGGTAACAGCAGTCCTAAGCTTTTGGATGATGGAAATCTTATACTGAGAGATGAGGATGGAAACATCTTGTGGCAAAGTTTTCATTATCAGACAGATACATTTTTGCCCGACATGTTGAAAAGTTTTCACAAAGTTTTATTTTGTGAAGGAGCATGTAGGAGCACCCTGCTCCCGAGAGTCTCAAAGCCGGACTCGTTAAAAAAAACATAAATCATGATATCTGCAAAATATTTTTAAGTTAATTCACATATGATATACCGGTTGAGGGTATAGTCAGCCTCATTCAACAGCTATTGTACATGTACAACAATTCAAAATATGATATTAGGGTTTTGATAAGTATAGCATATTTAAGAAAATAATTCGTAATCATAGTTGATATTTGGTTTATAATAAAGTTTGTAAGCTGAGAACTTCATTCCTACAGAATACTTATTTTCTTGTGCAGAGAATAATAAGCCCCTAGTACTTCCCGTACGTTTGATGAAAAAAACTGTAACTCTTTGTTGGACGAAGGGCCTCCAATTTTGGCTCAAAAATAGGGGCCTCATAATTTGGTTACCTACTTACTTAATATGTTTGGGCCTCAAAAATAGAGGCCTCATAATGATCCCAAAAGGAGTTCTTTTTGAGCTTCTCTCTCATTTCTTAAGAACAAAAATACAACCTCTCTAAAGTACCTCTCCCTCTCTCTCTCTCTCTCTCTCTGCACTCCCCCATGATCATTGATATGTTGTAGACTTTGTAGTAAATACATCATCACTTGGACCAACAAAAGTGCATCAAAACATAATTCAGCTTTTAATGAGTACACCACTCTGAGTCTGCTCCTCATTCTCAAATCTCAATCTAGAGTTTGTGTTTGATCTTCGCGTCGTTGCTTAGTCTTATCTTCAGGTATTTGTTCTCCATCGATCCATCTTTCGATTTCATTTTATGGAATTTGATCTGTTTATTTGATTCCAGAGTTATCTCACAATATTGTATCTTTTGATCTATGGATCTGACTAAAACTTGCCTACTATTTGACCCAACTTTGTTCATCAATCAATGGGTTGATCTTTTTTTCAATTTTAATGTATCTCAAGTAGAGCTGAGATGTTGCAATTGTAATTTGTAAGTAAAGCTCAAGGTTTAGTACTTAACTTAATGTATGTATTTATATCTATATGCCTTAATCCCTTATTCTAGGACCAATTTTATGCCCTAGCTGTAATTATCGATCACACTGACCCTCCCTCTAAGTGCGATTATATTATATAAGATGGTGGATTTCTTTTCCCAAATTTGGATTTTGGAGTTTGGGTAAGAAACATGAAAGAAGATTGTTGTCCTTTATGATGTCTACATGTATCAAAATTCAAATGCATCCAAATTTTGTTTTAATGGGAACAAATTTATAATCACAGATTCCATGATCAATTGATCACCATAGTCCATAGACCATAGTGGATTGTGTTTAGGAAATCGAGTTGAAAATGAAAAGCAAGAATAATTCGAATTCGAATTCGAATCCTAATTGTTTGAATAATGGCAAATGTATTATTTTTTATAATATATGAAATGGAAAGACATCATATTTTGTTTTATCATAATGTATTAATGTGATATGCTTTTCTATATATAAGAAATTAATTAAATTGTATGTGTAGAAAAATTTATTCGAGGGTTGCAAAAAAAATAAAAATTAGGGGGGGGGGGCATTTTTTGAGTTCCGCCTAAGGCCTCCAAAACTACAAGGCCGGCCCTGTGTATGAGACATTTATGTATACCGGTATGCCAAACCAGAATTGCATGCCTTGCTGTTGGACTTGGAGGTGCTCTTAGAACTCAATACAGATTTACAAAATCTATAATACTAAAGGAATAGCTATGCCATGAGAATCAATCTCGGCTGTTAATCACCCTACTCTACACATGTTAAGAAAAATATATGTTTTAGTTTATAACACAGCCGTCAGATCATGAGAGTTATTTAGTCTATTCTCAAAATTTATTTAATACTAAAATTCCCCTATTTCGTATGTACCAAATCTCATCCAAAAGAGGTATCTCAATCGTAATTAGGTGATGAAAGAAGGGGTATAAATGGAAGTTCAGTGCATAACTTTTCGTACATACATTTCGATAAATATTCCTCTAACATTTTGTCTTTCCAAACGCACCAAACTCCTCTCTTTCAAACCCACCAAAACTCCTCTCTCCTCTCTTCTCTCTTCTCTCTTCCAAAGCAAACACACCAGGCTCAATTCGATGTTTTTAGTTGGAAACATTGCGGAAAATCGAAGGCGACAACAAGCAGTGATAGTGTGGAAGGAGATTAGGGAAGCGTTAGTGCGAACGAAGTGGTTGTGTAGAGAGGGAATTGTTAGTGATGGTGATGTTTTGTTGGATAAAGAAATGGTGATTGATGATGATGAAGATGAAGTATTAAATGCCCAAACTATTGAAGTTGTTGGAGAATTGAAATCTATTCTTCAAAGCCAGTAAGTTTTTATGTGGGTTTTTCTACCGTTTATTTGTAATTGCATTATCTTCAGTAGTCAGTGATTTTGTAGTTAATAGTTCAATTTAAGCTTGGTTTGATTTTTTTAACATCATCGTAGTCTATGATTTATACTTTGTTCTTCAATTTTCTCGAAAAAATTTAAACTTACCTTGTCAATGATGTGAAATCAAGAGGCAAAGGTGTTGCGCAAAAAAAGGTGGAGTCCCTTCGCAATCTAAGGCGTCCTCCTGTTGAAGCAGCTATTAAGGCGTCTATTGTCAAAGGTAGAGGTAAAGCTGCCTTTCATTTGGATCACCAGATGAACAGGTAGATAAATCTCCAAGCAGTATTACATACATTTTTTTTTTTCCTGCCTGAAATTAGTGTTTTTGGGCTCTTACATATGCAGATGGGGAAAGGAAACTGGTATATATATATAATATATATTATATTATATATATATATATATTTGCCTTTAACGCGTGAGTTTTACAAGCGTATATGCAATTGTTCTACATGTGTTTCCTACAACGTTCCCTTAAACGATTTTGCTTCTTTATAAGAATGTTTTCCTGGCAGTTGCTTGAGGCAGCATGGTGCCTGACAAATATAGCAGCTGGAGAACCGGAGCAAACAAAGGCTTTAATCCCTGCGTTACCTATGCTCATTGCTCATATTGGAGGTTAGTTGGTGGTTGCTTGTGTGGCTTTCATGTTGTTAGTATTTTTTTACTTGTATATTTCTGTTCTTGGATCAATATCTTTCCTTTTTTGTTCAGCTGTTTCAAATTTTAAACAACATTTTGCCTATATTTGGAGATACCTACCAAGCCCAGTGAAATCGAAGGTCGCATCTCAAGTCTTGTGTTAGCCATCATTGACTACCAACATCCTCATATGAAGTTAGGTTGCTAACACACGAATTACGTAAAATGGCAATACGTCCTTTCTTCAATCTTACCCTTAAACTTATTTCAGATGAATTCCAAATGTAATATCTTCACTCTGCCAAAATAAATTACGATAACCTATTTTATAAACCGATGGCTAGCCAGTGTGGCGTGGATTCATCACGATCAAATTTTGTTGTGTTCCTTCTCCACAATACCCGTTTTTTGTATAACTATGAGCCGAACATGCAGAGTGACATTTCGTAACTTATGTAATTCATCTGTTCTCACACCAAAATCCTATCATCAAAATTCATATCCCTATCTAACTCTAAGTGACTGCAAAACCCTACTTTCCTAATAACTTATCCTCGATAGAACTTTCAACCTTTGACTATGGTAATTTCTGCAATCTTCAAATGCCAGCGAAGAATGTTCAGAGCATGAAAAGAAAGTAGGTTTCGCCATCCTGTAAGTTATCTCATATGTTGCTTGATCTCGTTACAAATATGTCAGATTGTACCTTATTTGATCCCAATTGTTTAGGTTTCAGTTTGCAATTTTGATCCTAGAGTTATAATTATTATTATTTATATTTGAATTGCGTAATCTCAATTTTTATCTAGGATGTTAAGAGCATATCCACAATAGTAAGGTAAACATATTTATGTAGAGCCCAGAAGTAATAGTGTGCGACACGAAGTTGTGTCTAAATGTTGTGGTAGATCTACCTTGAGCTTGAGTCCCGACGCAGTCATCTCATAAGATGTTGGTTGTGTTACCATGGATTTACCGTTGTGTTCTAGCGCAAGTCTTCAATCTGTTTTTTTTTTGTAGTTATGTTTAGTTAGTTAAAACCAAATGATTTCGTTAATTTTATTATATTTTCACGGTTATATTTGCTTTGGTTATTACTCTCTTCCTTCAACTCTATAAATACTGTACCACTTCATTCTTCGACATATCCTTCTCTTCAACTCTATTCTTAAGCTTGAATTCCATCTCTCCGAAGATAATGTCAGACAACAATTTCACGATCGAAAAAGACAAGATATTCACTTGTGTTGTAGTGCATATTTCGATCTCGTTTTCCTTAACACACTTGGGGGAGGTCTTGGAGAGACTAGTAAGAAGATCTCGAGTGTACGTATGAATCATAGCAATGGAGTCCAAGGGATGTTTTGGCAGTTTAAAGTCGATTAAGTGCAATTTTGAATGCTTTGCGAGTATTCGACGATCTTCTCAATCATGTCAAATTAAATATACGAATGACATGCAAAGAATTGTTTAAGCGTGTGACTCTTTTGAGGTTAAGCATTGTTATGATACATAGAGGTAATGAAGGTCATTTCATAGGTCTCCATAAGAGTAGGATGTGGTAAACTCAAATTAAATATTCTACTTAGTAATTGTTTTGTAATACTGTACTAGATGTTGCGTTGATGTTTAAACATTGACTAGTACATCCAATTAACAAAACATAAGTACATCTAATTTAGTCAGAGATACATTTTCCTAAGGTCACTTTCAATTTCTATCTGCTCACTTAACCATTTGCAGCTTTCATGTGCATCTGAGTTCTTCATCCTAGTCCTAGACTACACACGTGGAGACTCAGCTGGCCCCGGGTCTGGGCGCATACATGATAATGCATCATCAGGTGGTGAAAGTATTCAGATATTCTGATAGGGATCTTGGTGAATCAGGTGTCATCAATTCAAGACCGGGGAAGAATCAATCTCGGTTGTTGATCACCCGAAGCCCTCTTCCACGCTGGAACGTATAGGTCCATCTCCTCGTACATCTCTGTTTGACAGTTGATTGTAAATGAGGATAGTAGGGTGGTCAACAGGTGTATAAATAGAGACTCGAGCATGAGTGTGCATAGCCGTGGTAGTAGGGATCGTGGCCGTTAGATAAGAGAGGCCTAAGTTGGTGCTAATAAATATTAAGCACCCCAATACCTCACTAACATAGCTAACTAGTCCAAAGGCACATCTTTAAAATTGACCTCCTTTGAATGTTTGACAATATTGCCAACCCGCAGGTGCAACATCAGGGACAATTAAAGTCATGTCGTCTGTTGTGGTTACTTGGAACGAGATGCTCTGGCCATTGAAGTTAGAGTTACTCTACCAATTCTGACCCCAGTTCCTTGACATGGCTTGCCATCCTGTATTGGATCCCTTGATTGATACTGTACTAATATCTCCTGCACCTCCAACATTCGTTAATGGTGAATCTTAGCCCTCCTTTCTTCATACATGGCACCCTAAAAGCAAGCATAGTTACGAGATATATATAACTACAATAACATGCATGGGATGGGATTAAAAGTTCATAAATGTAGTTATAATTTTTACCTTCTAAATGATATCGGAACAATTCCTGCTTTATATTGTGCAATATGTTCGAAAACAGGCTGTGACAAATCAAAGTGTTGATTGGGAGAATTGCACCAACCATCATTGTCATTAGGCAAAGACGGGTTAGGTGGGCATAAGTTTGTCGCAGTAATTGTGATCGTCCCTGGTAAGCACCATTGATGGACATTATCACATCTCAACTCGTAACATGACCCGCAACTCACTCCATTGTTGAATAAAGTAGTGCTGAGAGCTGCGGTATCAATTCCATATCCTGAACTATATAAGTTCCCGTATCCACGCGCCCCCCACCTACAAAATCAAATATAAGAATTTGAAACCGTAAGTTTCTAGCTATAAGCCTATAAGGCCAAGGACATGTTTACAATATGACTTTATATACATACCCATTGTGCCATAAGCATCACCACCACCATAAAATGTGGCATGCGCGCTCTGCCAACCCCCATATTTGTCACATAAACTGCAATGGAGATTAAAGAAAAACAAGGAGAAGAAGAGCAGAGAAACAATAGACATGGTTTGTGATGTTTTGATCCAAGTGAATTGGGGTTGGTTGGGTTTATATAGCAGTTGGCAGTTTGTGAGTCAAACCGTAGAACTTGGAGTGTGGAGCGGTAAAGAAACAAGTTTACGGTTTCATGTATGTGTTCGACAAATCCATAAAATGGCTACGAGTTATTACACATTGTGAAACCATCTGTTCAAGGCTCATGCATGTCTAAAAATAGCCAACTTCTAAGCTTCCAAAGTATCTTCTGAAAGAAGTGGTTATGGCTTTTCTTGGTAGAATTTGTCAATTGCCATTAAATTGCCTGCGGCAGGCTGACGCTAAAGACATCGGCCTAAAATGTAAAACCGTTTTTTTTTTCTTTAATTTTTTTTTACTTTTAGGGCGAAACCGTAGAGGAATCAAATAGGTTTGGTCGTTGTTTGGTGTCGTGAAGAAGAAACCTTAATATTTACATGAGGACATTATGTAGTGACAGAGTCACAAAGATCATGTTTGGTATGAAGGAAATAAATGTAACTACGCAAACATATATTTTATTTTTTTTGGAAGGTAAGCTGGGGTTAAGGCAAACCCCAGCTTCCTTAAAACGGTAGTAAGTACAGTTTTTACTGGTACTTGGAATTTTTTCTGCCTTTTGCGCCAGTAGTATTCTCAGAAGTCTAAACATATTGATATTACCTTCATGGATCATAACCCCATTGTATCTATTGATTTCATTAGAAGTGGAAGTTCCATCTCAGAACTTGGCAATGAGAGGAGTAGCCCCAGGATCTATGTACCGAATGTGGAACTATATATCTCAACATCTCCCCTCATGTGTGAGGGAATCTATGAAAGAAGTGTATCGCGCAGTTGCAGTTGATTACACTATTAGTACCTCAAGAAAGAGTTCAAAGAATGATTGTGACTATTTGGGCAAAATTAACAGGATTTGGAAATGGAGGATTACTGCTATGGAGGAAAAAGAGGGCGTTGGGTTGTTTTCGGACGGGTTAAAAATTCGAGAGATGAGATTGAAAAAACAACAATGGATGTTAATGTTCACACAAACGTTCTACTAAGAGATACGATGGGTGATGCTTTTAAATCAGTTGAAGTTTATTTAAGCGAAACAATGATAGAAATGGAACCTACATTTTTGGAAACGGTAGAGGAAAAAACAACGTCAACGTCTTTGTTTGACGATCAGAGGGAGAATTTGAATGATGTTAATCAAAATGTATGCAATGGGGCATCTTCACCTGAAGCTAGAGAAGTACAAGAAGCTCTTGAAACAAGCTGTCCAGATGTAGGGATATCTTTGAAAGACCATCTTCCCAATGTATCGACTAATACTGAAAGAGGCATGGCAATATGAAGGGGTCTAGCATGGACGGACTGCACACAATATGTCTTATTTTTCACTGCGGAAGAAGTCTAATCTTTTACTTGTTTCCAAGGTGAAGATTGGATTGCTTAGACAATTTTTGATAAACCTTCAAGCAGTCAGTTTGGGAACCAAACTAGCAGTTCTTTTCTCTGCTATTGCTCTTGCTATCATTGCCCAAAGCTACAATTTTGGAAGAGTAAGTGTTCCTTTTACTTGAGTTCTTGAGATATTATAGTTCTAAATTCATTTCGTCTTGGGGTCTCGCCTTGCCAAAACAATAAACTAAGAGATAATCTCTTTTTTCCTTATAAAAAAAATCGTTTTTCTCTTTAGAGTTTACGACGTTCTTCAGGCTTTTACTCCAACCATTGCCATTTCGTACTAGATTTCTTATGTACACTTTTATTTGTCTAACATCCATGGATATTTGCTCTAAGCTTAATTGGGCTTACTCGACTTGTTGAAATAGTCAGTTTTCTAACTGAGTAAGTAGTAAAATTTTATATGTTTTATCACAGTATCATTTTTCTATTTCTTATAATTCTTGATTTTATTATTTAAGTTAAATTGTCAGTTTTGGAAATATTTTATACAGATTGCATAAGCTAAGAAGAAAGAATAGTAAATTGTTACCAATTTAACCTACGAACTTGGTGATAGAAATAATAAGGATCTACATGATTGGAAAACCAAGTATAATGAAACAAGCAGGTTGTTAGATACTGTTATGCAGGAGATGACGCACTACACCATGCCCATAATGAAGGTATTCACTATCTGTGTATCAATATATATATGCACTGTCTCTATTTTTTGTACACAAATGGTAGTTTTAATACACTGTACGTATTCATGATCCTTGCATGTTTATCAGAAATGAGGATTTTGCAACTTAGGATTTTGCAACTTACGGTAGCTGAGAATACTCTTAGGATTTACGATGGGAACGAAAAGCTAAAGTCCAATTTAGAGTACCAGAGAAGAGAACTTGAGAGGCGGTCCAACGAACTGAACAAGCATGAAGCCCTGACCGAACGTGAAAGCAGGATACTCGACTTGGAAAAGAACAAGATCTTACTATGTCCACTTCTGAATTTTGTTTGAAATTTGCTGCGATGATGTTATTTTGAAATTTTATTATCTGTTATCCTACAAATAAGTTAATTACCTCTATTACTTTCTTATGATTAAATTGTTGCACTTATGTAATATTTGGTTTGAGAAAATGTATGTGTCAACGAAAGAGAACTGTCAATTTCTCATGCACAAGCAACTAAAGAAAGATTATTCGACTTTTAAGTTATTAAGTGATTCTCGATAACATTCATTAGCAAGAAAAAAAAAAGCCCCTCTTAAGCAACTTATACTTAACCCCCCATCACCTTGAAGATCTTAGAGAGAGTACTACCTTTAAGATTCAATTGACGAAATTCAAGAATCTGAATTTGTTGACGATGCAAGGGTTTTAGTATACAGGTAAGAAAAAAAACTTTCCTTCAAGAATTTTGTTATGCACCACACTTAAAAGGACTAATGCAAGCAGACTGGCGATAAACACATTTTGCTTCAATAAGATTATGGTCATAATCCTGATATTTTTGTCTTTAAATTAACACTTATGGTATAAATAGAGTTAACATCAAACGATCAGTTTAAATTTACTTAGACAAGTAATATTCCATAATTATTTCACGGAGATGAGCTTTTAGTATTAAGGCAACTGCTTTACAATTTATGAAGACGTTTAAGATAATATTTTCGTTGTACTGAAGATCATCTGTGCAGATGCTAATGCTGATATCATTTACTACTGTCCTCACAGAACGTTGTCAAGAAAAATTTCCTTCACTTGGCATCGATGGAGCAGAGAAAGGCGGACGAGAAAGTTTTGAGGTTGGTTGAAGAGCAAAAGGTGTGCCACTTAATATTAGGTTTTCGCCAAACATTGTGCTTTAAAGATGTTAATGAACAATTTCCTTTTTGTATTCTACCAGTAGAAATCATTTTTCATTTCATTTTCTCATTTCAAATATACAGAGGGAGAAGGAGGCTGCTATGAATAAAATACTTACTTTAGAGAAGGAACTTGATGTTAAACAGAAGTTGGAACTGGAAATCACGGAGTTGAAGGGGAAGATGAAGGTGATGAATCACATTGAAGAGAAAGATGATAATGGAGTTCAACACAAAATGAAAGAGATGCAGGAAGAATTGGAAGAAAAAGGGGAAGAAATAGGTGATATGGAATCTATGAATACAACAGCGGCGGCAGATGAATGATGAACTACAAAAAGCTCTCAAATCATTAATTCAAGTATGGGTTTTGTTTTCCTTTGGGCTTTTTTAAATAAGCTTGGATCTAAGTAGTTTTAGATCACTAAATATTTTATGTTGTGCATGTTTGCCATTCGTATGTGTATAGTATTCATGTGTATGAACTTAAAACTCGCTAACCAAGGCCTTATTTTTATTGCTAGGATTTGACTGATATGTTTTGGTGCCTGCCGCACTTTGATTGGAATAAAAAAAAATGGGAGAGATTGATAGCAAACCATTTCAGAATGCATATCTGCGAAAGTTTAATGCACGTGACATTTCTCTCTCGTCACAACTTCTCTTTTAAAAGCGTAATCCCTGTTGGACGAAAATAGTATGCGATTATGGAATATCGGTATGATAAACCGGAATCGCATACTCTTCTGTTGGAGGTCCTCTTAGTGTAAAGAATGGGCACAGTGAAACCTATCTAAATTCACCCTTTACAAATGCACATGTCCAATTGCACAAAAAATGATGGTCCCAAAGAAGGGAATGTACATATTTGTAATTTCCCTTGCAATTTTTTTATAGTTTTAACAGTGTATTTTTACCTATATAATTGCACATAAACCCTGCATAATTAATAAATAGCTATAATAAATGCTACAAGGCACAACATATAGTAGTGTCCTCCGTGACTAGACTTTTGTAAACATGTGTTTTAAACAATATTTTAAGGCACGCGCGATAGCGCGGGTATCCGACTGCTAGTTACTATATATCAAGACTGGCAACAGCTGTGCCCAGGGAATCTCATCTGTTTTTAAGAATTCAATACATGCTTATAAACTATCTATACTCTTTAAGGTGGCATGGTTAGCCTGAACTAACCGGCTCAGTATGCCGTAACCAACCAATGTTTTGGACTCAGCAATTCTTCTCTCTTATCCTATTAAGTGTATACATCAAAACAAGACAGTCTCCCCATTTTGGTCTAGTTTTCAGGTAGTAAGATAACTTCAGATTATGTTCCTTGTTTACTTCAAGAATCAGGATCAACAGGCGAACAATGATGGCATAAAATAGGATTGTATGACACCCAATGAATTACTATCTTACAGTTTTAAGAATAAATACGGGAACTGTGAAAGAAAAAGAACAAAAAATATATGTAGAAAGAAAATAGAATTCCTCACAACACGAGTACAACTGCCAATTCATGAAAATGTAAACAGAAACATCTTTGAACGAGTAATACCATCCTAGTATCCTATGCTATTCCAGGTTGTTACAAAATAAGCATGTGTACTTCTGAAAGAGAAGCCAGATATGGTCAACGATTATTTTCAATAACAGAAGGCATCTTTGCCAACTGCCGCAAAAGATATTCTGTCCCGCTTCTTTTCTGATCCGAAACTAAACTTTGGATCCGTTGTATCAACAGGAGTAGACGAACTTGTAGAAGGAAAAGAAAAAACAATAGAGTTATTGCCAGCTGTTTTGGACCCAAAACTGAATACAGGAACCGTGGCTTTATTTTGTGCTTGAGATTGACCACTAGCTGAAAAAGATGGCATTATGGAAGGTGTTGGAGGTTCAGAGAGGGTGCCAGATGATGCAGAGATAGGGAAAGTAAAACCAGAACCATTGTCAAAGGCGGTAAAGGTACGTCTTGGGTCAGGCTTTAAAACTTGAATAGAAGTCAGAGCTGACTTACTTCCAAAACCCCGGGTTACTGCAAGCTTCTTTTCTGATTTTGGTGCTTCTGAAGAAGAATTTTGCATACGTCTCGAAACATCCATATTACCATCTATTTGATTGTTTGATTCCTGGTTCTTCCCAATCTGTGAGTTTTCAGAAGGCCTGGCAGGCGCCTAGTGGAAAAAAGTAGATAGATGTTAACATCATTCATACATAGGAAGAATTTTGCCAATCATTATGTTTCCACTACACAATTCAAACCCATGAATAATATTAATGTTATATCTTAGATTTAATGGAGGCCAAATTCAGATTTAGAGGAGACCAACACAAAAATACTGGTTTCTACAATAAGCATGCTGGGAGTAAACCATTATGTATGTGGAAGTGCATTTGTAAATATAATGCCGTCAATTAAATGTGACCCCCAGTTTCCAATTTTGACGTTGAAGAATAAATTCTGTCATTGCCATTGTAAACTTTAGGAGGTGCAAATCAATTGAATCACATAAAAGGGTCAAAATTCAATATTTGTAATGCCAAGAACAAGATTCAGGCAAGTCAATCGTCGAACAAAATATATCCCAATAATTTATACATGCTGGCTGGAAAAGGAAATGCAAGCAGATTATGCCAGTGCATGAAAATACTCATAATTACGACATACCTCATGTGCATTGACTTGAAAATCAGGAGTCTTCGTGTTCAAACACAAACCATCACCATAAGCAAGCGTATTAGATATAGAACTGTTTGTATTTACTGCATCTGCTGCCATCTCAATTCTCTGATCCAATTGAACTTTGGGTCTTTGAGAAGAAGAGGGGGATCTCCTCCATGAAGTTCCCAGCTTTATCTCCGCGGACTTTCTTTGCGTGGTCGGGAGAGTTCTATCAAGATGCTCCAATATTTTCCTAGCCGTGTGACTAGATTGAGGATGAACACCAGAAACAGCAACACTAGAGCTTGGTGCTTTAATGTCAGAAGGCGTGAATGTCATACTTCTACTTGATGATGCTCCAGGGTCCAGATCTTGCTGAAATATGGACGAAGGACCTTTTGAAGCATTATAAGATGAACTAGCTCCATAAGATGGCGATGTTCTACCAAAACTGCGACGAACTCTACGAACAGGTCCCACGGATCCAGTTGTCATTACCTATGAATTAAGAAATCACAAGGAGAAATAAAGAAGGTAGTTAGAGAAGTGTGAAAAATTAATTCATAACTATTGTTAAAGACCAGTATTTGTATAATTAAATTTATTGAATTCATGTGAAAACCAAAAGCTCAACTAAATTACTGCATATGTTTGACAAATAAACTAACAATCATGATGTATATAATATTCAATCTTGACGTGCAATGACACACATTCATAAAGCATATTAATAGGAAATGAAGAAAAGAGTTACTGAGAGCACTCAGCTATGAGCCTTTTGACAACCATTATTTGATCATTATGAGACTACGTGTCGTGAACATCAAGGGTTTACTTGAGGAGCATATATGCCTTCATCTAAGTTTCCATTTTGTTTTTGTTTTCTTTCCTTTTAATTTAGCAATTTCTACTTTTAAATAATGACTTAATTATCCAAGTTAGATTTAGAAGAATGTTTAGGAGAGGTAGGGATCTAAAAACTTATTCTCTGTTTAAAGGGCCTAGCCCCATCAACTGTAATCATGATTCCTTTGAATAACAAAAAAGAGTTCAGTTTCTGTGTGTGATTTTGATTAGGGAAAACCCTAATTTTGATATAGTAGGATTGTGTAATTTCAACTAAGGTAAACCCTTCCTTCAAATTAGTTAATTGGGTTTATCCAATCCTATTGCTTCCGCGGAATCAAAATCCATCAATTAATAGCCCCTTAATATATTAAGTAAGTGATTAGGTATTTGATGAACATTTTCATGATTCATTGTATACGAACAAGAAAGTGTGTAACTTATTCTTCCTTAAGGACAAATAACGCCCTAGAAAACTGCATAAAGAGTGTTGAAACTCCGCGGAGTCTTCAAGAGGACAAGATGATCGTGATCCATGAACTCAACACTCACTTTGAATAAAAAACAGTATGATATTTCTTTTTTTGCTAAAAAGATACTGTAGTCATCTTTGAGAAAGATTTAAATTAGCATTGTCATCCAAATAGTCCAAGACCAAGTGGAATGAGCTTCAAATACGCAAGCCAAAACTAAAGTGAATGTGAGATTAGTCTGCGCAGAAGTTCAGGCGTGCACTTAGGTAGTAACGAGGATTTTAATTAGCATTTTCAGATTAAGTAAACACGTATTCAATCCATAATGTTATTGTATTTACTTAAGAAACCAGGGCCACTGAAAGTGGATTTTGGGAAGGGAAGGTTTTGGTCAATCCCAGCCCAACCTTGAAGCCATGCATAACGTTGCTTAGAAAAATAGTGTCAAACATATTAGATGCACAAGAGGATCACTGGTATTAGAAGTCACCTGACTATCACCATAAGTTGGAGGTTGTGAACGCTTGGAGTGACTGGACAAAATGTCAAGGGATCTGTCAACACCACCTTGCAGCTGACAGCATGAGAAAAGGAAACTTTCATACTACATATATAATGATTATATGAAATCATTCTGGAGAACACTGCATACCTTGGAAGTGGACCTTGAACCAATGGCTCTAGAATATGGGGTCCGCGGCAAGTTGTGAAGCCCAATCCTTCTGTCTTTCTGAGTTTGGGGAGTTAGATAAGGTCGCTGGTCATGCACCATAGAACCCGGCCAACAAATAGGTGAAGAAGGGGGATTAGATGGCTTTAATGTAAACTCATTAACAGGTAGAGGAGTCTTTTCATCCCATGATACTTGATTACGAAAACCAAGACCTGAATCTGATGTACGTCCTCCCATGTAAGCCTTTGCGATTTCTATAGGCGAGGCACAAATTTGATCTTGTATCTGCATTAATCGAACATAAGAAAGAAAAGAAATAATTACCAGGATGTCTCCAGATCGAAGAGAATAAAATAGGTTGTACTCAGTGTTAGTATTTTCTTACACTCGTCTGGACAAAAGGAACAGCACCACCCGAAACTCTACTTAAATGAACTGCCTTCCCTTTTTCAGCTGAAAAAGCTTTTAAATTTCCTTCACCCAACAATCCAGATGGCGTTTCTGTCCCTGTGATCACGTTTATAGTTTCCTTTGCTTGCCCAACAACATCAGCCTGATCAGCAATCCTTGAACGTAATACCTCTGTCAAACGATTTAAATCATCTCTGTACAGAAACAGAAACATAATAGGTGAGTAAATTGACATAGCCTTCTTTCTTGGATAGAACTAGGTTTACCTAGTTAACTAACTAAGGGCATCATTTTCAAATATTTCTGGCACCTCATACAATCCCAAAATAAAGCAACTACTAAGATCTAAAGAGCTCTAATAGAGGTCCCTAAGAGCATTCTAAATTGCTAAACTCCCACAAGCCTGAATATACCCACATATTGATTTTTCAATTACATTGTCCTTGATATTCTGCAAAGGTTCTGTGTAAAATAACCTCTCTATGCATAGACAGCACAAGTGTACTAAGTAAGAAAATCGCAAAAAAATATATAAAAAAAATTAATAAGTAAAATCTAACTTACTTAGAAAATGTTTTCTCTTTCATCATTTGCTCAATTTGGGAGAGATAGCTATCGTTATCCGCGCTAAGCTTGCCCATGAAAGGGCCTAATGTTGGCATTTTTGCCTCTTCTGGAACTTGTCTTGCATCCACTGATTGGCCTATCTGAATCTGCACAGAAAAGTTGCAAAGATTGTATAGATCAAACAATGAATCAGAGGAACAGAATACAAAAGAAAATAGAAAACATTGTAGTTCATTGATAATCTATGAGTGACATCTTCCTATAAATAACAATCAAATGGCTACATATACCCAACTTGGACAAGATTCAAAAAACAGAAAATTCATACACATGCATAGCTTTATAAACATGCATACCTTCCAACGGGCGGCCTATTAAAACTTTTACAACTTTTCTTCTTTTGGCATGCCTTTGGCACTCAATCCGCTCCCCATTATGATATCCTCTTATATTAAGGTCCTTTTTACAATTCAGAACACCCTGTTACAGAATTTCCTGCCAAGAGTGCCCTTTGTACCACAATCTATATGCTTTTAACAATCAGGTATCCTCCATGAAAATAGCCTTATCAGATGCTGCCCTTTGCACCAACTGGGGGGTAAGAATATAAATTTATACAACTGCTTATTAACCAAAATTTCAGGAAACCATAATCCCTGACGCCCATGTCCAATTGGAGAAAAAATAAATATTTAGAAAGTTGGCTAAAAACTTTCTATTGACACCCATAAATTATACTTCGCTTTTGAAGAAAAAGAATTACCATTTTTATATTCTAAAGGCTCCTGGCTGGAATGATGTGTTAACAACCCAAATTGGCAGTTGTGATTCAGTGTCTAAGGTACGCTGCACGTGGAGTTCAGTTTTAAAGATAGATCCAATGGAGCTCGAGATCAGATGGAGATATTTTCATGGTAATAGTGATATAGAGTCCAGTGGCCAGGAGCACTAAGGTTATTTCGTTGAACTTTAATAAGAAATAAACTTGATTAGAAAGGTGATGCTGCGAAAAGGGAATACAACAAATAGAGCTTGGTGGAGATGAGCATAAACGGGGCTAAACTAGCAGAATTTCAAAAGAAAGATACTGGATGGTTTCTTAGGGGATGTCGAGGATGCTTTTGCAGGGGATCTCGGGTGTGGGTCTTGAACTCCCTACAGAGCAAAGATTGTGGCAAAAGGTGGCTATAAGATTGGCTTTACGGAAAGGTAGATCTTCTTCTACAGATGGCAGGGTCATGCTCAGTAAGAGCACAATAACTAGTACCCCAATTCCTTCACATGTCTCTCTACTTAAAACTTGCCCATGTGGAGAAATGAATCGAACGAATTTAGTGCATAACCTACTCCAACCAGTCGAGATGGAATCGGAATTGACAATAAGAAAAATGATTGAGGCCTACAAGGGAAAGTTGTTGTGGGTATATGAAAGAGAAGTAGGGAAGGTTGCTGCACTTTGAACTTGAGGTTGCAGCATGAGGAGAAGAATCTTAAAGTTACAACAAAAGGGAACTAGATTATATACGGGGAGTACACTTGTTGTAGTTTTTGCCTCATGGCTGATTTCCCTCATTTATGTTCAATCACTAGATATGCAAACCAAGTACAAAATCATCGCCTTAAAAATGGGATTGGATCGGAGACTTCTTGCAATTTCAACCAGGCGAGATTTCTATAATAGATAGATGAATGCCTTCGAACTGCTAACTGAAAAAGTGGGTGCAAACAAAAGTCTCACTGCAGATAGAAAGGATAAGAGGATGTGGATTTGCAGCAACATCAAAATATTCTTAGTGAGCTCCTATACTGCTTTCAATCCATTTTCTTACATCTGGTTCCGTAGAATTCTCATCTTCAATCCAGAAGAAGAAGCGGTAATCCAATCACGTAATTGAGAAGATGTAATTTGAATACATATAATAGATGGAACAATCCCTAGTGTTACCACTGTTAAGGTTGCTATCAAGACACTACCTACAAGTTCACGGGGGTCACTAGTTAACATACGCAACACTTGTGCTTGCAGTTTACACCAAAACATGGGTCCAAGTCTTGGCGAGAAGCTGATTTCTAATATAAACCAACTGCCATGAAATTTTATACTCGTTAGGAGTTGAGTCCAAGCCCAAGTTAGGAACCCAACAGGGTTAGGGTGTCCTATAGAGACTCCTAGCAAACCCATAGGCCCAATAGGGTTATGGGGAGAGTTAGAGTAGAATAGAGAATCCTTCTTGGGTTGTCTATATATATCACTGTACTATGTACAGAGAAACACAGTTATGATAATCAATAAATCTCTTTCTCTTTTTCTCTCTTGTTCATGCTTTAGTATTATTCTGCTCTAGATTCATCATATCCCAACACGTTATCAGCACGCTCTAGGAGCGAGGAGAGCAGATCTTTCCTTCTAATAAGAGATTTCACGGAAACCAAGCGAGTAGGAGAAGAGGTATTTTACGATTTTTGTATACCTATATTCAAATCTATAATATATCATAGATCAGCATGTTTTGAAAACCTATTTTTTCCCTATTTTTTTTGGATTAAAAATTAGGGTTTTTAGTGTTTTCTTTACCCTTGATAAAGGGTTGTTTCCAAACTCGTATATTTTTCTCTGTGGAGATCGGATGACGGCAAGACCACTTCGGTTGGATAGCCTACTACGAGAGCTTTCCAACGATATATGGCACGTCTCTGGGAGATGTCCCAATCGTCGGGAATAGCTCGTTGAAACTAGGCAGTTTCATGGCCAAAAACGGCAATTTTTTTTGTTGATGACATCAGTAAAAAAAATATATATATATATTTTATATTTATCTTATATGACGTCATTCTTATCTAGTGTAACGTCAGCAGTGTCACGGGCACGTGGCACGTTGACGTGGCATGACACGTGTGGCATGCCTGGAACGTGCAATCACCGGAGATGACACGTGGCAGTCACCAGACTTTCACCGAACGGTTACCGGAGACCGACTGCGTGGCACGTGGCAGACCGGGTCAGACCAGTCAACCCGGTCCAGGCCTTGACCCAGACCGAGTCAGATCAGTTCAGAACCGGTCCAGACACTAAAACGGCTTTAAATAGCCCAATTTTTTGTCAAATTGAGCCCAATTTTTTTTGAAAAATTCCTATTGACTGGACCTACCTCGTGGGGGGCCCATTTTAATTATTATTATTTTATGCAAAATATTTTTAAAAAAATTTAGAAATAGGTGTCTCGTATAGGAGCGTTGGCTCACTTATATGTGATATAAGTACATCGTGTAATTCCTATTTAAGTATCTTACGATAACTAATAAGATATTACTGGTATGCCCCTAGGATACTAATTACCATGATCAGGGATCACTGATAATACGAAACCAAGACTAATTTAGCATACGACTGTGAGTCATATCTAAATCATAGTTAATTGTCAAGGACAAATAACTCGAGCTCAATTGGGAATTGACTTAGTCTTATTTCTAAAAACTTGGTGTCTGAGGAATCAATTTTTTGTATCTAGGTGCAATTAGATGTTACCAGATAACATTTAAGGTATATAGGCATTAATAGCAACCTATAGTACCCTACAATGTTAGTTCAAAGACAGGCCTATTCAACCTATCTTGTGAACCCAGCTGACTTCGGGATGGAACCACTTGTCAGCTAAACATCTAATACCCCTCATATTTGTAGCAAATGGGTCATTTGGCTAGAATATACCTACCTTTATAGAACTTAAGGGCTTAGAACACCCTGGTTCTCATAATAAGGACATCACACATTTAGAGGTTTTGAATAACTGTCTTGGCTAAGACTCTATTCAACCGCACTTTAAGGTTAAGATCACCATTTTACGGGGTAAATTTGAGATTTAACGCTTATTGCCTTTAGTAATGATTGGAGATCATGTACTTCAAAAGGATTTCATAAGGAACGCACACATCTGGTGGTTTTGAATAGCAATATTGGCTAAGATTTTATTAAAACGCACACCTAAGATTAAAATCGTCATTTTTACATGATAAAATTTGGGATTTAATTATTATAGAAGAATTTCTTGTACTTTAGAATATGAACAGGGTTCACCTTTAATATGATTGGGAATCATTTTTTAGATTTATTCTAAATACTATGATTTGTCTTCCATGCAATTGATATGTATTGTCTCTTATTACAATCTATATCTTGCATTATAGATGTCTGCGACACTCAAAAATGTTGCATTTCCACCATTCCTGCTCACTTGAGCCAATTATCTCACTTGGTGCATTGACGCTGACTTATTCTTGAAGTCACTTGGTCTGCAAAAGACCATCGTCATTGGCAGCAAGGAAGATCCCATGGACAAAGCACGGGTTTTGTTTATCCTCCGTCATCATATTTAGGATGACCTGCAGACTGAATATCTAAACAAGGTTGAGCCAGTTGACTTGTGGGCAAGCTTGCAGGGGCGTTATGGTCATCATAAGCTATTATGCTCCCAAAAGCGATGCACCAATGGAACATCCTTAGGTTCCAAGATTTTAGGACGGTCGCTGATTACAACTCAACAGTCCATAAAATCACTTCGACACTTGAGCTGTGTGAGAAGAAAGTCATTGATGCTGAAATGATAGAGAAGACTCTATCAACCTTCCATGCTAGCAATATTGCGATTCGGAGGCAATATCGGCGAGAGAACTTGAAGACTTATGCAGTCTTGATTTAGGCACTGCTCCTCTCTGAGCAGAACGATGAACTTCTGATGAATAATCATATTATGCGGCCTTCTGGGAGTGCGTCGTTGTCTGCGTCAAACAATGTTCAGTTTCAGGGAAACAACTCTGCACGTCGGGGACAAAGATATGGAAGGGACAAGGGAGGCTACCAGGGATACAGGACGGGTGGGAACCAGAAACCCTTTGGCCCTAGGAGAGGTAAAGGATTTAAGAAATTCTGGACACTAGGCAATGCGAAGAAGGAAAAGAAAACTGATCAAGGATCTACTTGCTTTAACTGCGGTGACACAGGACACTGGGCATGGGAATACCATGCACCACGGATGGCTACAGGTGACAGAGTCTGAACCCACGAGGCAGTTGTTGACACTAACTACGCCCCTCTGGAGTTCGCAGGTCAGACTTCTTCGACGACACGAATGCCGTCATGGATCAACATACGAAGTAATCCGTAATTATATCTCAGTAGACATGTGATGTCACATTAGAGAACGCACTAGTAGTTTCTTTTCTAAACAAACTTGATTTACTTTTTGTTGTTAGTATTTTTGATTTTGTTGAGAACATATCATTTATATTTCAATAAAGTGCTCGTGACATACATGAGATCTATTTTGTTCTAATAGATTATGATTATTTAAATTTTTGCTTGGGAAGTAGTTAAATTCTCTGTATGATAGTTGATCTACTACATACTACCTACCTATGGATCTATCTGCTCATTGAGCATGACCGATAATCAGATGAGTGGCGACACATGTCTAAGAGACATTCGTACTACGCACTCGATCCTTTTGAAATATGACTATATTTTTTGTCTACCCTTGTGGATCGGGGATGGCACGAATATAATTGGCACGGCCAATATGATAGAAGGCACTGAGTGCATCACGCTATTACTCTCTAACGGTACGATACAGGGTATCTAGACCATTTTATAAACTAGTACATCCAGCCAGATTTTACTGAGTTTAGGGAGATACATGATAATGCTTATCACGTAATGACTATCGAGGAAAATGACAGATAGGGTTCTGTGCATTCACTCCATGTCTAAAGGTTAGAACACGCTATTGAAACGGTTTCCAATACACTCCTCCGGCTGGGATAACGAGGAGGATTATCGGGATTACATCTCAATTTTCCTTGCAAGGAGAGAAGATCCAGAGAGTGTACGTGTAACGCTTGCTTTCAAGGAAAGTCTATTATGACCAAGGTGGAGTGGGATCTCCAGCCTTTTCTCCAAACGCATCCATGGAGACCCATGTTGACCTTTCTATCCACATAGTGGCACACTCGAATATTTATGGTCATAACGATGCATCTAAGAGATGGTTCTAGGAATGCAACGTTACCACGACTTCTCACTTCGATCATTCGATCGCAGGCTCAGTTCCTGGATTAACCGATCAAAGTCGATCAATGCGACTTGACGGGGGCTTGGGAGTTGGACTCACAGGCTTTTGATGATTATTTTACTGCTAAATGGGATAGATGATTGAGCATCGTGAATACCCCATACCATACCCAACTCGGGATTGGCGGAGAACCTAATCAAGCGATTTAGGATAATTGCTAGGACACTATTATTACGATCACAGCTTCCAGCTAGTGTGTTGGATATGCATTTTTGCACCAACAACACCGATTAGGGTTCATCCATTAGCAAATCATCAAATTATTTTTTCCCAAAAGCGACTAGTAACTGGGTCGGATCCCGGTGTCGCCCATCGACAAATATTTGGATGTTCCGTACAGGTGCCAATCGCACCACAATGTATGAAGATGGGACCCTCAACGTCGGCCTGATATTATGTGGGTTAGGATTTGCATTTCTCAATGGATATTTGGACCCACTGGCGACGTATATCCTGCAGGGAAGATAATTGTCATTTTGATGAGACGATATTCTCAGCATTGGGGGGAGAAATGACAGTCAATGCTGAGGATGTTTCCAAGCGGTCTTGGAAAACATCATCGTTGTCTCATCTAGATCCCTATACATAAGTTAGGTGACAATAAGGTTCAATGGATTACAAACCTCCAATAGGTCACAAATGATTTGCTAGACGCATTCATAGACACTATTGAAGTACCGTAAGTGTATGTACCTGTAAGTAATACACCTACACAGCAGAACATTCCGGGGGAACTAGTACCGCAGCAGAACATTCCAGGGGAATTAGTTTCGCAAACGAATCTGAGGCTCGCGCTTAGTGCGAAATGACAAATATGACTAATGGTGTAGTCGGTTCATCGAGGATGGAACCACCTATTTACAAGAAATTCATATTCGCTGCTGTGCTCGCCATCAAGGATGAGGATTCATAACCACTTATTGTAAACGACTGTGTATTGTTGTACATTAACAAAAGTAGGTGTTTGGAATCCAAGTGGAGCTCAACTTGCGCATAATGCGAAATGATACCATTAAGCCTGTCGGTTATAAATAGGAATAGTACGAAAACATGATTAACTCGAAGAGATAATTTGGTCAAGGCAAGACTAGTTGCCCAAGAAATCTTTAAGAGATCTGGCATTGATTGCAGTGTGACCTATTACCCGGTTATGGACGCTATAAAGTTTTAGTAGTTATCAGTCTGTTAAGTTGTCGGGGACAAGCTAGACATGCGTCTGATGTAAATACCGCGTATCTATATGGAAAACTAGATACGGATATATACATGAAGCTACCTGGGAAGGTATAAGCTTCTGGAAGCAATTAAGCCCGACATACGAGGTGTGTACGTAATAAAATTGGAAAAGTTATTGTTGACTTGAAGCAATGGGCACGTGTGACATAGTTGACTGAGTATTTGAAGGTCAAGGACTTTGCAAATATCCTTATCTGTCCATGCATTCTTATACATAAATTAGCTTCAGTATCATCATAACAGTGTACTAAATGATTTGGATATCATTAGACCTCTGGGGGAGATCGCGAAAGCCGCCGAATACCTAGGGAAGGAATTCGAAATACAAGACCTTGGGAAATCAAGAGTGTCTCGATTTACAAATCGAACATTTTGATAGTGGCACTGTACACCAAACAACATATATTGAAAGAGTTATCTAACACTTTGATATGGATGTAGCACACGGTGCTAAGTCGTTTATTGCGCATCCAACACTTGAGTGTGGACAACGACATCTTCCACCATCCTAATGGGGGGAGAAACTCCTAGGGCCATGGTGCTAGCTAGGAGGTGCTTTGCTATAGCTAGCTGGGTATACTAGACCCAATGACTCATTCGCAGTGAACTGTTTGGCTTGCCATAGTTCGGTTTCTACCCAAAGGCACTGGAATGGGATCAAGCACATTCTGAGATATCTCATCGGCACGACAGACTGGGGTCTGTTCTATCCACAACTTGGAAAATAGGATATTATAGAATACGCCGATGCAGGATATTTGTCAGATCCACATAAAGGTCGATCACAATTGGGTTATGTATTCTTGTATGGAGATACTGCGATTTCATGGAGATCCGTGAAGCAGACGATGGTTGTTATATCCTTGAACCACGCGGAGATTCTTGCATTACATGAAGCCGACAGAGAATATTTCTGGTTGTGGTCTATGATCAACCATATCAACGGAAGTTGCGGTCTGAATTCTATCCAAGATGAACCGACGACACTTTATGAAGACAATGCAGCTTGTATCGTTCAAGTCAAAGACGAATTTATTAAAGGTGACAAAACGAAACATATTTTACCAAAAAATTTCCACATACACGAGTTGCAGGAGACGAATGATATCGACGTTATTCAAGTCCATTCAGAATATAACCTGGCCGATCTATTCACGAAGGCTCTTGCATATCCTACGTTCAAGAGATTAGTTCATGGAATCGGCATGTGAAGTTTACAAGATTTATTATCTCAGGGAGATCGACGTTAGGGGGAGTAGTCTCAGCCTGACGTGGACATATGCGTATTGTACTCTTTTTCCTGATAGCGCAGTTTTTATCCTATGAGGTTTTACTGGCTGAAAGTTTTGATGAGGCAACGTATACGCGTCCACAATCTATACATGACATATGATTGTACTCTTTCCCTGCACAGCTTTTTGCCCAAGGGGTTTTGCTAGGCAAAAGTTTTAATGAGACAAGTCGTCCTAGTATGGAACACCCCAAGGGGGAGTGTTAGGAGTTGGGTCCAAGCCCAAGTTAGGAACCCAACAGAGTTGGGGTGTCCTATACAGACTCCTAGCAAACCCATAGGCCCAATAGAGTTATGGGGAGAGTTAGAGTAGAATAGGGAATCCTTCTTGGGTTGTCTATATATATCACATAGAACACAGTTATGATAATCAATAAAAAAAATTATCTTTCTCTCTTGTTCATGCTTTAGTATTATTTTGCTTTATATTCATCATATCCCAACAATACTAAAATTCTCCTATATCATGTAAATCCACGTGAAGCAAAACAACATACGCATTTTCCAAAAACAAATATTTACCCCAACAGACAAGAGAAAGATATAGGAGGGCACCTACTGTGAAAGATAAAAGTAGTTGTACACATAAATAGTCAAGGGAAGAAGTCTCACGTCCGAAATGTGTTGTTGTTCTTCGTCGCTGGCATCTTGATTCACTTCTGTTCATATTATCCAGTAAAAATGAATTAAGAAAATTGTTTAACTATAACATAACATGATACTGGTATTATGCTCATATATTACAAATAGAACGGCATAAGGATAGTTAGTCATATTTAAATCACAAAAACGAGTATGGGATCGTTGGATTAGCTAAGCTTTACGTCTAAATCAAACAATGTAACCAATTAAACTCTTATTTGCGAAATTGAATTCTACAAAAACAACCCAAAATTAAACAACAAACTCACCTTGATTCTCGACGTGTGCGTGAATGAGGGGTTTGGAGGGGGAGAAGAAATAAGGGAGGAGTTTTGTAGCGCCACCAGAGATTAGTCTTGTAGCGGTGGAAAACCATGAATTGGAATCAGATTGGTGATTAGGGTTGGGGGGACGAGAGTATGGTGTTAATGGGGGTTTACGTGTGTAAGGTTTACGGAACTTGCCTCCGGCTCCTCCTCTCTCAATTCTTCCTCCATTGTTGAAACCTGATGATGTTGTGGCTTCGTCTCTCTCCATCGAACTAGTTTCAGTGTTTCGATCTTTCTTTTGGTCAGATTTTACAATAAAGCAAAAGAAAGGGGACGTCTTTCAAAAAGTCGTCAATACGTCAACTCTTCTTTCCCAAATTCAAGAGACTTTCAAGTACCCTCTTCATAGTCTTTCATACTCATTGTGAACACGACACAATTTTATTTTTATTTTTTTTTAACACTACAATTAGAGCTGGTAATATGGGCCAAATCCCAGCCCAGCCCAGCTCGATGTCATTAATGGGCTAGTCCAACCCACTCTTTGTCTTTGTTTCTTTCACTCTCTGGTCTATATTTAGAAGTCTCTATTTCTTTCTCAAAATCAAATCTCTCTTTCTTTCTCAAAAAATTTGTATTTAAAGCTCACCCCATATAGCCCAACCCAAACTCAGCCCATATTATTCATGGGCGAACTGCGGGCTTAATTATCTATAAGAAGGCCCCGCCCCGCCCAACTAAGATTTTTGGCCCAACCCAGCCCGAAACTTTACAAGGCCCGCAAAGCCCCGCCCGAATTGCCTGCCCTAACTACAATGAGACCAGCCAAACATTTAGGCTTCGTTTGAGAACTGTGCCTAATTTGCCTCTATGATCACTTTATGCTGACATGTCCTCAGTCTCGCCTTCTTACCATATTTTCTTGTTTGGCTGAGACGACTTGCACTGACCTAGGTGATGATGATAGCATGTGCTTGCCTCGGGATTTATGTTACGACATCCGCGAGCGTGTCCACTATCTGGTCTGGGATATGCATTGTTAGAGCATGGGCAACCTGTAGCTAAGTGAGAGAGCCACGTAGACATAAAATCAAAAAAATATATATCACATGTAGCTAGCGGTAAAAAAAATAGTCTTTTTGAGGGTGGGGATAGATATCAGTTTTTTTTTAAAATAAAAAAAATTGTTGTGCAGGCGCCAACATTAAAAAAAAAAAATTAATAATAAATAATAAAAATATACACTGTGCCAATTCAATTGGCGCAGTTAAATATTAAAAAAAAAAACAATAATTTTTTAATAGTTTTTTTTTTTATATATAATTGATTTAGGCTTGCCCACTGACACGCTGACATGAACGGGATCGCCACAGATAGCTACTGATTTTCTCGAAATTAGCAGGATTTGAGCGATAGTTATCCTGAAAAATGAATTGTTTCTGAATTTGGATCGCTAACATAGCGATAGCTATCCTGCTGCCCATATTCTTATTAGGTGGAAACCCATAGTGGATGAACCCTCATATGGCTCATTAAGAGTGCATTTACAGTGTTGAATTTATTTCTGAATTTGGATCGTTAACATATCGATAGCTACCCTGCTGCCCATATTCTTATTAGGTGGAAACCCATGGTGGATGAACGCTCATATGGCTCATTAAGAGTGCATTTACAGTGGGCAGATGACCAAATTATGGAGGTTTGAGAAATTTCGAGTTCGATTTTGAAGTCCATGGATTGATGATAAACTCGAAATGACACTGCTAGTCCTGATTGCCCATGATAGTGACATTAATATTAACACTAATGGCTTCACCCTACTATTTGTTGCTCATGCAAGCTATAATTGTTCGCACGGCGCGCAACTACCGTAAACATGCGACACTTGTTTTTTATTGAACGCTTATTTGTGCAAGCACACAGGTTCATCGTAAATATTAATTATTGTCACTTTGTTCCTCTATGACATTTATTTACAAATATGGCAAAGTTACCAACTACCTATTGCCCAGCGGTTGGGCAGGGTGATTACACTTACCTGTAAGGTTCGATTCTCACCACTGGTGAGTTTCGAGATTGGCTTTGTGTCAACTTGCCCGATTCGTGTGGTTTGTGGGTTATTGCATGAGCCCTAAATGATCTAGTCGGGAATTGACGGTATGGCTAATAGCCAGATACATCCAGTAGTAGAAGAAAAAAAAAAAAAAAAAAGGTGTAGCAAAGTTATTTTGTCTTCACATGGATCCGAGATAATTTTATGAAAATGCCTATACTACCCAACTTCATTATATATTCTCTCTAAATTTATTTGGAGTATAATTGTAATTAAATCAAATTAACTTAGTCATCTTTCAAGTCGTAGAAGTATGTTATTTGGAGTATAATTGTAATTAAATCAAATTGACTTAGTCATCTTTCAAGTCGCAGAAGTGTGTTGTCCATTACAATAAAAAAAATAAAAAAAATCAAACCAAATGATTCGGGTTCATAATTTATCACCATTATTGATAGACGACAAAATAAAATAAAAAAATAAAATAAATCAGGGTGATTCAGGTTCATAATTTATCACCACTGCGCCCACCGTCCATTATTTTCACTTAGCAATAACTTTTGGCGAGAGAACGAGAGAGGATAATAATTAAGAAAGATGTTTGGGTAAACATGAGACCATTCAGAAGATGCCACATGTACTTGGAGGATGGGCTACCTTTTTAGCAAGTAAATTAGGTAAGTCAACTAAAAAAATTAAATATTATTTAATAAATAAATAAAATGGCATTAAAGAAGAGGAAAAGGGAGAAATTGATTCGTCAAAACTAATCTAAACTCTTTGTATCTTCTCCCGACGTAATAGGAGTTTATAACTCCATGAAAGAGTACTCAAGCATTCATGAAAGCTTACAAAATAATGTGAAAATTAAGAATTTATAGGTTGCACAAAAACTAGGTGGCACTCTCTCATGGTCGCTATACTCTACGACCCTAAGGTCCTCCTAGCAGCGCTGAAGAATAAAATGTGATATAGAACATCATCTTTGATGCTCAAAATAACGCATGGGCTACACTAGTAAGGGTTATGTGAGAACTGAAATGTGTTAAACAAATTCACAGTACGCTTAACCTCTAACTAAGCTAGGACTGTATCGCATTACACATTGTCGACAACATAACACAAACATAATAGCCGGAACAAAGCAATCAGCTTTACTATCACAAGAATGTGACCGACCTCCTACTAAAGTGTAAATAGAGAAGATAATACACTTATTAACCAGTGTTACAAGAAGATGCACATGCACGGGTCCCATGCTTATCTTGGCAACACCTCCACAATCAAAGAATACAATTCACTATCAAAGACTCCCCTTTGAACCAAACTCTTGTTGGGCATGAACCTTGAAGGTCCCCCCACAACACAATAAAAATTCATCAGTGGCAATATCGTAATTAAAACGAAAACACGAGGTGAGAAAAAAACACTTCTCTCTTATTTCAAAACCGCCGGTATTTCGCAACTTGTTTTCGAGAGAGAATCTTCAAAGTTCTAAGAACTACTTTACAATGTCACGTGACGATGGAGAGGTCGAATGGGGTGAGATCACGTGGAGCCCAAGTCACGTGCTGATAGGGAGATAGAACGGGTGAGAAATCACATGGGCCCAGTGTCACGTGATGAGATTTATAATGGGCCGAAAACTACAGGCTGCAGGGGAGAATAGTTTCGGCCCAATGAGAAGTTGCCAACAAGGATATTGCACGTGCGAAGCGATTTTAACAAATCAACGGCTGAGATTCTTTCTTCATTACTTGTTAGTTCTCACCTATAAATCTTCATTTCAGCTCCCCTGTTTCTCTAAACTCTCTCTTTCTCTCTCTTTAAAGCTTTAAAAAAATGCTTCTACGAAGCTCATCGACCCCAATACTACACTCATGGATACCTCACACGAAGGAGACCCAAAACCCAGAGCAAGACCTAAAACCCAGAGCAATCGCAATCACTCTAAACCCTATTTCAAATTCAATCGATGAATCTTTTAAGAAGATGACTCGAGCACTATCAGATAGTGATGTGAGAGAAACCAAACCAAGACGACGACACTCCGGGTGTTACAGCAGAAGTCTTTCTATCGATGAAGGAGACGAAGTGGGGGTGGTGAATTCGAATGCGATATCGCTTGAGAGATTGTTTACTAGTAATGGGTTGGGTGAGAATCGTGATGGGGAAGGGTTGATGACTCCAATCACGCTTGTTGATGACGATGGAATTGGTGGAGGAAGATCTGATGGTAGAGATGGTGGAATTGGTGGGTCTGGCTTTTCGGATTCTAACGATGGAAAGTGTAATATTGAAGCTTATTATCAAACTATGATCGATGCGAATCCTGGGAACGCCTTGATTCTTGGCAATTATGCAAGGTTTCTATTTGAGGTAAAGAAAAGTATAAATCTTTTGCTTTCAAATGGTATCTACGCTTATAGACACAATTAAAATGTCCATACTTTATATGTTTTTACGATAGACACAATTAAAATCAAAAGGTGGTCAAAAAATATAAATATTCATCCTGGAAGTAATCAAAAGATAAGTTTGTTTGGAATTGTAGGTGAAGAAAGACACAGTGAAAGCGGAGGAGTATTGTGGGAGAGCAGTTTTAGCAAATCCAAGTGATGCGAATGTTCTATCACTCTATGCTGATCTCATTTGGAAAACACACAAGGACTCTTCTAGAGCTGAAATATACTTTAATCAAGCAGTCCAGGCCGCTCCTGAAGACTGGTAAGTAAAACAACTACAACAATCACGGAAATTTGGCCTTGTTCATGAAATTTCTAATGGTATTGGTTTGTTGTTTATTACAGTTATGTGATGGCTTCTTATGCGCGATTTCTATGGGATGCTGAAGATGAAGAAGAAGATGTTAAAGTTGAACAACAACAACAACAACAACAACTCAGTTTTTTTCACCATGGGAAGGGGGCAATATCTCCAGTGGCAGCTGCATCTGCATCTGCATCTTAGAGAGGACAGTTTGAAGTTTAATCTGACTTGTGTGACTGTAATGTAGTATATATGAGTTGTTGTGACCCTTGTTGGGTGCGTCACATCTTTTCTGTGGTACAAAAATAATGATACTAAGATATTTTTATTTCATGAACAAATATAGTCTCAACTCTCTGAAAATATCTAAGAAGAATCCAAAATATGTATCAAAGGGCTATATATATAGTGCTCGTATACCAGGTGGAAGCCAAGAACAATTTTGTTCAGCGAGGTCACAATCCAGGGGTTCGGGGGGATCCCCAGAATTATTTCTTAATATTTTTTTTATTAATTTTCTTTTGACAGATTTTTTTTTTAGTATTTTCTTTTGATTATATGTAAGCCGACTTCTAATATATAAGAAAACAAAGTATGTAGTGTTTTCAAGATGAATATACTAAATCTTCGCTTGGGTCGTTTTAACTTTACTGCTACGTTTAGGCTTAGCTTAACTACTACGCTTAATTAGTAGTCATCCTCTTTAAAAAGATGAGCACTCAACAAATCATATTTTGCTAATCTCTATTTGTTTGTAGTCCACTTCTTTAAAATAGGATCACCCCAACAAAAGCTCTCTATTTAGTAAGCATTTTGGTAAAAAACACGTTTTCAATGCTAGAGTCCTAAAAACAAAACAAAAAAAAGTTGAAAAGAAAAAAAAAACTTGTGAGTTTCCCTAAAGTCCTAGTGTTGATGGGTAATAACGAAAGTTGTTGGCATTGCATTTCTATAACACATACAAAACGTCAGGGTCCTAACGTTGATGGGTAATATTGAAAGTTATTGGTCTTTCGTTTCTATAACGTACAAAACGATAGGTTCCTAGCATTGGTTGGAGAGAAAATGGGGGAAAACTTATAAGAAAAAAAAAACACTATTGAGTTTCCAAAGTTGTTGGTATTACATTTCTATAACACATACAAAACGTCAGGGTCCTAGAGTTGATGGGTAATATTGAAAGCTCTTGGTTTTTCGCTTCTATAACATACAAAATGATAGGTTCCTAGCATTGGTTGGAGAGAAAATTGGGGAAAACTTATAAGAAAAAAAAAACACTCTTGAGTTTCCAAAGTTATTGGTATTGGATTTCTATAACACATACAAAACGTCAGGGTCCTAGAGTTTATGGGTAATATTGAAAGCTCTTGGTCTTTCGCTTCTATAACATACAAAACGATAGGTTCCTAGCATTGGTTGGAGAGAAAATGGGGGAAAACTTATAAGAAAAAAAAAACACTCTTGAGTTTCCAAAGTTGTTGGTATTGCATTTCTATAACACATACAAAACGTCAGGGTCCTAGAGTTGATGAGTAATATTGAAAGCTCTTGGTCTTTCGCTTCTATAACATACAAAAAGATAGGTTCCTAGCATTGGTTAGAGAGAAAATGGGGGAAAACTTATAAGAAAAAAAAAACACTCTTGAGTTTCCAAAGTTGTTGGTATTGCATTTCTATAACACATACAAAACGTCAGGTTCCTAGAGTTGATGGGTAATATTGAAAGCCCTTGGTCTTTCGCTTCTATAACATACAAAACGATAGGTTCCTAGCGTTGGTTGGAGAGAAAAATGGGGGGAAATTTATAAAAATAAAAAAAAAGCAAAAAATAAAAACTCTCGAGTTTTCAAAACTAAGAGCATAGCTTTGATAGGTACTAATAAAAGTTATTCGCTAGCGTTAGGTATCATAGCGCTGATGGGGAAAAACTCTAAATCTTAAATTTCTTCTCAAAAACTCATCCAAACATAAATTTTAACAAATTTTCTCATAGTCACAAACCCAAATTGACTTAACCATTCTCTCAAGTTTAATTTGGATTATAAGTGTTGTCATAGCTTTTAAATTTTAAGTTGAAATATGACTAGAGAGAGAAAGTGAGATGAAGAGGACAAAAGAGAGACTACGGCGACAACAAAAATATCAAGCAGAGTCCTAGTATTTTGTCGGAGTTTGAAGAACAAAATTGAAGAAAATCGTGGAGATAAAAATCGTAGAAAGGAGAAGAAAAATCGCCGGAGAGAGGGAGAGATTTTTGTTATGATTAAAATCCTCCCATTTTTGAGTTATCTCAAGGGAGGACTCATCTTGGTAGTGTTTTAGTAAAAGATGGTAGCGATGATATAATCTTTGCTTTTAATTAACACGTTCGATGACTGAAGTTTTAGTTACAACTGTTATAATCTCTCAAAAATGACATGGGAAAATTACAATTTTAAAAATTAGCGAAAATAAATACACATGTGATTATTCGAATTCACGTCTAAAATATTAAAAAATTGTTGGATATCAAGTTATCCTAGGCTAAGCAATCATACACTAGAGTAAAACTAAGCATATGAGAGAAAGATAGAATTTTATTTATTGATAGGTTGCTCTGTGTTACAATACTGAACCCTTTTTGGGTGTTAAATACTCTCTTTAAAACTTGTCGGGTACGAAGCCAACAATTTTGTTCAGTGAGGTCACAATCCATGGTTCGGGGGCTCCCCCAAATTTTTTTAGTACTTTAAAGGATATTTGATTAATTTTCTCTTGAGTATATGTAAGCCGACTTCTAAGAAGAAAACAAAGTATGTAGTCTTTTCAAGATAAATGTACTAAATCTTTGCTTGGGTTGTTCTAACTTCACTACCCTTAGTTTAAAGAAAAACACCCCAACAAATCTTGTTTTGCTAATTTCACTACGCTTGTAGTCAACCTCTTTAAAATAAGAACACCCTAACAAAAACTTAGCGTAGAATTTTCAACGCCTAAAAAAAAAAAAAAAAAAATTGAAAAAAAAAACAAAAAAACTTTTGAGTTCTACGCTTAAGTCCTAGCGTTGATGGGTAATAACGAAAGTTGTTGGCATTGCATTTTTATAACATACAAAATGTCAGGGTTCTAGCATTGATGGGTAATATTAAAAGTTGTTGGCCGTGCGATTCTATAACATACAAAACCCTAGGTTCCTAGCGTTGGCGGGAAAAAAATGGGGAAAACTTAGAAGAAAAAAAACACTTCTGAGTTTCCAAAGCTAAGAGCCTAGCGTTGATGGGTACTATTGAAAGCTATTGGCCAACTCTAGGTATCATAGTGTGAAAGTGGAAAAACTTTAAAAATTTTTTTCGTAAATTTCTTATCAAAAACTTATCCAAACATGAATTTTAACAAATTTTCTCACAATCACATACCCAAATTGACTTAGTGGTGTTGTTATAACTTCCAGATTTTGAATTGAAATATGCTCAAAGAGGGAAAATGAGATGAAGAAGATAAAAAAGAGACGACGACAACAACAAAAATATCAAACAGAGTCCTAGTACTTCGCTGGAGTTTAAAGAACAAATTCGAGGAAAATGAAAATCGTGGAGAGAGATCGCAGAGAGGAAGAAAAATTGTCGGAGAGAGGGAGAAAAACCCATGAGAGATGGAAATATTTTTGTTATGATTAGAGTCCTCCTATTTTTTAGTTATATTCTCAAGGGAGGACTAGGACTCTGCTTGCTACCGTCTTTTACTAAAACACTACCAAGAGGAGTCCTCCATTAAGAATATATGATAGAGTCTAACTTGACGGAAGCAACGAGTTATAAAACTTTTTTTTTTTTTAATAAACCCGAACTTTATTACTTCAAATCAATTACAAGTTAAAAACTTATTTTCAAATCAACAACTAAATAAAATAGAGAACCTAGTCTCCCTTTTATAGATCACTTTTTATAGATCATAAGGGGGTGTAAACCCTAATTAGAAATATTCTTGAAACTGAGAAAAATACACATTAACCTTGTGTTGGTTAATTAGGAACTCCCTATAACCTACTAAGCATCTCTAGCTCTTGCAGAGAGGATTGAATCAAAAGGCATAAATATAAATAGTCAGTTGACATGTAAGAAACGATCATGAGATAATTCATATCAATATAACTAAAAAAGGGGAGGACTTTTTGCTTTCAAACACCTTGTTTTAGTTACAACTGTTATAATCTTTCAAAAATGACATGGGAAAATTAAAATTTTAAAAATTAGGGAAAATAGATATACCTCTAATCATCAGTCGAATTCACGTCTAAAATATATATTAAAAGACAAGCTCACATTACATTTCTCTTCCAAAGCATGCTAAAGTGCACCATTTCAAGGTCTGGTGCCACGGGGTTACAGGAATTTCCAATACAAATTGTGGGGTGTGGGTGCTCGCCCAAAGGGGGGTTCATGCGAGTTCTTTCGTTTATTACAGAGAGATAAGTATTGGTGACAATTAAATCGTACTGACTGTTTGTATAATTGATGAAGAAACAAGATGAACAAAGCTCGATTTTCCAAACAAGATACGAGCAAGTATAATACAAATACATGGATAAAACAAGCTTAAAATGAAGAAGTATGAGACTGCTCTTTGTATATAAAAAATCGAGCTCCCTTCATGATAAAGGATAAATAACAAAGTATAGGATGTTCCCTCTTCAGAGACCTTTTAGTTGCCCTGTCAGCCCAGTTAAGGATGTCCATTTTTCCAATGCCGTGGCTGAACTCACGAAAGCTAGTTTGGAGGATTTTATATCATTCGCGATAACTGCAAAAGCAAGTTGTAGTCAAAGCCAGGCATACAAAGTATATGTCTACCTAGTATCTCTTTCCTCGTAAATTTATGTCTTGGCTGGTAATCTTTGCAGCAGCCAAATCAATCACCTGAACCTCAGAAAGAAATATTTCCCAATGTATCTGGTGAGCTACATATCTAGACATGGCAAAATATTGCACCATATCTTGAAACTCACCAATTACCATGGAAAATAGTATTTTGAGGTTCTGCAGAGATACGCATTGCCATCCATATGCAGAAAACAGTCTCAAGCGATTTAAATCATTTAAGTAGAACGATACCTGACGCGATTAAGGAGGCTAATGAGGAATTAAGTTCAGTCACCTCCTTCTCTTCTTCTGAAGTTGAGCTCAACTGTAAAAATTTCATTTAGGAAAATATTAAGTACGTAAGAAACATTCATAAACATATATCATGCAAAAGTAAATTGAATATAAGTGTGGCATGGAAAAGCTGGATGACCTTGTCAAAAGCTGCTTGGACTTTCTTAATCCAATCTGCATTCGTGCTTGGTCCAAGAACTGTACTTGCTGTTTTAAGATCATCGTTATCAATAGCTTGACCTACTTTGCTTAACTTGTATATCAGGCTTTGCAGAGATGCTGCAATCACATTGTTTAGTGAAGTTATTTAGTGCAGACTCGTCCCAATAGTACCTACTATACATGAAAAACTTTGGGTCTAGATTTTTGGACAAGATAAATTGTAATAGTGAGAGACGCATTTCCGGTAGCAGTTTTATGGAAATCCCCATAACTCTTTTGTTTAGATGAGTGCTCGGTATCACTTAGAGCCTTAAGTGAGTTTAACGTATAAAGTTTAGACTACCCTGTGGAAATCTCTATTATCTCCTACAGTTTAATTCTAATTGTATGATGTCAAATACTAATTGGGTTAGTCTGGCAAAGATGATGTATTTATGATTTTATTCGATGGCCGGCGCATTTTACACCATTTATAGTAATTTCATTGCAAGGGTGGATACGAAAGTTTCCTCCGGTGGCTTTCACCTTTATTTGATTCCATGGTTCTGTAACATCTACTTCATTAGCTTACTGGTCCCCAGGTCTCCGAAGAGCTCCAGACACAGAGCATGAGCTCGCTATGGAAATTTCGAAGCCAAGCAGCAACTACCTACTTATCCGACACGCTAACATAGGGTAACCAAGGACGCTAGCCTAGTAGCCCGCCAATAAACTTTTGATTGCAAGGCAGGAACTATTCTTTTTCTGGGTCATTAGCCGATGTACACATGGATTATGGCTAGGTTACTAGTGACAACATAGGAATGGCATAAGAATAGCACGGCAGCTCTTAGGCCCCAAATACTGTCTCGAATAGGCGAATAGCATCAGTGATGGCCTGTAATTGAAGTTTGGTCCCTGGTAATTGTTCTGCCTCTTTATCAAATGCTGCAACAATATAATCCCAGTCGGGTGGGGAGAACAGAATACCAGTGTTAGATTCAGAGACTGGCAGATACGCTCCGACTTTCGTTGTAGCTCAAGAGTCAAGAGTGATAGATGTACATTGGCCTTTAAGCATGAAGTGCGATAAATAAGTTCTAGTGTGATATTATCAAGTCCCAACTTGCATAGAGTGTAGCCGTGGTTAGCCCTTAGCTGCGGCATGGGGCATCTTGATGGAGTGTTCCTTCTGCCTATTCAAGCATCTTATGGTGGATTCCCCAAGAAGTAGATTGTCCTGCATTAACTGGCCGTATGAAATCTTCTTTGATTGACAGTCACGAAGTTGTCTCCAAGAACACTTTCATTCAGGCAAATACACTAGTAACCCGTTTAACTGAAGAGTAGTCTTAGTCCCTGCCAACCTTTTAGTGTTGGCAGGCACTCTTATAGATCACCATGTGACAGTTTTGACCAGGTCATTTCGGGGGATATTTTATGCAGACCCTTGCTATGTCCGATGTTTTCGCGGTCACTTAGTTTTCCCATAAACTCTTCAAATTTAATAGTTTTATGAGCCAGTTGAGCTCATTTTAGGGGTCTGATTGTTAAGCCAAACCCCATTTCTGGAATAATCAAAATATATAAGGTAGTAGTGATAAGTAATTGCAATGTACTAAGAGAAAACTGACCTCGTTCTTTCTCTGATGATACAATGACTTCTTGTTGCTCAAGCCTCTTCTTTCTATCCTTTTTCACCTTCTCCAATAGTTCTAAGTCATCATCAGCCTCTAATATCGCAGCTTTTGCTTCCAAGACTCCCTTACTAGCTACAGATAGCGAGAACAAAGATAGTGTAGTTGTTAAAGATATAGCAAGGTTTCTCTTAGTGAGAACTGGAGATGACTCTTGAGAGTCACTGGTTGCCTTGCAGAGGGTCACACTGACAGAACATGGTCTCCTTACATTGTGTTTAGAAGAAGAAGATGATGGGAGTGACTGAAAGGAAGTGTTTGCAGTAGAGATGAAGGATGTTGCTGCCATTTTTTTTTTCGGCTGAGAGAAGGAAAGCTGGTATTGGCAAGATAAGATTTTTATGATGAGTAGTCCATCTTTGGATCATGTCCAGAAAAAAAATTGGTGGACACATTGTGACTCAAGTCACTCATGCACTTGACAGGCCTCGAGATTATGTACTTATCGATGATGGGTTATATGGTCAAGATCATGATATAAGGGTCTTATAATGCGGGCTGTTTAGGAATTCAGAAAATAGCGGTATACCGTGCGTAAGCGGTACATGGTGCCTCTGTGACTGTGAGAGGCTCGCCATCTCACTTAGTTTCATGCTCTTATCAGTCTGCCAGGACTAACTCGCATTAGGATCGCTTGAGATCTCTAAAGACCACAATATGATCATAGTCGGATGTCATCGCTGACAAAACAATATCAGTTCCCTGTTGGTTACAACTTACACAAGGTGCTAATGTACACACCATGTTGATTTACACATACAATATTTTGGTCTGTTCCAGTGCAAATATGGATCATTTGGACACAATTTTGAGATTCACTATAAATGTAATTACTACCGTAGACCTACACAAAATTTGTAGTCTGATAACGCAGAAAGCATCTTCAATAACTAACAATAACCTGTGCCTAGAAATTGGCAGTATTAGTTGAATCCTGAACTCTTTCATATCAAAAAAATATATTACATTCTGAAATAGACCTGCCCATTTGCATCCTCGGCAATGATCTTTTAGAGGTCCTCTGCAAAAGAACTAGGAAATATCGTTTAATGGCCGTTAACCATGTTTTTGATTTAGCGTCTCATTCTCTGATCACACAGGTCAGTTATTATTACTGAATAGGTCTAATATTTTGTCTTTCAAGATCCAAACGGGGAAAAGGCATGTCACGCCCATTTGGTGAAATTGCCTCAACCAATCCCTATCTCATTTTCGGGGACCTGCAGGTAAAACTAGACGATGATGTTAGGTGTACGCACTTCTTCAGGACGTGCCTTCTCTTTATTAAACATCTGTTTAAGTCTGGTTTTCAGGGCTAACCAGCCCCTAGTTTTGCCTGGCACGAAAAAAAAACCGAGCAAAGGCATACATTTTGATAAACTGATATCCACAAAAACGTGCAATTTGAAAGCGTATTCCATTTGTGATTCTTTCGAGTAATACTTTCAAGATGGGATTTCTTCTTGTTTAATCTAAAATGTTAAACAAAGTTTTCCTTTCTTCACATAACAGCATTTCATATTCTGGAAACTTTTCCTTCACAGAGTAATACTTGAGATTCTGAACCACAGAAAAAGTACGACCTTTCTCCAAGAAAGGCATATCTCAGTATGACTCCAAACTCTGAACGACAAGATGCGAAACTAAAACTGAAGGAGAGGAGCAGAGGAGAAGAAAACTGAAACTGAAGAAGAGAATATATTCCAAGTCTCTCTTTCTCTTTCTCTTTCTCCCCGAAAATCCCCAAGTATGGCAATCCATGAGTACAAGCATTGCATAATTGGACTAAGGGTGTTTCTCTTCTTCTTCTTATTTAGATTCTCACATTACCTTTAGAAACTACTACTGCTACAAAAGGAATCCTTCTTTCAAAATCCCAGAAACAAATCCTTATCTTCCTGAAAACAAATGGCCCCAACTTCCTCTTTCCTCGGCTTTTACTTATTTCTTTTCTTCATTGTCATCACCTCTTCAACAACTGGTACTTATTCTTCTCCCACAATAATTCTATGTTTATTTCAAATCTTGCATGAATGTGCATTTAACTAAAGTATCCATGTTATTCTAACAATTGTAGGCCTTCTTGGTTGTTTTTGTTCTGATAACCGTACTTAATCCATTTTTTTCAAGATTTTTGATTGTTTTTGTTTAGTTTAGGCTCAGCTTAGCTCAGTATACCAGAAATCTTTCTGGAAAACAAATATTTCCGGTGTAATAAGCTGAGCCTTAATTAATGTCACAAAATAATAAAATAATTTCACAAATTTATTATTTGGTTTTATGTTAAACACTATAAAATGGTTAATGAAACTGGTTTATATTATTACCTTTACATGGTGCTTGTGACAGTTCATGCATTCACGGGAACCTACGGAGTAAACTATGGCAGGCTCGCAGATAATATACCTCCCCCGGAAAGTGTTGTGACACTTCTCAAAGCAGCAAAGATCAAAAACATCCGTATATATGATGCAGATAAGAGCGTCCTCACGGCCTTTAGAAAGTCTGAGATCGAAATCGTGGTTGGCATTGGCAATGAGTTTCTAACAGACATGAGTGTATACGAGGATAAAGCAATGAATTGGGTAAAAGAAAACGTGCAACCATATCTTCCAGAGACACGTATTCGTGGAATCGCGGTAGGAAACGAGGTGTTAGGGCATGATAATGTAGAGCTTTCCGAGGTTTTATTGGGTGCAGTCAAGAACGTTTACGATGCCGTCACCAAGCTTAATCTAAACAACCTGATTCAAATTTCAAGCCCGCATTCCCAAGGCGTTTTTGCAAATTCGTATCCCCCGTCTTCATGCATTTTCAAAGAGAGTGTCGTCCAATACATGAAGCCATTGTTAGAGTTCTTCGACAAAATAGAGTCTCCTTTCTTCATCAACGCATACCCGTTTCTCGCCTATATCAGTGATCCCACCCATATCGATCTTAAATATGCTCTGTTTCAATCAAACCCCGGGATTTATGACCAAAAAACAAACCTCCACTATGACAACATGTTCGATGCTCAGGTCGACGCTGCTTATGCTGCTTTAGAAACCCTAGGATTTGGGAAGACTGAAGTCATTGTTTCAGAGACTGGTTGGGCTTCTAAAGGAGATGATAATGAAATCGGCGCTTCGGTTCAAAATGCAAGAACATACAACAATAATTTGCGTAAGAGGCTCCTAAAAAAGAAGGGAACTCCTCTTAGGCCAAAGATACCCGTGAAGGCATATATTTTCGCTTTGTTTAATGAGAACTCAAAACCTGGCCCAACCTCGGAGAGGAACTTTGGTTTGTTTAAAGCTGATGGAAGTATCGCGTACGATATTGGGTTCACTGGACTCAGGCCTTCATCTTCATCGTCGTCTTCATCGCTTTTATCCTTTAAGGTTCGTAGTTATTTATATACATACATCTGTCTAGTTTCATTCTTATCTGGGAAGATTTAGACCAGAGCACCAGATTTAGCCCTTCTCTACCTTGCGGATTTTTGGCTCTGGCAGTCTCCTACCACTACCTTTTTTTGTGTCCTGCTCTGCGCAAACCCAGTTGCATTATCCCCTTGTAAGTTATTTAATGCTATTTACCCTTTTATGCACTTTTACAGGATATTCGAGCTCGGGGTTGGTTGACGCCATACTTCATAATATTGGCGACGTGCATATCTCTGCTTCTTGTAGCGTTCACATGACGAGTAGACTAGAGCTTATCGGTGATTGATACAGTTTATTTGGTTCAATACCAAAGAAGCATCCAGTTTCGTAACAACATTTACTTGTAATTACTAGTATCAGTGATTTATTCTCAGCTTTTACTTGTATAGTACTCATTGAAATTTAATTTGATCAACCTTGTATAATGTTCCAAAGGATAAAACTGTATAATTGTTCTCTTGATTCGCAAACAAAAGATACTCCTTTTCCGTGGAAACCCTTGTTTAGGCCTTAGGGAGAACTCTGTAAAGACGATTCCGAACACAAGTTCCAATTATTTTGAGCAAGGCCATGTCAAAAGGTAGAATTTAAATCGTATTTTACGAATAAATACATTCCAAATCAGACATTCTGGGACCATGCCTCGAATGACACAGGTCACAGCCAGAGATCGACTTGCCATCACCTCAAATCGAGCCCGGCCTGAAATATATTCATAAGCATAACATCTAATCCACAATCTGATAGAAGAAAACTTAATAGATAGAAACGAAGAACACAATAAGAATTCGATGAAATTTTTCTCTAGAGTTTTCTCTTTATTGCTCAAAATCGATTACAATATAGAGAGGCTTGATTGCCCATTTATGGGTAACAAAACCTATTTATAGAGTGGAGTTGGAATCCTACTCATAATAGAAATTAGGTTTCCTAAACTACGCCTAAGCTAAATATATCACATCGAATCGATCAAAAGTTCTGAATTTCGTTCGCTCGTAAACTCGCTCACGAGATGCCTTTAAAAGCGTTCCACAAATCCTTTAGCCCAATCTGTGCCAAAATACGGAGCCAGCACTGACGCTAGTAAAATCGTCTATATTAGCACTAACCCATTATATGCACCAATGCCCTTTACCTTGCTACAAAACCCAGAATTTTTGGCCCCCTTGTGACTGACCTCGTTTAGATTAAAGCTAGCCCAGTACTGGACCAAAGTCCATCTCCGAATCAACTCTATCCCAAGCTCCCACGAATTTTCTTACACTTCTCTCTTCAGTTTGTCTAGACATTCTCCTCCCCTTGTCATCTTTGATTGCGTTCCTCACTTCTACTGTGTATCAACTATCAAACGACTGCTTTTCATTGGATAAAGATGAATGTGATTTTTAATAAGGTTTTCCTGAAAAACATTCTGCAACAGGAGTGAAATGCCCACCAAATTGGAATGAAAGAGACCAAAATTTTGTCAGTAGTGATGGACCGATAAAAGGGAAGGTGAGGAGGCATGGCAAATAAAATATTTCACCCCAAATTTAAAACTCACCCGCAAGACAGCAACATATAGCTCCTAATAATTTAAATTCCAATATTATGCACTTGAATCTTCATTTCACAATGTAAACTGGTTTCTCAAATAGTTTTGCTGTTTAATAAAACAAGATTCGAAAAAAACACAAAGTTACTGTGAACAATTCATGGAAAATATAACATATGCTTGATTGGTTTTTTCATTTTACACTTTTGTGGATTACAACTTCCAACTCATACTAAGAAACAAGAATATACACTGCTTTTGGCCTATCAGCCGATTTTAGAAACTATAGATGTATACAATAACTTTTACTACCAAAGATGATGGCTATGGGTGTCAGAGTTCAACAAAAACACTAAAAAGACTCTCCTGGGAAAACTATGTTCTCCATTCTTATCGAAGAAGTTCAAGCACTTGAAGGAAATTGGGATCCTAAAGAGTCATCTGAATTCTGGAAACCCAGAGCTTCATTTCCTTGAACAAGAATCAAGTGGTCATGAACCTTCCCAAGAGAGGAAAAAAAACAAACCCCTTCTTTCAGTTTTGACATGAATGACAAACTTTTGCCCTCTTGATAGCTACTTCACCAAAGTTTTCCACATGAGGGAAGTCGGTTGGTTTCTGCCTTTGCACAAGTAGCTGCTGACGATCACAACCGCAATGATAGATCACACTCCGCCTCAAGGGCCCCCCTCAAATCTGGCTGATTGATTCTGTTTGAAACATTTACAGCTGCATCGGGTAAGAATAGGTTCTGCAACAAACACTTCTCCGTGGGTTCTAAAGCCGATTGAATACTAGGAATCTCAACCACAGGAGTACCAACAAGAACAACAGTGTTAGAATTTGAGCTTTGTCGAGCTTGAAGACCAGTTGGGAGATCTGTATAGTGACGAATTGAAGGATAATACAAAGGATAAATACCGTAATTCGGTGATAAAGGGAGAATCTCAGCTGGAAAACTTTGGGGATTGCCAGGTGGAGATAAATGATGTGACGAATGTGAGAATTCATGAGATGTGGAGGGATTATCATAATGGCTATTAAATTCAGAACTCAATCGGTTTGAGTAGGACGACACAAACCGTGGGGTGGATGTTGGATTCTGAGAAATAGAAGGCTGTAATGGAGACGAACTGTCAGTATATGGAAGTGAGGAGGTGGGCTCTTCTTGTGCATTGGGGCTCAGGTAACACCTAGGATTGCTATTCCGTTGGCTCCTTGTAGCTTTTCTTGGAGTACAACCCAAAACTAAAGCCGCTGAACAAATCACGGATACACAAAACAGACACGAAATTAGAGCATCCCCACTGATAAGATGAACACACGGTAAAATCGCTCCTAATTTAGAAAATGTGGGTAAAATTCGAAAAAGACAGGGTAAAAGAACTGTTAATATCGGGATAACACGTCCGTGACGGGCGTCCCACCTTGATTTTAACAACCATGCCTCCATACCATAGGTAAACTTTCTCTTTCATTTTGCATTTAGTACCATATTCGTAAATCTAAACTACTATTCAAGATAGGTTTTTGTTAAATGCTGTTTTTTTCCAGCACAAAGATATCAAAGGCTGTACTCAGTTCACTGCAAGGGGTGCAAATGCATGTATTTGCCTATGTTTCGCGGTTGTGGCTGATTGGTTGGAACGGATGTGCCCGCTTGCATTCTGCAAATTATCTTAGCAACACCCCCCCAACACACACACACACGTTGAAGTGGGAAAATGCCCTGCAGCGCCATGTAAAAAAAAAAAAACTGTATCCTGAAGATCTCTCCCTCATGGTCTAATACCTCTGCTAAATCTCCCGCGATTGTCACACATACCCATTCGTAGTGAAATCAGTCACATTGTTGGAGGCTTAGAGAAGGCTACTGAGTAATTTGAAGTAATACCTGAGAGGTATATGCTGGTTTGTAGAACTTTCTGATTAATGGGTTCCTTAGGCAAGGGGAGTTGAAGTGGGCGAGGTCGCCTTTTGGACGACCATAGTTTCGGAGTTTTCATAAAATGAGAAGTATGAACAGGTGGTGTGCATTTTTAATAAGATGTTGGGAGAGTGTGTGCGGCCAAACAAATTTAAAATTTTCTCTGCATTATCAGCTTGTGCAAGAATTGGTGCATTAGAATCCAGAGGTCGAACAAATAACTCTTAGGGTGACGTGAGTGCAATTGCACCCACTTGCGGCGAACCAAGTATAGTCTAATAAGTTTCTAACAATTTGTTCTCATAATTAACTTTCCAAAACAACCCCAATGCAGGATATCATAGAAAAACAACAAAATACAAAGAAGGAAAAAAAGGGTACCTTCAATACAAGGCTGCAAACTATCTCCAGTCTCATGGTTCTCTTCCCTTCGAATTATCGTATCAATAGCCTCATTCAACCGGTCCAAAAGGGTATTCAAATCCTTATATTCCCCCTAAACAAACAATCACACACATGAGAAATGATCATAACTGAAATTAAAGTAAAAACAAATAATGGGTTTGGGGTACCTCAGAATTGGCTTTGGAGTACATGATTTCCTCAGCTTTTAATACCACAATAGGGAGTTTCTCTTGCCACTCCTTGTTCTTCTTAGTTGTTGAAGTGTGAATTTCACTGACGACTCTGATCAAACACATGGTACACATTAATGAGAGATAGAGAGAGAGAGAGAGAGAGAGAGAGAGAAAGAGAAAGTGGGGGTACCTGAAAATCTCCTGAATGATAGAACCTCTCATGGGTTGAAACTTGTCGCTATGCCAAGCTCTTCTGATACATTCATATGGCCTTGGACCTGGCCTTGGCATCTCTGAGAGAGACGAGTTGAAATTGGGTTTGTTTAGAAGAGAAGATTAATGGGGTTTGTCTCTCTCTCTCTGAATTGGGGATTTAAGCCTTGATGAAAAGAGAGAGAGAGAGTTGTGGTGTGGGGGCCGGTTTGAGTGAGTTCTGGTTCTCATTTACAAAATGGTTGTCCTTTGAGTCTCAATTATTTGTGAAAAAGTTGTAGTTTTGCATCATTCTCTCTCTATTATGGGCCTTCTTTGTTGTGTACTTGTATTCACACCCCAAACATACCACATGATATACATTGCTACCACTACCCAATTTCACTGTTCACTCTACCTTATCAATGTCAATTTTCTTTTTCTTTTTGTGAACAAATTGTACGAGTGTTTCTCACGCAAAGAACATCAAATGTCACAAAAACATTGTCTGCTAATCCGTCCGTCATCACTCTTTTCAACCTCCACACTATGGGGTTACTAGTTTGTAGGGCTTGCATGAATTCAAATAGCGCTGTTGCTGTAAGCTTTGCTGGTTATGGCAGAAATATGTGATCAGAAGGATTTTGGTGATTTGGCAATTGTTGATCATTGGATTAGTTCAGCTTTTTTTAAATCCAACACGTAGCACTAGCAATTACCAAATCACTAGAAATATTTGTGATCAGGGAAAAATGAAATCTCGAATGTTGTAGTCAAATGATGCATTTTTTTCTGAAGCTAACAATTACTAAAACATAAGGGTCACCTGTGCACCAACCACAGTTCAATACTTTTGGATTTCAAAAGATATCATTTCTGACCGTATATAATTGAAAAAAATGAACACTGAGTCACGAAAACATAAAGTTTTTTCCACGGACTGCAGATATTTCACATTAAAAACATCAGCCAAAATCTTTGTTAGAAAATTTGAGTTAATTAGTCAGTTAAATGGGTACGGAGAAAAAACAAATTTTCACAGTTGATTTTAGACAGCAACTGCGGGTTCTCCTCCCAAAGAATACTCATTGCCTACCATTTAGCATGTATCGCTATGGATCAACTTTGAAGCTAGTATGTGAGATGGAGTCAAAACTTGGTGGCTGATGAAAGCATCGACCTGAGTAATTAATCTCCTCCTATAAAGATTTGAGCTCCTCACCAATGGTTCCATTAGTTTCCTCTGAGTTTAACGTAAGCATATAAACCAGAGCCAAAGAAACCAAGAAATTGTCCAAGAACATTCAACTGAAAACAAAAACATTACAGATATTTCATGAGAAAAGAAGAGAACAAGGAGAGAACATCCATTAAAATCAAGAGAAAGATGAAGCGTTTTCTTACAAAATCAAATGGAAGCCCACCAAATAACACCCAGCCGATTCCAATTGTAAAGAAGTCCTATAACAATAGAGATATTAGCAAGGTTGTAATCCACATATTATTAATGCAAATAACACTAAATGCAAATAAAACATCAAGGATCAAAACTCTCCCAGGTTCACCCATTTCCTAGACTAGATTCTCTACTACCTCTAATACCAACTACTCCTGCAAACAGTTCATGAAATTTTCAATTTACTTATTCTTATGTACTCAAATGCAAACCAAACTAACAATATGTGTTCCACTTCTGCTAAATAGAGGAAAGTACAAACTGAGTGGTCTACGATAAAAGACGATCTGCCAAAGACTAAAGGAGAGCCTGGCAACTTATGCTGGAGTGGCAAGGAAAGGAGACCTGGTTTGTTTTACGCCATGCACCTAAAAGTTGTTACAGCTGAACTGGGTGTTGCGGAAGTTGCTACAGAATTGGGTAGGAATTTAGGTTTACAAGGAGTGAAGTCGAAGGCAATGCTCCAATACACTGTTGTGGCATCCATCCCCAAATTATCAACTTTCGAAAAGATTAATCATCAGAGACCGACATTGGGAGGTCAATTTTCAGATGGATATGGGTGCCAAAAGGTGTTAATGACATCATCCACGGAGGAGTGTCCGGTCATAAAAATACCTAAATTACCCTCTCTTCTTAAACTTGCAAAATTCAGATAAAAAGGGTAGACCTGTAAATCTATCTCTCATATCTCCGCCAATTATCCGAGGCTTCTCCCATCGAGGGATTACTAACGATTAGGGTTATTCGATGACCCAGTGAAACCTAGGCTCTGTTTGGTATGCCGTTTATACCTCCACCTATCAAGGAATTCCGTTTATTTTTCTTGATCCAACCAGTGCTAACCGTTGGATCAAAGAAAATAAACGATAATCCTTCATTCGTGGAGGTATAAACAGGATACCAAGCGGAGCCCTAATGTTTCAATTCTCAATCTGCACCCCATAGTAGTCGACCATCAAAATAACCAATCTCATTTTATATTAACGGATTAAACGAGGTTTTTTCCGACACTAAATAGCTTCACTCTTACTTTTGTTCTTAAGGCATGCATAAATATTGAGTCATAAATATGTCTGCTTCTTTAGAAACCCAAGATTCATTCCCAAGCGGTGAGGTTGGGTTTTAGCCTCTTTCTGCAAATTGAGTTGGTGACTTACTATGCAAAATGCGAGGATATTGGATTGAGAGAAACATGTTTGATGAAATACCTGAGGATTGTGGATGCTTGGAATGCGATGATTAGTGAATATGCCTCAATGGGATTGGTTTGTGAGGTTTGAAGACAGGAGTTTTGTTACGGTTTCTGTAGCATTTGCGACGTTGGTATTGGGTGAATGAGTGTATGGTTTTAATAGGTTATAAAAGGCGACTTTAAACTTAGTTCTGCGCTTGTTAATACGTACGCAAAGTGTGTGCGCATTGGGAGATCAAGAAAAGTTTTTGATTAATTGCTTAAGAGGGATACCAGGGCTTGGAGTATAATCATGGTGGGATTAGAGGTTCAATGATCGCATTTTGTTGGAGACTGAAGTTTTAGTTTATAGTATTCTAAGATTTTTAGCGAGTTGACGCAGAATATGTTCAGAGGGTCTTATCATAAGGTCAATTAAGAAGAAACATCTTAAAGCATTTGTGCTGTCCATTGAGAGAGAGGGAGATATGTACTTGCTTCTACGTTTAACAGTCGGTCTCCCAACCGTTTAGCGGTATACTAGTTTACTGCCTTGTAATGTAATGGTACGAGCCCATGTGCATTAAACACCCATGCTCATATAGTAAGAAAAAAATTAGGTATAAGAAAAAGGCAACACTTTTTCGATCGGTTAGGCAAGAAGCATTGAGAGACAAGTGTTAAGGTATTGAAAAAAATGCATTAATAGAGACATCATGTTATCAGCATTGTAACACTTGAGTACAAATGCATGTATGGATTTATATCATGAAAGCATGGGAAACTGACCTTCAGATTACCACACATTGTCTGTGTGACCGCTGAATTGAGAGTTGTATTCAAAAATATGAAGTAATTCAAGAAGAATGCCATTATACATGAAAGAAGCATCACAGCCTGCAAAAAATCCAAATTCATTACATCTAGTTAGACGCTCTGTCTCTCATTCCACAAATGATATGGTAAAAAAAATGTCACTGAGATCTCAAATATTCATAATAACACGGTCAAAAACTTTTCTCAAACTTTTTCCCACCTTTTATATCTGATAATGCAAATAACTGTTCCCGCAAATTTGACTTGTAAATACAAGCATCTAATTTCAATTGGGGCATCGAGATAGCAGTATATTTATTTTTAGGTTTAAAAACTTGAATATCCCGAGAACACAACTCTCAATTGGTACTATTGAGAAGTACTAATGCAAAGCTTTTGTTCCACACTTAACAATTTCAGGTGGCATTGTTCTTGATATGGTCAAAATTGGTCTAGGCAACCAGCTGACAGAAATATCCGTAGGGACCATCTTTCAAGTTACAACCAAAAGGTGCTACTTTTCAGTTTTTATGACAAAACAACATTCATAACATTCTTTTTACCCTTTGACAATAATGGGTCATAAATCATAATTATGGTGTGTGTTTTATTTTTTGACAAATTAACCATAGATTTTAAGATTTTTTAATTACGTAGCAGAAAAGGACACTCTGTTTTAAGCAACATTCACGTACACAAACTTTCTAAAAAAACACTTAGCTTTACCTGAAAGCCTGGGGCATATAAATGAGGAAAGTTAATCGTCAACTCCAAGTCTCCCCTGATAAATGTCCAAAACAACAAAATTGGTCCACATATTATTCCTACAAGTGCAAAAGGTAAATTATCAGTAAGAGGTGTCATATTTAGTTCAATAAAGCATTCAAATTTCAATATTTTTATTCGATTAAGATATATTAACTTACCATTACACCACATTAGGCCAAAGCTATTGAGGCCGCCAGATTTTCCTGGGAAGATAAGAAGATAGCATATATATATATCATATATAATAACATGGCACCTATATACAACTGTAAACTGAACCTTAATTAAGAAAACGGAAGATTGGAAAATAAAAGGTTTAAGATAATACCCAAACGGGATATAGTAGCAAGATATACTGCCGTAGTGATGTTGGCTAAGAATACGACTGCATAACCATAAGCATCAAATGATAGGTCTCGAGATCCCGCAATAAATGCACCAATAACAATCAATGCCACACTGATAAAATCCTTGGATTTTTTCCGTTAAGAAATGAATCAGAAACATGACAACTAGATGTGAAAGATCCAAGAAATATTAGCAATGAGAAAACATGCTTTACCTGCCCACAACTGGAGAAGAATACTTCTGCCTGGTCAATATATACTCCACAATCATTGTAAATACAACGGTGGTTCGTCTGAGGGTTGTGTACATGGGAACATTAACTCCACGTACAGACTCCATGGTTGCCAGCTTTCAGAATAAAATAAACATATGCTGAATATTATTTATAACAAAAAAGAAGTAACTAACTTTAAGTATTCTAACAAAAGAAATAGAAACATAATGAATAGTAAAAATCATACCATATAAAGCAAATACGCTAATGCAAGTGGCAGGGTATGAACCAATGTCTTGATTGGTATCATACCTACTGAGTTGTCAGAAGCAGTCTTGGGTTCACCACTAATGAAAGAAATCATTTTCCAGCGTCTCATTGCATACAGGAATGAACATGAACAGACCATCTGCACCAACATAAGATAAAATACTTTAAGAACTAGTAAATATTCTTCGAATTGGAAATACAAAACTCTGTATAGTATTCGTCGTGGAAGAAAAATTAAATGAATGGGGTAAGCAAACTAAGCACAATATGAATGGACAGTGGCTGAAAATTAAGCAGAAATTGAAGTTCAGAATACTTACACAAGTAAGTTTATGGACATAATAATACAGGTAGTTCTCTACAGTCTTGTCATGATACTTTCAGCACCTAATCGAGAGGTTGAGTTCTCTGGGACTCTAACTAACAGATTGTTTGCTTTGTTAAAGTATTGAATGGTTTGGTCAAGAGTAGTCTATCGAGTTTTGGATTTATGGATCACAATATCGAATTTATTGCCAATATATCAACTGCATAATGAACCCTTTTGAATAGCAAAATCTCGCCAAAAAGTTAAAAAATAAAATAATAAAAAACTCGAGAAATGTCTTAGATATGGCCAAGGTGACAAAATGTCTTAGATATGACCAGGGCGAACACCCCAAGGTGACTGGGGGATAACCCCAGGTGACCAGGGCAATATCTCCAGGGGCAGTGACCCGGCTGAAATGCCTCCAGGAGATGAAGATGATACCCCAGTTAATTGCCATGTTTTTTGTACCGTATTTATCTTTAATAAGTTGAATATATTGTGAGGTATATCAGTTTTTGAACATATTTTACAATTTTTTCAGATATGATTTATGGACCCGGAATATCAGGGATATTTTGTGATACTATGAGATATATTATTTTTTAAAAGGTGGCAAAATGTCGCCTATATATCACTCGAGATGCCATAATATTTTGAACCTTTGATGAAGGAGTCTGATGCTTATCTGGTCCTCTGGGAAATCTGGCTAACAGGAAAGTAAAATCCTTCCCACATCCATAGAGTGACTTCACGCGCGTCAATTTTTAGTTGAAATTCTATATAGGAAGGGATCATGGATGACCCAAGACGGATTAGAACTACTGATTTTACTTTTCTTTGGGAGATACGGAGAATGAGATAATATGTTGGACTTGGACCCTCGTGTTATGATTGTTCAGATATTATTTTAAGGTTATTTCGAAAGCGTTTCGTGCTAAATTTATATTATGTATTTGAAATGTACATGTTTTTAATAACCTGCTTGTAAGTGGGCGTGTGTATCAACTATTATCTCCTTTCTAATCATAGGAAAAAAACTGTGGGGCATCCCTCATGTCTGGCTAAAAGCACTTTCTCACGCAAACCATTTTCCTGCAACTGACTTATAAGCAAGTGGCCTTCACTAGACTGCATAAATAAAATGACATTGAAAAAAAAAAAACTTTAAGGAGCGGGTGCTGACGTAAAGATGAACCTCAAGTTTCCTTCCCCCACAAGAACTCCAGTTTATCAAGGAAATAGTAAAATAATTTTCTAAAATAGTCAGTAGGATATTTTCAGAAAAACTGGTTTTCGGTAGAATATCAAGTATTTCAGCAGATGGTGTAAAGAGATGTACATATTCACAATTACCGCCGAATAATATCTTTCATAGGATCCTTTCCAATTAAAGTAAGGGCTTACCTATATTTGATGATTCCTATCCAATTTCCAAATCATATATGTTTTATAACTTAATAAAGTGAAGAGGTTTCATCGATCAAAGAATGGTCAAAGTCTCAAAAAGGGTCCCTAGAACAAACTTCACTTTATTTTTGAATCGTCAAACTTCGAATGTGTTTATTATATTAGGGAACTTTTAAAACATGTGTCACTCTCATATACTTGACTGAGGAATCAAATTAGAGACAGACAGTGATAGTTCAAGCCCTTGACAGAGAGACAAAGCAGTACCAAAGCTAAATCATGCAATGTTTTCTTTTATTCGCAAGAAAGAAAATAAGAAGATACCTGAAAGAGTGTGATGACATTTGCACATGGAAAACTGTATGTAGAAAGAGCGGCTTTGTTAAACATCACCAAGAGTACTGCAAAAAAGATTAGAACAAAGTCTATCAAAATAAGTAGAAAAGTGAACATGGCACCTTTTCATTATATGATAAAGAGAACAAAACTACAAACACCAAAATCTCTACGAAATCGTGAACAAGGCAACTTTTCATATAAAAAATTGATGCGGGAAAATCAAGGCATTTTCTCCACCGACTGGAAATTTCAGACCTCAATTTTTCCGACATATGATTTACCTGTTTGAACTTTGCAATACCCATGTGATATTTCCATTTATCTTTTGCTACAACCCAGCTCTAGATACCTCCTCCAAGTCAATATTTTCATTGGCTATATGAAACTCATTTAGTTGTACATGTTCACCGTTAACAAGTACTCATTGCTCTTTGGATATCATTGTGTGAAGAAAAACTCCCATTTTAGTTATTCTAAGTGAAGTTATTTCATTAGTGATCTTCATGCACCCTACTATACCTATTAGTCTAAAACTACTGATATACCTAAATGTTTGGATCTTAGTGATAAGGGCAACAAAACTACAATTACTCGTAATATCTTAGCATAACTAAATTAAACTCCACCCTTTCTTCCCGCATCTAATCTACAACTCGAGTTTACAAGATATTTTATTAGCTTTTTTCTTACACTGACAGTCCTCTGAAATTTTATTTGTAATGGACCACTAAAAGTCTAACACTTTGTCAATACCCCTCTACTACTTTACAATTTAAAAATCCATCCATCTTCTTCACTGTTACAACTTCTCCACATTACAGATCCTCGGGATCGATATCAACAATGCCTCGGGATTCACAATATATTAATTCTTACGGTTTGTACAATAATTTGTTATTTTCTTCTTCTATATATACATAGCAACTATATCCCATTCTCCTACCACTCGGACGTCTCCGATCAGTGGCGGAGCCACTGGGGGCAGCAGCTACCCCACTCAATTTTCCGGAAAATAAAATAAAATAAAATTGTACAGTGCTTAACGAAGTATGATAGAAAATGTAGGATTTGCTCAGATTTTGGAAGATATTATGCCAACTTAACAACAATATCTTTTGTTTCTGTACTCACCTTATTTTATGGCCATGCATCTATCCAAAAAATCTATGAAAACCCAAGAGTTTGTTAAAACAAAAGTTCAGAAGAAGCAAATTTGCAAAGTTGAAGAGCTTACAGAAATCCTCTCTTCTTCTTCTTCTTATTGTTTTATTCTAATGTTATCCTCTTTTTGACATGGAATGATGGATATCTTTTAAGCAAATTTCTATTGCGTTATTATTAGGTTTGAAGAGAAAACTATTTCAACTTTCGTGATCACCAAAAAAAACAAAATTATGTTTTTTTCTTGCCCCTACTGGCCATAAATCCTGGCTCCGCCACTGTCTCCAATCACGATTTTGTCCAACAATATTCATCGAAATGTAACAAACCATTTAATTTTCTCAGGGTAAATCCTCGTCCTAATATCAAATACCCTTTCTTCACCATAGATTGTTATGCAACAACAATATATCAATTCCCAAAACAAAACCCTAAGAACCAATATATCAATTCAAACACCACATATCTTAATTCTGAAGAAAACAAATCACAAAGTTGTAGTAATACTAGTGATTCTCAACTGATAATTGTCATCTCAATTACACAATAACAATCATAAGAAACACAATCAGAATCAATGATCATCGACAGAGAGAGAGAGAGAGAGAGATAGACCTGCGCAAACCATGTAAGAGATTGCAGCGTAAGCTCCTCTTCTAGTCATGGCAGATCCTTTAAAGGAGTCAGGTCTCGAAGGATCGGAGACTGGGAGCATCGCAGTCTTTGATGAATCATCAAGAGTCTCCTCCATAGCTAGGGTTTGATTCAAACTCGATTCTATCGCTCGAGAGAGAGAGAAAGAGAGAGGCGTTGAAAGATACGAACACTGAGAGGAGGAGAAAGGCAAATATTGAAGGGAAGAAACAAGTGTATATTAAAAAGTGGGGGTTTCCCTCGGTGTTTATTTGGAGATATTCTCGTGTCATTACTAGTAGGTTTTATTTATTTATTTATTATTATTATTATTTAAAGCTAAGCCAAACGGGTTATTTTGAGAATAAAGTTGGGTTTGAGATTAATTTTTTAACATCTTACTGTTACGAGTTGGGTCCAGCCCAAATTAGGAGTCCAACAAAGTTGGGGTGTCCTATAAGACTCCTAATAAGCCCATATGCCCTTTAAGGTTATGATGAGAGTTTGAGTAGGTTTGAGAACATATTCAATAGAGTTATCTCCTTTTGTATTACGTACATTTTTACAGTTCTCCAGATATTAGGGCTGCAACTTTTGTCCGAACTTCCGATTTTTTCTGAAATTCGATCCGATTTTTCCGATTTTGGAACCCAATTTTACAGTTCCGATTTCCGAAAATCCGATTTTCGATTTTTTCCGAAAAAAATCGGATCGGAATCGGATAGGCTTATGTAATTCCGAAATTATGATTTTTCCAAAATAACCGATCCGATTTTTCTGAATAATATTATTCTGATTTTTCCGAAAATACCGATCCGATTTTTCCTAATACTATTATTCCAATTTTTTCGAAAATAACATATTCCGAATAAATCCGAATCCAAAATATCAAAATAATTTATTCCGAAAATTACTCCGAAAATTCAAAATTTATTCGGATTTTTCGGAATATCCGAAATTTATTCCGAAAATTCCGAATTTTGTTCCGAATTCCGAAAATTCCGAAATTTCGAAAATTCCGAAAAATTTCGAATTCGGATTTATTTTGGCAGTTCCGAAAAAAATCGGATCGGATCGGAACAGGTTTTCTAGTTCCGAAAAAAATCTAAAAATTCTGAACACCTCTATTTTCGATCCGATCCGATCCGAAAACAGGCCTACCAGATATCAATAAGAAACCCCTCTCTCTCTCTCAATTGCTCTCCAAATATAAAATTGTTAATCATCTATATTAGTTTATTACTCAACACATTGTCAACACGTAAGAAGAGAAAAAAAACCCTATCCAATCAGCGTTTTCAAGGAAACCTTGCGATCAGAGAGGTATTTTACAGATTTATGAATTTCGATTCAAATTTCTATCTTATCAATGTCTTATGATATCTAAATATGATTTAGTAACAATTTTTAATATTTTTTTCTAATTAAAAATTGCCATTTTTGGTATTTTTACCCTAGAAATAGGGTTATTTTCAAACCAAAATTACTTTATTTGTGAACATCGGATAGAAGCGAGACCACTTTGGTTACAAGCCTATTCCATGAGTTTTCCAATGGTATATGACACGTCTCAGGGCCAATCGCCAGAAAACTCATGTTGAAAATAGGCAGTTTTACGCCCAAAAATAGTTGTTTTAGGTCTGATGATGTCAGCAAAAATAAAATATTATTTTTAATAATTATCTGTTTGATAATGTCATCGTTATCCATTGCTGACGTCAGCATTGACACGTGTGTGGCACTTGTAGCATGCATGACACGTGTGGCACGTACTACGACACATGACAATCACCGGGGGTGACACGTGGCAGTTACTAGACTGTCACTGGATGGCCACCAGACCGGTGACCAGATTGACACGTGGTAGACACGTGTGGAGGCACATGTGTGTCAACGCCTATCTGAATCGGTTTAGACAGGCGTTGACCCAGACCAAGTCAAACCGGTCCAGGATCGGTTCAGATACTGAAACGGTAATAAAAAGCCCATTTCTTGGTCAAATTAAGTTCAATTTTTTTTAAAAAAATTCTATTGACTGGAACTACTCCGTGGGGGGACCCATTTTTTTTTTTTTTTTGGGAATAAGTGCCTTGTACAGGAAAGTTGACTAACTTATATAGGATATAAGCAAATGGATTAATACCTATTTAAGTATCCTACGATGGCTAACAGGATATTAATGGTATGCCCCTAGGATACTAATTAGTATGATCAGGGGATCAAAGATAATACGAAACTAATACTAATTTAGAATACGACTAGAAGTCATATTTAAATCACAATTAATTGTCAAAGACAAATAATTATAACTCAATTAAGAATTGACTTAGTCTTATTTTTAAAAGCTTGGTGTCTGAGAAACCAATTTTTCGTATCTAGGTGCAATTAGATGTTATATGATAACATTTAGTGGTATATAGGCACTGATAACAACATATAGTACCCTAGAATGTTAGTTCAAAGACATGCATAATCAACTTATCTTGTAAACCTAGCAGACCTCGGGGTGGGACCACTTGTTAGCTAAACATCTAATACCCCTCATATTCGTAGCAATTGGGTCTTTTGGCTAGAATATACCAACCTTATAGAACTTTAGGGATTAGAACACGCTAGTTGTTAGAATAAAGAATGAAACATCTAGTGGTTTTGAATAACTGTATTCGCTAAGACTCTATTAAAATGCACTTTAAGGTTAAGATCACTATTTTACTGGGTAAAATTAGGATTTGACGCTTAATAGGATCTCATAAATATAGAGTCATGAACATGGTTTACTTGCAAGTAATGATTGAGAATCATATACTTCATTACGCTATATACTATGAACCACAAGTAATAATTGGAAATCATATACTTAAATAAGATTTTATAAGTAATAGGATATGAACAAGGTTCACCTACAAGTAATGATTGGGAATCACTGACTTGAATGTTATAAATTGTCTTTATGCAAAGAATGTTTATCAAGTAGTACTACTGGTATTGATCTACATGTATAATAGATGTTGGTGATACTTAGAACATTGAGTATTTCCCATACTGTAATTTCTATTTCAGGTACCAATAAACTTGACCTGTATGGATACTGAAATTTGTCTGCTATTGCAAAATCTGGAAAAGACTATTGTTGAGAACAATGAGTCTCTAAAAAGTAAGAACTTTGTTTATACCCTCGCCTCCATATTCAGGAAGACCTGATAATGGACTACCCTATACTAGTATAATATTATAAGACTGCGACAAATTTTTAATAGGTAGAATAACTCTACTATAATCTCACATGGAGAAATAGTTGAGGTAAATAGAGATATTGAGAATATTCTATTACATTTTTTTATGCTTTAAATATTGTGCTTCTGAGGCAACATTTGATAGATCACTGTGCACGCAGACCTAATTCATGTTTTCCTCATTTATGAGCAAAACAACGAGCTACTAGTTAGGAACCTCAAGTTTATGCCTACTAAGAGTAAATATGTGACTGGGTCACACAATGTTAGGTCTAGTGACAGGTGAAGTTGTGGATAGGGCCACAACTATAGATTGACGAGAGATGGTAACAATGGCAGGATAAAAAATCCAGCCATCAGTACCTTGATGCAAGGGGAACAAGAAGTTCACTAATAGGCCAAAATGTAATAGGAAGAATTTTAAAATGGATACGAGATAGTCGGGCACGGGATTGCAAGGTACCCTTGACGATCTAAAGAGATCAACTTCAGACTTATTACATGATCGCAACTAGCACAGACCACGCTACGGCAGAGTCTACAACTTTAGATTCCTCCCATAATACCAATATAATATTGCATCAAGTTCTTAGAATGAACAGTAGTAAATTCTCAATAGATGAATTATGTCACCTAGAGAGCATTGCCAAGTAGTAACTTTACTTGTTAAATAGTAGTAGTTTTACTTTATTAGTTCTATCATTAACTGAGTTGGGAACTCTTTAGTGTTAAGTTTAATAGAATGCTCGTGACATGCACTGATTTGGTATCCCATCTATGTGAGATTGTTCTTTGATTTTCTTTTGTGAATTTATTGCTTGGGAAGTAGTTAAATTCCATGTATGATAGTTGATCTACTATATACAACCTGCCTATAGATATATCTGCTCATTGAGTATGATCGATAATCGAATGAGTGGCAACACATGTCTAAGAGACATTAGTACCACACACTTGATCCTTTTTGAGATATGAATATATTTCTTATCTAACCTTGTGCATAGGGAATGACACGAATATCATAGGCATGGCCAACATGAAAGAACGCACACAGAGTGCGTCACGCTATTACTCTATAACGGTATGATACGGGGTATCTTATCCACTTTACATACTAGTAAATCTAGCCAGATTTTACTAAGTTTAAGGAGATACATGATAATGCTTATCACGTAATGACTATCGGAGAAAATGACAGACAAGGTTCTGTGCATTCACTCCATGTCTAAAGTTTAGAACACGCTATTGGAACAATTTCTAATACACTCCTCAGAGCTCGGATAGTGAGGAGGATTATCGAGATTATATCTCAACTTTCCTTAAAAGGAGAGAAGATCCAGAGAATGTACGTGTAACGATTGCTTTTGAGAAAAGTCTATTATTTCATCCTAGTATGACCAAGGTAGAGTGGGATCTCCAACCTTTGCTTCAAACGTATCCTGGAGACACATGCATGCGGACCTTTCCATCCACATAGTGGCCCACTTAAATATTTATGGTCATAATAGACGTATTTAGGAGATAGTCTTATGTTTGCCTATTATTAAAATCTAGGAATGCAACGTTAGTACGACTTCACACTTAGATCATTTGACTGCAGGCTCAGTTCCTGGATTAACCGATCAAAGTCAATCGATGTAACTTGATAGGGGCTTGAGAGTGTGACTCACAAGCTTTTAATAATTATTTTACCGCTAAATGGGATAGATGATTAAGCATCGTGATACCCCATACCATACCCAACTCGGGATTAGGAGATAACGTAATTAAGAGATTTAGGATAATCGCTAGGCTACTGTTATTACGATCACAGCTTCCGGCTAGTGTGTAGGATGTGCATTCTTGCTCCTATAGTACTGATTAGGGTTCATCCCATAGCAAATCATTAAATTATTTTTCCACAAAAGCGACTAGTAACTGGGTCAGAGCCCGGTGTCGCTCATCGACGAACATTTGGAGGTTCTGTACAGGTGCCAATCGTACTACAATGTATGAAGATGGGACCCTTAACGTCAGCCTGGTATTATGTGGGTTATGATTCATATTTATCACTGGATATTTAGAACCTACTGACGACGTATATATTGTAGGGCAAATAATTGTCACTTTGATGAGACGATATTCCCAACATTTGAGGGAGATATGATAGTCAATGCTGAGGATGCTTCCTAAAGGTCTTGGAAAACACCATCGTTGTTTCATCTAGATCCTTATACATAAGTTTGGTGACAATATAGTTTAACGGATTACAAACCTCCAATAGGTCATAAATGAATTGCTAGATACATTCACAAACAATATTGAAGTACCGTAAGTGTATGTACTTAAAAGTAATACACATATACAGTAGAACGTTCCAGGGGAACTAGTATCGCAGCTGAACGTTCCAGGGGAATTAGTACCGCAAATGAATTTGAGGCTCGTGCTTAGTGAGGAGTACTGTTGGAAGAAAGTATTATGAGTCGGGGAGCTACAAAATATGGGACAAATATGACTAATGGTGTAGTCAGTTCATCGAGGATGAAACTACCCATCGACGAGGCAATAGAAGCTATGCGACCAGTTGATGCATTACAAGACTATCCCAGGGTGGTACATGCGCGTATGATAATAATGAGATCTCGATCTATTAAGAGTCCATAATAAGCACAACGTAGGATCGTTCAGTAGAGATTTATCGACAAGGTATTTATATTCGCAACTGTGCTCGCCATCAAGGATGAGGATTCAGAACCACTTATTAAAAATAACTATGTGTTGTTATACATTGGCCAAAATGGGCATTTGGAATCCAAGCGGAGCTTAGCTTGCTATCGTAATGTGAAGTGGTACGATTGAGCATGTCGGTTATAAATGGGAAAGGTACGGAAACATGATTAACTCGAAGAGATAATTTGGTCAAGGCAAGACTAGTTGCCTAGAAAATCTTTAAGAGTTCTGGCATCGATTGCAGTGTGACCTATTACCCGGTTATGGACGCTATAACGTTTCGGTATTGATCAGTCTGTCAAGTTGTCGAGGACAAGCTAGAAATGCGTCTGATGTAAATATTATATATCTATATGGGAAACTAGATACATATATCTACATGAAGCTATCTGGGAAGGTATAAGCTTATGAAAGCAACTAAGCCCGACATACGAGGTGTGTACATAATCAAACTGGAAAATTTATTGTTAACTTAAAGTATTAAGTCCCATGAGACATAGTAAGTTAACTGAGTATTTGAAGGTCGGGGACTTTGCAAATATCGTTATCTGTCCATGCATTCTTATTTAGAAAATATATATTAGCTTCACTCATCATAACAGTGTACTAAATGATTTGGATATCATTAGAACTCCGGGGAAGATCGCAAGAGCCACCAAATACCTTGGGAAAGAATTTGAAATACAAGACCTTGGGAAATCAAGTAGTGTCTCGATTTGCAGATCAAACATCTTGATAGCGGCATACTCATACACCAAACAATATATATCAGAAGAGTTATTTAATACTTCAGTATGGATGTAGTACACAGTCCTAAGTCATTTATTGCTCGTCCATCACTTGGGAGTGGACAACGACATCTTCCACCATTCTAAATGAGGGGAGAAACTCCTAGGGCCGTGGTGCCATAGATAGGAGGTGTTTTGCTATAGTTAGTTGGGTATACTAAACCCAATAACTCATTCATAGTGAACTATTTGGTTTGCCATAGTTTTATTCCTACCCAAAGGCATTGGATTGAGATCAGACACATTCTGAAGTATCTGATCGGTATGAAAGACTGGGGTCTGTTCTACTCGAAATAGTAAACGTAAAAATATGGAGTACACTGATACATAATACTTCTCAGATCTACATATAGGCCATTGTCAGATGAATTATATGTTTATATACAGGGATACATAAAGATTCTTGGAGATTGATGAAGCAGACGGTGGTAGCAACACCTTGAACCATGAAGATTCTTATACTTCGTGAAGCTGGCAGAAAATGCTTCTGGTTGCAGTCTATGATCAACCACATCAACGGTAGTTACGGTCTAAGTTCTATCCAAGATAAATCGACGACTCTTTATGAAGACAATGCAGCTTGTATCGTTCAAGTCAATGGCCGATTTATTAATGGTGACAGAACGAAGCACATTTCACCAAAGTTCTTCCACATACATGAGTTACAGAAGACGAATGAGATCAACGTTGTTCAAATCCATTTTAGAAGATATCTTTGCAAATTCATTCACGAAGACTCTTGTACCACTTACGTTCAAACGGCTAGTATACGGAATCGGCTTGCAGAAGATTTATTTATTAATATCTCAGGAAGATCGACGTCAGGGGAGTAGTCCCAGCCTGACGTGGACACATACGTGTTGTACTCTTGTTCCTGATAGTACAGTTTTTATCTTAGGAGGTTTTACTGACTGGAGGTTTTGATAAGGTAACGTATACACGTCCATAACCCACACAGGGCATAGGATTGTATTCTTTCATTACATAGCTTTTTTCCCTAAGGGTTTTGTTAGGCAGAGGTTTTGATGAGGCAAGCTGTCCTGATATGGAATACCCCAAGGGGGAGTGTTAGGAGTTGGGTCCAGCCCAAGCTAGGAGCCCAATAGGGTTGGGGTGTCCTATATGACTCCTAACAAGCCCATAGGCCTTTTAGGGTTATGGGGAGAGTTTGAGTAGGTTTGGTAACTTATTCAATAGGGTTATCTCCTTTTGTATTACGTATAGTTCTCCAGATATTAAAGAAATCTCTCTCTCTCAATTGCTCTCCAAATATAAAACTATTAATCCTCTATATTAGTTTATTACTCAACACTTAATTTTTATTAAGGCTACTAAACCAAAGAGATACCTTTGTTAAACAAAAAAGAAATAATAATAAACATACGTATAACCCCAAATTTTGTTAAACCTGCCATCAAAAAACTAAACCAAAATATCAATACATATGATGAACAAAATCCTTGTTTGCTGCTTTTCTTGGTGTACAAAACATATGAAGTTAGGAGAAGAGGAAAATACCTTTGATGTATTTAGAGAGTTGAAGAGAGAAGAACTTTTGATAGGTATAGAGAGTTGAAGAGGGATGTTGTTTAGAGAGTTGAAGAGGGAGGAACGTTTGATGGATTGGAGAGGAAGGAAACCTAGAGGAGGATTTCAACTGACCGGATCATTTCAATGTGACAAAACCCACCTAAACTTCATTAGGACCATCCAAACTCATCTCATTACCCGCATCGATGAAATCAAACAACTACTACCCAACTAATATGTTGGGTTTCTTTTTTCTTATTATAGATAGATATATTGGGATGCAGGTATATAAATACATATTTTTCACAAGATGTATGATGTTATTTATCAAATTTAATCATTATGTGTCCATGTTAATAGTAAATGGGTAACTCCTGTTACATGATCTTACATGTCTACAACATGAGTAGGAAAGGCAATTCCCCAAGTGTTGCTGGAACATTAAACCAAAGAAGAATTAATAAGCAAAATAAATCTAATTAGAAAGATGAAAAAAACAATAAATATGCAAAAGAGATCCTCAAGATACATGTATGATAAGATGTACGTCCACGTATGGAAGGAAATAAATCCAAGTTACTGAACAAGTATAAAAGCAAGAGGTGTCTTTTAATATATTGCAAGCCAGGTTCAAACATTTTATTCACTCTTCACATAACAGATTGTTTGAAGGACATGATCCATCTATCAGTTCAAACAAACACTAACTCGATACTTGTACACATTCAACAAATTCATCAAATACATAACCAACATTCTATCATCTATGGCGACATTGTAGCAATCCGGGAAAGAAATCAAAATTTAAGTTTTATTAGTCATCCTTCTTAATGCATAAATAATTGTGCAGAGTGGGAACTAAATACAAGTCGTCTGTCCTTCTCATTGTCCCGCCAAAGGTCTCTATCATGTCTAATTCTTCTGTATTGGCAACATTGGAAAGTTTCCAATAAAAATGATATAATAGTCGAGCAAGTGGAAGCTCAACATTAGCTATGCCAAAAGTGATTGGACAAATCCTCCTACTACCTCCAAATGGGATAAATTTGAAGTTAGCCCATTTGTAATCAACACCAATGCCATTAAACCATTATGGTTTAAACTGTTTAGCTTATCTCAAGCGTTCAGGATCCCTGCCGATTGCCCATGCATTCATACATGTATTTTATTCGGTATTTCATACCCGTCAATCTCACATCTCTTCCTACATAGACGGGGGACTAAAAGTGGACCAGGAGGATGTAGCCTTAGAATTTCTTTGATTACTAGCTTCAAACAACTTGGTTTATGAATTTACGCCTCATCTACGTGTAGTTTCCCATTGAAGATCTATTTTACCATAACTTGTACCTTTTTCATTTCTCATGGGTTTCTCACCAATTCTGGCATCGCCTATTCTACTACGGTTTGTTGGAATATTAAACTGAGTTACCTCGTTTCCAGCAATGCTGTAGTAGCATATTCCCCAGATTTAACAAAAGTAAGCCAACAAAGCGTAGTCGAAGATAGCCATACATGATCGAAGGCCAACATTCGAGAAGTTACCACAAATCCTCGACCTTCCAAAAGTAGCCATTGTGCCTGGTCAAGAAAAGAGCTGTTAGAGATCCACAAAGTTTGCCCACTTCCCCCGGAATAGGAGACTACGCTTGGCGAAGATTCTCCTCCCAGAAAATATGCCACTACAATTGGCGCCGTCTGCGGGAATTACCACACTTTTTTTACCACCACTGATCTAAATACCATCCGATGACAAACATGAACATGAGAAGCCATTCTAGTACCGTGAGAGATCAAGAAATGCCAGGAACTATCGATCTATACGGTGTTGTACTCGAGCTTCAGAAACAAATGGCTGCAAAAAATGCCCAAAGACTGGAAGATCAGCGTGTCCACGCTCAAGCTCTTCAAACGGAGAGAGACGAGCGAAGGAAAGCCTTAGATCAACAGAGTCAAACATATCAGAAAGAAATGGAAAGACTGAGGAGAATACAAGATCGATTCACTGGCCGACAGATGTCCCCTCCACTAGCCTAGAGTGAGCATAGATCAAGAACAATTCAACGCGATGATCAACCAAGGGAAGACGAGCTACGAATTTCTCGATCCAGATCCGGGAATCCAAACAGAGCTTCTCGACATTTTGGTTTAACATCCTCAGCATCAAAATTCAAGGAAGTTGATGCGTGCATTGTCAGACTCCCCTACCTGAAAGAAGACCAATCAGGGATCGATTGGGACCAGAAGGACAGGGAGATTTTATTCCTCAGGTCACAGCCCTACCATTTCTCTCGCAACAGTTCATCACCTTGGACGACCTCAACAACATGATCCAGGCCATAAACTCTGACATCCCAGGCCAAAAATTCATGCTTGATAGAATCGAGATAAACCCCATCTCCCCTCATCTCGAAGTTATGCCCATCCCAAAAAATTTCCATATGCCCAAATTTATTCAATATGCAGGCCTGACTTACCCGCTTACCCATGTTCGATACTTCAAAGCCGCAGTTGGGTTATATTCCAAACTCGACCACATGCTATGTAGGCTATTCAACATGAGCCTAAAGGAAGAACTGCTCCGGTGGTTGTACACTATCCAAGAGGCCTCTATCACCACATTCAGCCTATTACATCTTTTCGAATCTAATTATGTTCATGCTAGAGAGCGAGAGATTACTGTCGATTCCTTGTTCTAGTTTGAATAAGGCGTAAAAGAGACCTTGGCAAGCTTTTATAAACGCTTTCTATAGGAAACAAGGAAAATTAGGAACTCAGACCCTAAAATCGTAGTTTCAGCATTCACCTCCGCCCTGCATATTGACTCAAAGGTTCGAGAAGATCTTACTTGGCACAAGCCATGAACAGTCACTAAATGATTGATGTAGTTAATAATTACATCGAGTTGGAGCGATCAAAGAAAGATAAGATGAAGAGCTCATCTGCCATCCATTCTCGAGAAACGTCTTTGAACCCATCCCAACGAGCGATAGCTACTGAAGCACCCAAGCAATATGACAGAAACACCGACAATAATAGAAGAAGGGATGGCAAACCTAACAGACAAGTCCTAGTTCTGCCGCCAGTGACAACGACTCTCTTTGCTATCTTGCCGACGATAAAAGGAGATGAGTGTTATCGCGCACTACAAACTATTCCTGATCTTCCCAACAAACCTCTATGTCAGTATCACAATGTGCATAGTCACGAAGCTGACAACTGCTACTCCCTCATACGAATCTTTCCTCGTATCCTATTAGCTGGAAGACTCCACAATTATGTCATCGACATCCAAAAGTTTCTCAAGAATGAAGCAAAAAATAAAGAAGTGGAGCAAAATCAGGTCCACGGGTAAATTTGCCACCTGTATATGATCGAGATTGAAAAAGGGAAGAAAAGAAAACAAGACGATTAGATTACATCCTGCTGTAAAATGACCTCTTCAAACAAATCAATTAAACTTCTTCCAAACTCAAGCAAATTAAAGCGTCCTTACCATATCACCTTCGAAGACTGTGACACCAGCCACGTTAAATACCCTCATGATGACCCTCCCATCATTATGCTCAAAGTCAGACAGGACTACCTACTTACGCTTCTCGTCGATATCGGAAGCGCAACAGATATATTGTTCAGAAGAGCAATTGAAGTCCTAGGCCTCGCAGATTCTGTAAAAACTTCTACAATAACAATCACCGGCTTCAATGGTTTGAAAGAATCAACCACATGAAAAATTACTCTACCAGTTCAGGCGGGTTCAGAAACTACATTCGTAAAATTCCTTGTCATCGATGCTGAGTCCAAATATTTAGGAATTTTGGGACGCAGTTGGTTATATTCAATCAAAACAGTGCCTTCCACTTATCATCTAGCACTGTATTTTCCAATAGATCACGAAATCTATGAAATCAAAGGTAGCCAAGTAGTTGCACGAATGTGCAAAAATACCATAATCAACCCTCATACAATTAAACTTCTCAAAGCATAGCAACAACAGCAAGAGGAATCACCCATATTCGAGCAGCATGACACCGAGATGGTCAAATCTATTAAACTCGATGGTCCGGGACGTACAACCTTCATCGGCTCCAAGCTGTCAACCGACGAAAAATAGGCCATGATACAGCTACTTAAGAAGAACATCGACATCTTTGTCTGGACTTTCCGAGAAATGCCTAGCATCGATCCCTCAATTGCGTGCCACCGACTTAACCTCCTTCCAGACAGTACTAAAGTTATCATTCAGAAATGACAAAATTTAGCCCCCTGACTCTGCGATGTAGTGAATGCAAAAATTGATAAACTTCTTTGGGTAGGATTTATTTTGGAAGCTAAGTATCCAAAGTGGGTTTCTAATATCGTAGCAATACCAAAGAAAAATGGCAAAATCAGGGTTTGTGTTGACTTCAAAGAACCCAACAAGTTCACACCCAAAGTCAGTTTTCCGCTGCCACTAATTCTGCAACTTTTTGACTCAGTCGCAGGGTACAAACTTCTTTCTATGATGAATGCAGCTTCTGGTTATAACCATGTTCTACTCGCCAAGAAGATCAGGAAAAAGCAACCTTTGTTACTGAAAGTGGTCTCTACTATTACACAGTAATGCCTTTTGGTTTAAAGAATGCAGGAGCTACTTACCAGAGACTTGTAAAATATTTAAGGATCATCTCAACACAATTATGGAAGTCTACATCAATGATATGATCTGCAAAAGCTTGTAACGAGAAGATCACTCTAGCATCCTCTAAACTATTTTTTATATCCTTTGCAAGTACTAGATGAAACTCAACCCAGAGAAATACCAATTCAGAGTCGCATCTGGTAAATTTCTAGGACATCTGGTCAGCAAAAGAGGGATTGTAATCAATCCAGCGCATATCAAAGTAGTCATCGCGATGACATCTCCACGAATGAAAAAAGATGTTCAAAAATTTGCAGGCAAGATCACCGCTCTTCACAGATTCATCTCAAATTCATCTGATCGATACAAACTTTTTTACCTCCTTCTTCGTGGCAATCCCACTCCTCTTTCGAACAAACAATAAAAGGAAATCATTTGGACTACTGACTGTGAGTTGGCTTTCCAAGATCTTAGGCGATATTTGGGGGGTCCTCCTATAATGAGTACTCCAATTGATGGGAAATCACTTACAATGTATTTATCGACAACTGAAGACTCAATCAGTTCCGTCCTTATTCGAGAAGATGGCGGTGTAGAAAACCAATCTACTTCATCAGTAAAATACTTATGCCTGTTGAAAAAAGATGCACAATAACAAAAAAATATGTACTCGCCCTGGTCTACAGTTTTCAAAAACTTCGTCCCTAATTTCAAGCTCTTCCCATCAAAATCATCACCAAATACCCCCTCAAACTAGTACTCTCCAAAAAAGAAAAATCTCAAAGAATCTAGCAATGGTCTATTTTTCTTGGGGAATACGACATTTCCTTCACACCCTATATATCAGTCAAGGGATAAGCAGTGGTCGATTTTTTGGCAGACTTTCCCGTCGAAGACCCCGATTGGGAAGAACTCAAAGAAATCTTCACAGATGACTCAATAGCAGAACCAAACGCATGGTCCTAAAGCTCAGGTTGGCAACTTTTTACAGACGAGTCAGTATGACCACTAGATCAGGGATTGGCATTGTCCTTATTACGCCTTCCAATCATTGAATCGAGAAAGCTATCAAGCTAAACTTCTATGCTACCAATAATGAGACCGAATATGAAGGAATCTTGCATGGTCTCGATCTCGCACTCACACTCGTAGCAGAAGAATTAGCAGTCTACGTCGATTCTTTACTCGTGGAAAATCATTACAACAAAACATTCAAAACAACTGGAAAAATGGTTAATTACGCATCTCTGGTCGAAGAAAAGATGCAAAAATTCAAACATGCAACAATTTCTTACTTACCTCGACAAAAAAATCGACACGCCGACGCGTTAGCTTACATCGCTGCCATGCTGGGGGACAGCAAAAAAAGATCTTTAGAAATCAAAATCATCGAGCATTCCAGCCTCAATATACTGTCAACACTCCATATCAACATTACTGAAGATGAATACCCTGAAGACTGGAGAAAACCATTTTATGCATACCTTAACTCCAATATCCTCCCCAGTAACAAAGAATAAGTCCGATCACTTTTAGCCAAGTACCCCAGATTCACCGTCCAAGATCACATCTTATATCGAATCACAGGAGGGCGACCACTTATCAAATGCATCTCGCAGAAACAAGCTCAGCTCAAAATCAAATAACTTCAAGAAGGTATTTGTGGCGCATATGTTTCAGGAAGATCATTAGCCCAACGTATATTTACGCAAGGATTATACTGGCCCAGGATGAGATAGTACTGCGAAGACTTTGTGCGTAAATGCTATAAATGCCAAATTTTTACCCAAGACATCAAAATTCTAGCCATCGACTTGCATATTAGCAATGTCCTCTGGCCATTCAAATGATAAGGAATTGCCATCATTGGACCTTTCAATCTAGCATCGGGAAATAAAAGATTTGTCTTGGTCGCCACTGATTACTTCACAAAATGGGTTGAAGTAGTTCCTCTCTGCCATACTGATGAAAAGAGGTCATCAAGTTCCTTTGGGAGCACATCATCACCAGGTTTGGCTGTCCACATATGATACGGTTCGATAATGACAAACAATTTATCTGCTCAAAAGTACTTGCTTTCTTCCATAAATACAAAATCCATCTCATAACATCCACACCATATTATCCTTAAGGCAACGGATAAGCCGAAGCCATCAACAAAAGCATCAAATCAGGTTTAAGCAAGCATCTCGTCGAAAAGAAGGGAAGATTACTCAGTGTTCTTTAGGCCTACCGAATCACTCCTCGAGTTTCAGCAGGCTGTACTCCATTCATGATGGCTTTTGGTACGTAAACTGTCATACCTTCAGATCTTGATCTACCAAGTACCCGAAGGAAAGTTCATGACGAAGATAATGAACTCGGACTCCTTTGTAACCTTAATTGGATAGAAGAAACCCTCGACAAGGCCATTGTGAATTTGGAACGATACCATGACACGTTGAAAAAAACATACAACAAAAAATTTAAAAATGGAAATTTGGTATTGGAGACCTTGTCCCACGACGGATCCAAGATAGTACTCGGCCTAAAAATTCTAGAAAATTATCAGAGAACTGGAAAGGGCCATACATTGTCAGCAACAAAACAGATAGTGAAACTTATTGGCTAATGAATGAAGATGAAATACAGCTCGAATATCCATGGACTACTGCTCAACTGAAACTATTTTACAGATGACACACTGTAGCAGTTTTCATCGATTCAAATAAACAAATTTTGTTGTCAGTTTACTCCTAACTTTTGATTTGATCTCGATCCATACTTAACAAGTATGCATCAGATAAACTAATCCTTACTATTTTGATTTGATCTCGATCCATACTTAAATAGTATGCATCAGATAAAAAAATCCTTACTATTTCGATTTGATCTCGATCCATACTTGACAAGTATGCATCAGACAAACAATATCCTTCCTATTTTGATTTGATCTCAATCCATACTTGACAAGTATGCATCAGATAAACAATATCCTTACTATTTTGATTTGATCTCGATCCATACTTGACAAGTATGGATCAGACAAACAAATCCTTACTATTTTTGATTTGATCTCGATCCATACTTGTCAAGTATGGATCAGACAAACAAAATTCCTACTATTTTGATTCAGTCTCGATCAATACTTGACATGTACGCATCCAGACTATTATTCAATTTAACGCGAACACTATCCAACTACAGTATATTCTACTTCGCATTCCTTACTTATTGAACAACCTCTAACAAAGCTTTATTCTTCTGAAATCTAAATCCAGATACCCATCTAAGGATATACATCTGGCCTTCATTCTCATTACTTGCCATTTTATGGCCCTCTTTCACTTATCACGCCAACAAACGTTTCTTACTTATCTGTTACAATCTACAGTCACATTCGATTATATCACTTTGTCGAATCTACTATTTATAATTATTTACAAAACATATGCACAAAATTTTTCACAAATAAATTTTTTTCGCAACACAAATATTCATCACATACTACAAGATTAAATTGTTTTGGTCTCACCGATCATTTTTACATACTTTTACCAAAATAGTACTGCTTACACAATGTTTAACATTACAGAGGGAGATTTTTCTTCATTCACATTTAGGGTACCTTTGGGTACCTGTACATCTGCTAATTTCCCAGGACGAGCAACATAAGCCTCCATTATCACCTCATATTCGATAACTTCAGTTCCCCCGCGTACTTCAGGAGTATCCGGGACTTCGTCTTCTGAGATATCATCAAAGACAATACCACCACTCTTCACCAAACCCTTGAAAAACTTTTTCCTTGCCTCCAGCTCCTTGTATTGTCTAGCAAAATGGTCCCTCACTTCCCTACATTTTTCCAACTTCTTTGCGTTCAACTGAGCCCTCACATCGTTGAGAAGTTTCCCCTGCTCTTGCTCCATTGCCTTCCGTGCATCAGCAACTTGCTCCCTCACATCCTTTTCATAGTTTACTTTATGCAGTGCAAAAGCCTCCGATCTTTCTTTCTAAGCCATTTTCTTCGTTTCTTGAAGTGCTGCATCCCTCGCATTTTTCGTCTCTAGCTTATAGGTATTCAGCTTTGCATTCAACCCATTCCTTTTCACGGTCAAATCTTTCTCTATATTTTTATACGCTTGATTAGCTAGATCGCCACTGCCAACAACACAACTTATGGCTTCAGTCACCAACTTCTAAATCTGCATCAAATTCATAAATTAAGTATTCGAGTGACCTACCAATTTTTCAATCGAGGCAAAGCATTAAAATTTCTCACCTTTGACATGTTTCTCTAACCCTCGCTAAAAAACGTATTCAAGCTCTCAATCCCCATAAAGCAACATCCAACTCCAACTTCAGCACATCCGTACTAGACGTGTACGAATCCATTTTCTTATGAACATCGGCCTCCGACTCTTCAACGTTTCCCCACTTCCTCTCTTCTTCTGACCAAGTGGAGGAAACCCACCTACCACAACACTGGTTTTCACAGTACCAGCAACCTCCGCTGTTGTCAATTGTCGGGTATTCTTCTTGTGAGGAAGCAACGGGGGAACATCAGAGCTCGCCACCCTCTTCTTTTTATTCCTTCCCAGAGATTTTCCAGGCATGACATCTATCTCTGTATCAGTGTTCTACCCGGCCAAGGAAGGATTGTCCAGTGGCAAACTAGCCTCTGCAGCTCTCTTGTTCTTCGTCAACATTTTTCCGTCGATAATAGATACTTCAGTACCTTTAGCCCTTGACCTCTTTAAACCAGCTTCTTGAAATAAGGTCCTCACACGATCTTGGTCGATGACCAGATTATCGATCCTACCAAAGAAATTTCTTCTGATCTTATACAACTCTTCCTTCACTTCTGAATTCTTATCGACCTCTTTCAAAGCTGCAAACACACTAAAATAGTTAGAAACAACTTATGATCAACTCCATACTTCGAACATCGACAATTCAAATTACCTAACCATAGACCTAAGTGAAAAGTCTTTCTCTTTAGGGGTTCCCCGGGGGTCTTTCTTGTCAAACTCATAATTCCTGGAGACAAGTAAGTATTCATCAGTGTATCGCCCCCCAGTTGACACCATATCATGAAACAACGGTCTTTTGAGAAACCTCGCCAAGTACCGGTAGCCTAGCTTCTGCAGGTTCATCTTGAACGTGTAGTACACGTACAAATCATTAACTGTTATCAACTCCTCCCCCCTAGACTTAAGTCAACCATTTATTGCCCCACATACCCTAAACAGGTGATATACATTAAGATTGAATTGACCAGGGGCTATATAAAAAATGTTCATTAACTTTTTCTGGTCCGCTCTAAGGGAAGTTTTAACCCCTTCTTTATTTGTTCTCGATGCACCATAATACCATTCAAGGGTATTTCCTGGTCGATCATTTTATACTGGTACTCCTCTAACCTTATATCCCAGGAATACCGTACTTCATCTTGAAGCTTAGTATTTCTTTGGTCTCTAGACCCTCTCCATAACATGCCTCCTCACCCACCTCCACATCTTCTTCCCCATCCCCACTACCTTCTCGATCACTTGCTTGGGGATCATGATCCGCATACGTTTTCGTAGCCTCTTCATCAGATAGTTCGATAACCCTTGGTACCTCCCTAAACTATTCTACGCTACCTAGATCTGAACTACTTGACCCTACCCTATATTTTCCCCCAACTGTTGTACATATGTCCTTACATCAATCATCAGGGGTAATACGTCTTCAAGATTCACGTATATATCTTTCTCAACATTTTGAATTAGTTCAACCATTTTAAAGAATCTGTAAATCAGATTCCATATTTTTTACACAGTTAGTATATATCATATCTGATGCATATATATGTTTAAACGTTCATATATTCATATGTATATAGTTGTTGAGATTACTCTCCAACACATTATTCTCAATTACTATCTGATACAATCATTATTACAGTTCAATTTTGACATATAATTCTTGATACACTTATATAACTTCTTTCCTAGTCATAGACATCGATTACTGCACTACGTTCAGTTCTCGATGATTTTTTATAAATTATAACATCGATCATTCATTAATATGTATTTTTCCAATTTTAGGGATCGTAAAAGTTCTCAAAGAAACTTGAACTATTTCCCGCAAAAACTACTCGCGTTCAAACAACGGATAGCGCCTTTACCGGCACATATTTTGGCCATATCTAACCTACTTTGACATAAAATCTCTACTTCTTCGCCGTCAACCCACTGAATCCCTATAATCACCCAATCTCCACCACAACTAAAATAGATCTTTCACCACCAATTACGCCCCACCACCCCTACAATCCCCTTTATTAACCACTACAACTCCATTACCCTCAAAAAACAACTCCATTATCGTTCACAATAGTTATACTATACCTCTGTCACAAGTACTAACCCCATTCTCTCTGCAACAAATCCTCCTCACCATACACAATTTCCTATTCGTTAAACTATACGTCTACGTCTAAAATCATACAACAATAACAAGGGAAAAAACAATATCAATTATAACAGTTACTAACCTTGTAACCTCGTTGCCTCTGTCTTCCTTTTTTTCCGCCCGTTTTTCTCTTTCGATCAACATGACAATTTCCTCCTTCCCATTTGTAGACAACAACCCCTGACAAAAGCACAAGCAAATCGTACTGGAGATTTTTTTCTTATGATTTTGTAAAGTATGAACAGTCACCGATCTCTGAACTATTTATAAGCCCCACGTGACTATTCGTCGCACCGCTTCATGACTATTCAACTCCTCGAACATAATGCCTCATGCATTGTTTCTCGATGGCTTTGACCCTTCGCCTTCTTCGCAGCAACAAACACCTACATTCTTGCTCCAATCCTTCCATATCTCGAAGAATTTCTTCTGTTACAATCTTACTCTACAGAGCGCAACCTATCTTACCACATAGATGATATACGTCATCTTTCTTACACTTCAAACTATTACCTAATGGAACACACCTTTCCATAAATCACTCACCTCATTCGTTACCCCATTTTATACTATACCTGTAAATCCCTGTATATCTGGCACATATTCGACAAAATACACAACTCATTTTATTCGACATTCAAGTAGACATTTACTAATGCATATTTCCATTCCCATATTTTAAACAAGTATATATTATATTCGACAAACAACCACACATTCATTCCATCACCAATTCATCCTCATAACTACTTTAATTATATTTCATATGCCACAACAATTCACTCATTATAGAAGCCCTACTTCTACAACATTATAACTTCATAAACCCCTTGCTGCAGCTTCATCTTCTCCCTTCACCAACAACTTCACTCGAGTCTACATGCCACCCACACGTTCAGGTGGACGCCAATACTGCAACTTGCAATAAAACTGAAAAGTCCACCTCAGCTTCCTTCACCTCTACCTCGCCCATCCCTTCGTAATCTGGTTCCTCAGGATCTTCCAAATACATGTCACAATTCTGAGAGCCAAAATATCTATTGTACAGCACCCAGTTTCATTGTAATTTGCAATGAAACTGAAAAGTCCACCTCAGCTTCCTTCACCTCTACCTCGCCTATCCCTTCGTAATCTGGTTCCTCAGGATCTTCCAAATACATGTCACAATTCTGAGAGCCAAAATATCTATTGTACAGCACCCAGTACTTCGTCTGAATGTCTGTAAACCTCATTCCAGGTCTGCGATCTCGTCTTTACCATCTTGCTCGAGAGATTCACAATTACAAACAAGGAATATTTATACCCACTACAGTCAAAATCAACTCACCCGTATTTACTCTGCCTTGGAACTCTGGGATTTCAAAGTCAAATCAATCAACCTTAAAATTCGTTCCTGGACTCACTCATTCAATTAAGTTCGAGATGTTATGACAAGCCCATCATCATTTTATGTACATTTTACGTTCAACATTTGACCATCGATGACTTATGTAGGGACCTATCCCTCGATCTCACCTAAAGTCGAGCTTACCTAGTTTGAATTACCTCCATCTCAGATTCACACATTTTTAACACATCTTCCCTAATCAACATTCTAACCTACCCCACGAACTGGTTAAGAACGTGGGCCAAACTTAAACAAAAAAACCTTATCCAGTCAAAGACACATGTCTCTCACAAATTCGTCAGTTATTCAGTTAACCGCCACTAGCCACATTGTTTAGAAAATGTCTTCCAACACGATGAAGAGCTGCGAATAAGGCTATATAAAGGAAATGTTCCAGAAGAGACAGCGACCAGAAAAATTACACAAGAGATCATCAAGAAACTATTGATTCGAGATTCTCAGCAAATATTAAAACTTTTTAGTTACAAGGTTCAAAGTATTTCTATATTTAGAGATCACTTGTAATAAGATATCCACCTCAAGCAATAAAGATACTTTCACAAAAATCCTTCATACGAGGTCGTTATTTTTTTTTACATATTCAGAAGTTTTATACTCTAAAATCACCTGTTTTATTTCTTAGTTTTTGTTAGAATGTTGTTACAGGTTTATTGGTGTGGTAACGAATTCCAAGCCATTTTGAGCTTACATAATTTGGTCATTACATTTGTCGCAGTCTGTGGGAAAGATTGCATTTCCATGATATCCTTAGGCATTCTTTTACTACAACTTTCAATCATGGTTACTTCCAGATGATCAGCTACAGGGACCCAGTTCAAAGTTTCAATGAAGCTGGGGCAACTCACAGAGTTATGGGCGAATCTTAATGCCAAAACAGAGAAACGCACCGAACTCGAACTGTAGTTAACAAAAGATCGGGAGCTCCGAGAGAAAGAGATCGATACAGAATGGCAAGCTCATTTGACAACACTCAAATGACATAAAGATCAGATAATAATAATACAGATTTCCCTAGATGCTCTACAAAATACTCAGCAGGCTCCTCCAGCCAGAGGTCACGTTCAGCTTCCAGAGACCTCCCGTGTTTTTGTATGGGAAAGATTAGAACCTCGTGGAGTCGCCAGTAAAGCTATTTCTAGGAATCTACAACACGAACCACATCCCTCCATACATTTGGGGTGTGAAGTTCAGTCTGAAGTCAGTCGAGGTCACTGAATTTCTATCCGCCAGGAGGAAGAATAACGACCTCAATATCAAGTTTCTGCACGAGATCGCCTGAGTGAAGGTACGGGTACTCATCATCCACAGCCAGCTTGTCCAACAATTCAACCAACATATCATTACGTCACGAAAAAGCATATGGACCAACGAATTAAGGAGTTGATCGAAACACAAGTTCTGTGTATTGCCGGCGATGTCACAAAGTTACAAGGAAGTCTGATTGCCAAAGAGCTATTCGATATGGAGATACCAAAAGGTTTCTATACTTTAAAAATTCATAAATACAAAGGTATTGACCCGAAAGAGCACATTCAACAGTACCATGATTCATTGGTGTTATACTCCAATCTCAACCACATCCTTTGTCGTCTGTTCACTACAAGTCTACAAGAGGAGCCAATCCGATGGTTCCACTATCTTCCTGAGGACTTCATCTACACATTCGATCAACTGAAGAAACAGTTCATCAAGACATATGCTCACAACAGGGACAAAGAAGAGAATTTATATTATCTTATTGGTCTTAAATAGTCGCATGGAGAAAAGCTCAAGGATTTCTCAAAGAAATTTTTAGAGCTCGCATGAAAAGTGGATAACCTCGATCAGAAAATGATTGTTACTGCTTTCACCAATGTGCTCCGGCTCGACTGCAAGGCCAAAGAATACCTCATCCTCAACAAACTTGCGACCTTAGAAGAGATGATCACCAAGGTTAATAGTTACGTCGACCTAGAGAGGATGATGTCCGAGCGACAAAAATATACTAAATTCGTCCTCTCCACCAAAGGCCTATCTACAGATCAAACTAATGAACACAAGGAGGAACAGGGAGATCAAAAATGTACCAAGGGCAATACTGGCTAACCTCAGAATGGCAGTTCACCAAACAAACCCATCCTCCCAAAAATGAATGTCCGAATCTCCATAATTTTTCTACTGCTTTTGAAGGATACACTCTACCGCGCCTCTCAACCACGGGAACCGATCGATAGTTGACCATATTGCCTGCATCATAAGGTAAACCATCATGCTACTGATAATTGTTATAATTTTCAGAGGTTGATTGAATACATTTGTAAAGAGGGACGGATGCTCGAATATATTATCGACCTGAAATCATACAAAGATGGCAGCTCTAAGAAGCAGCTTGAAGTTATTCATTCAATGATCAAGCTGAGGAGAAGCATATTTACCATATGCACCACAACAACATGATCAAAATTAATCAGATCACCAATTTTAATAGATCAAAGCGCAGAAGACTATAGGAATGCTACGATCTCACATCTCAAGACAAAGAAGCCAAGCTTCTTCCCGAGTCAAGCAATCGCCGGCTCGGGATCTCCTTCGAAGATTGCGATACTAGCCATGTCAAATTTTCACATCATGATACGTTAGTAATAATGCTTAAAATGAAGAAGTTTTTCATGCACACAATGATGATCGATACTGGGAGCGGTATTGAGATTCTTTTTTAGAGTACTATCGATCAAATGGTTTTGGCCGACCATGTTATTCAGAGTGGCACCGATATTAGTGGGTTTAATAGTTCTAGGGAAGAACGAGTAGGCAAGATCATCTTACCTATTACTGCAGGACCAACCACCATCGACGTCATTTTCTATGTCATCAATGCCAAATCTCGTTATCTGGGGATTATGGGCCACTGCTGGATTCATAACATGGAAGCAATCGCTTCTACCTATCATCAAACACTTTGATTCAAATACGACAATGGTATTTTTGAGATCAGAGGTAGTCATAAGCTCTCTCGAGCTTGTGAAAATACCGTCTCTGCTATCTTAGATACTTTTGACAGATTTACTGCATAACAATTATAGGAAGCTAATCACCTCAACGATCAACCATCAACAGAGGAGCCCACAAAATATATCAATATTAATGGACCAAGCAGGGGTACTTTTATTGGTACTAAGTTGGTTAAGCACAAAAAAATACTCTCATTCAATTCTTATAACTCAATCGAGACATTTTTGCATGGTCTTTCGAAGAAATTCTTGGGGTCGATCCGACCATGGCATGCTACAAATTGGCCATCAATATCAACGCCGCAGCGGTCAAATAGAAATAACAATGACTATCACCTCGTCTTCGAGATGAAGTTAACACCGAGATCAAGAAATTGATCAAAGTGGGAATCATTCGAGAAGCCAAATATCCAAACTGGATATCCAACATTGTCGCTGTCCTAAAGAAGAACAAAAAAGTACGAGTTTGCGTAGATTTTACCGATCTGAACAAACATACTCCAAATGACAGTTTCCCTCTTCCCAACATTCATTAGATCCTTGATTCCACAGCAGGCCATGACCCTTATCTATGATGGACGTTGTTTTAGGGTATAATCAAATTCCACTTTTGGAAGAAGATCAAGAAAATACAACTTTCATCACTGAAAGAGGTCTTTATTGTTAGAAAGTCATGCCCTTCGGACTCAAGAACGTGGGTGCCACATATCAATGGTTGATGACTAATATGTTCAAAGCACACCTCGAGAAAGTCGTTGAAGTCTGTATTGACGATGTCTTGTGCAAGAGTGTACAGTCAGCCAATCACATCTCAGATCTTAGCACTATATTTGACATCCTTTTGGATGCATCTTAACCCTGATGAGTGTTAATTTGGGGTACATTCTGGCCATTATCTAGGCCACCTCATCAGCAAGAAGGGGATTGAGGCCGATTCAGATCAGATTCTGGCTCTCCTCTACACGCCCTCTCTAAAAGTAATAAAAGACGTTCAAAAACTTACCGACAAGATTGCCGCTATCAACTGTTTCATTTCAAAATCTTCAGACCACTGCCATTGACTATTCTTATTACTCTGTGATTGTACCAAACGAGGAAAAGTTCTGCCAAATGCAGAGGTCACTTGGACACTAGAATGCGAAGCAGCTTTTCAGGATCTCAAAACCTATTTGGGGAGGTCTTCCATAATGAGCACCCCAGTAGATAATAAGGAACTGATTATCTACTATGCTCTCACAGATACTTCCCTCAACTCAGTTCTTATTCGCCTGAAAGGAATAATTGAGAAACCAGTCTATTTTATCAAGAAGACCCTCATACTAATGGAAACAAGGTATTCTAAAATTGAGAAACTTCTTCTCACTATTGTTTACACTTCACATGAACTTAAGTACTACTTTCAAGATCATTCAGTCAAAGTCATGACGAACTACCCGCTTCAGGAAGTTTTATCAAAAAAGAGAAATCAAGGAGAGTGCAACAGTGGTCAGTCAGTTTAGGAGAATATGATATTAATCATTCCAAAAAAGGTCAGGCCATTGCCGATTTCCTTACGGATTCTCCAGTGGAGGATCTCGAGCGGGAGGAGCACGACCCTGACCTTACAAAAGAAACGCCCAAAGATCCACCCCAAACCATTTGACGAGCGAGCTGAATGGATCACTACAACAGAGTAGAAAATTTTCACAGATGGACCAGCAGGACCCGTAGGGTCAGGAATCGGAATCGTTTTGATTACCCCTTCCAATGACAGAATTGAGAAATCAATCCGCTTGGATTTTGAGGCCTCAAATAATGTCACCGAGTATGAATCTCTTATTCATTAACTCGACCTCGCTCTTGAGCTCGATGTCCCTGAACTCTCAGTTTACAAAGATTTACTACTCATTGTCCACCATTATTCTGAGCAATACAAGAACGGAAAGATGATCGAATATGCAGCCCTCGTTGCAGATAGGATGAGCAAGTTCGCGAAAGCAACTCTTAATTATCTTCTTTAAAGTGAAAATAGACACCTTAATTTCTTGGGATATCTAGTCGGGGTCTTGAGTACAAAAACTCGATATCTCTAGATCGAAATCATTTCAACCCCCTGCATTGATCACATTTCTCTATGCACAATCAACACTGGGGTGATAAAGGGGTAGACAACGATTGGCGAAAGCCTTTCTTAGCCTACCTCGGTGTCGACAACAATTGCAATGGACCACTACCAGCAGATCTGAAAAAGTGCCGACAGCTGATCAACAACTTGAAGCGCTGCAATAATCAAAATGGTATGCTATACCGCCTTTCCTTTATGGGGCCTTACCTCAAGTACCTCTCCAAACCAAAGTAGATGAATTGCTCTGCGAATTACATGAAGGGACTTGTGGCTCCCATGCCACAGGTCGATCACTAGCAAACAGAGCTATTACTCAAGGAGTATTCTAGCCTGGTATACGCAAGCAAGCAGAGGAGTACTCCCGCAGATGCAATATCTGCCAAAGACATGGATATATAATACACGGCGCTGCATTCAAACTCTATGCAAGCAAGGTTTTCTGGCCATTCAAAAGATAGGCACTTGATCTCGTCGGCGAATTCCTTAACTCTTCTAGGTAACCGCCGTCACCTACTCATAGCTGCTAATTATTTTACAAAATGGTTCGACGCAGTTCCACTATGTCGAACCAAAGAAGAAGAGGTCATATTTTTTATTTGGGAACACATCATCACTCGGTTTGGGTGCCCCCACCTAATTTGTATTGATAACGGGCCTCAATTTGGGGGAGAAAAAATCATAACCTTTCTTAACCAACACAATATCATCCACTCACCATCCAATCCATACTATCCTTAAGACAATGGCCAAGCCAAAATCACAAACAAAACCATCGTGGATGAACTCAAAAAATTGCTTCAGTCACAAATAAAGGGAATTGGGTTTGAGAATTACCTCATGTCCTATGGGCATATCGTACCACTCCCAGACAGTCAGCAGGATGCACCCCATTCCTCCTTGCTTATGGCACTAAGGCTGTCATTCCTTCTGAATACCATCATCCAGTTTGAGATCGCTAGCTGACTGACGAGGAAAATAAGTTCGAATTGGTTTGTAACCTTAATATGATCGATGAAACCAGGAAATGCGCCACCGCTAACCTTGGTCGATATCATCATATGCTAGCCAGGTCGTACAACAGCCGAGTTAGGAGCCGTACCTTCCAAATCGATGATCTCATCCTCAGAGAGATTCCTCCACATCGCAAAGAGCCTTACGCTGGAAAATTTGCCGATAATTGGGGAGTGTCCATTCATTATCACAGGTCTCTCAGGCCTGAGATCTTATTATCTCATGATAGAAGAGGAAATCCCCATTTCAAATCCTTGGAATACTAGGCGACTGAAACAGTACTATCGTTAAGCATCTTACTACTCCATTTCCGCTGCTCGCTTTTGATTTTTTACTTTCTCAATTCCAAAGGTGAGATTTTTATCTCCATCCAATGTAAATTCTGAATCGATCAATGAAACTTTTAAGTTCTTCACAACATCTCTCTACTTACGTAGATTCAACCACATTCTGTAGATTAAAACATATATCATACTAGCTTTCAATCGATCATATACCAGTTAAATCAAGGATAACACTTGGTTTGGCTGACTCTACTAAATCTCTACGATTGAAACAAATATAGGAACTTGTTTCATATCAAAGACTCAAACATGCATACAATAAGGCAAATATAATACTAGCCTTCATCTCTTTTAATATGTCTGTAACATTTTTATAGTTAAATCAAGATTCAACTTGGTTTAACTCAACCAATCTCTGTGATTAAAACAAATGTAGAAACTTGTTTCATATCAAAGACTCAAATAGGCATAAGATAAGGTAAAGGTAATACTAGCCTTCATCTTTTTCAAAATGTCTATAACATTTCTATAATTAAATTAAGACTCAACTTGGTTTAACTCAACCCATCTCTGCGATTGAAACAAATGTAGAAACTTGTTTCATATCAAAGACTCAAACATGCATAAGATAAGGCAAAGGTAATACTAGCATTCATCTCTTTTAATATATCTGCAACATTTCTATAGTTAAATCAAGATTAAACTTGGTTTAACTCAACCCATCTCTGCGATTGAAACAAATATAGAAACTTGTTTCATATCAAAGACTCAAACATGCATAAGATAAGGCAAAGGTAATACTAGCCTTCATCTCTTTTAGTATGTCTACAACATTTCTATAGTTAAATCAAGATTCAACTTGGCTTAACTCAACCCATTTCTGCGATTGGAACAAATGTAAAAACTATTTTTATATCAAAGACCTCACCCGACATAAAATAAGGCAAATGTCATGCTAGCTTTCATCTATCTCACTATGTCTGCGATAGATACTATTTATTTTCAGGTCATATTACAATGTATATCTTTTCTGTTATTGGGATGTCGACCATGCTTTACCTATCAGCAGGGGGTCAAACAGACTTCAGTTTGCGAGTTACAATAACTCTGCCCATCTCTATCAGATCAGCAGGTCGAGGGCCTAAATTGGTTTTCATGATGGTCATGCAGTTCCCTCGATCTATATTCACTCTACAAACGCATCCTTTGTCAGACAGGTTATTAAACAAGGTATCTCGTTCTAACTCAAGTCTTTTTATTTCCTCTACAAAATACGCAACGGTCAACTTTAACACGTCTTCCCGTGGTGCATGAGCTACGACGATCCTTGAAAAGTTGCATCTCACCTTCTCAATATGTGACTCCAAAGTCGCGTACAGCTTCTTCTAATGTACCATTTCCCTGTATGTTAAATCATAAGAAGCTATATTTTTTTTCAATTTTTTGATATATTTAGCTGATTCAGCCTGAAGAGCGACCTCCAAGTTTGCCACCTTAGCGCGAAGTGTTACGATTTCTGCATTCAATTCTTCCCGGGTAGAAGTATCATTTAACGAGTTGTCTTTCTTCTTCATTAGAACTTTCTTTGCCCTGATTTTGCCTTCTAAGACCTTCTCCCTAATAAGAGCAGCATCCAGCTTATGCTGACATTCCCTTAAGTTCGCATTTCCTTTCTGCACATGCCCTTGAATTCGCGCCACATCACCTTCCAGCTCTCTAATTCGACCTGAAAGGCTAGCTACATCGCCTTGGACTAGAGGAATTTTAACCTCATTTCTACTCCCCCTCGAGCGCTCTCTAGCCTCGACTTTCTTGACACGTGCATTGGCTTACGCCAATTCGGTCTTCAATCGTGCCACCCTCTCATTTAATTTATTACACCTTCGTTGTATTCTCCGAAACTCCATATCCTTGGCAGGTAGGGCTATAGACAAGTGTTCTGCTACAGCCTCCGAAGCTGATAGATTTTCTCGAGCCACATTCAGCCCATTATCTTTTTCAATCATTTTTTCTTTCAATCACTCTAACTCGCTTCTACAATTCTGGATATCAGCTTGAGATTGTCCCTCCGATCTTTTCAGCTCCTGAATACGGTATTGCGCCATTTCAGCATGCCTACCCTTAACCATCAGCATATAAACCCGACTTTCAAGCTTCGTGGCGTGTTCTTTAACCTCTGTAAGCTCTTTTATCCCCTTCTCAATTTCAACGTCTTTCTCCTCGACCTTGCGAGTGAGGTTAACAACCATTTGGTTTGCCTCAGCAAATTTGAAATGTACCTTCACGTGCTGATCTTATATGTTCTCATTCGCCTCCCTCACCTTATCTAACTCCTCTGCAAATTCTCGGTTACATTGGAGCGCCTCATCTTCGCGCGAGCGAGATGAATCCAATTCGACCTGCACAATAATATATACATTATATACAACTCGATTCAGAATACCCACCATCATGATATATATCTCATTTCTTAAAAGATATCTGATTTCTAGCATCTACTGTGTGTAACTACTTTTAAGACTCAAAGGTCAAAGTGAAATCTCAGATAGGTGCTCCATGGCATACCATCCAAAATCTAAGGTACATGTTTCTAATATTCCATTTTTTCTAAATACTTTGAATTTTCTATGACCTATGTTAGTGTGATTTTCCTAAAACTGATAGCAAGTTTTTGGTCTACCCCTACGCTTTATGTTGTCTAATGTACTTGGTAGCTTTATGTCGATATAGCATATAAGTCAGAATACCTATTCCGATCTAATCTGCTGTTCCGCTTGTGAAGACGGCAAGGCTGTAGAGGTATCTCTTTCCCTGGCAAGCTCAGTCTCTAGATATTTTATTATGAGACTCATTTATCTAAGTGCCTACAAAAGGGTTACACAAAAAAGAAGGGGCTCAGCCTACAAAAGTCTATTCAATATACACAAATCCAACAATTTATAAGATACTTTAAAATACTCATACAAATCATTTTTCTATCCTACCTTCTCATTCTCATCTTCTGGAAGTTCGGTGTCATCCCTTTAATTGTCTAGCACCGTCTGGCAGGAGACACCGTCTAACCCATCGATAACTCCCACCGCCACCTCTTCTACTTCTTCGTCATCACCTTCCTCAACATAGGTGTCTGCCTTATAGGCATCCACCTCATCCTTAGAATATTCCTTCAACATCAGATGGCGCCCCAACCTTTTACGCTTCACCTCCACCTCCTCCATATTCACCCTCGCCTCTACTTGTAGAAGGCCAATCGCCACTGCATGAGAAGCCTTCAAAGCCTCTAACTTCTTTGCTTCCTTAAGAGTATCGGCCTTCGCTTGAGCTACCTGCTTTTCAAGCTCGATTTTAATCTTTATCAGCTCGGATTTTTCTTCTTCCACTCTGAGCCAAATCCCCTTCACCAAACGAGTAACCTGCACAAAACAAATCAACCTCAGCGTGAGTTTGAAATGCAATAAATATTTTCAAGATCAAACATTAATATATGCCATCTTGTTCAGGTCCTCCTCTCCATGAAAAGCCGCCAGCCTGGCCCTTTCCTCCACTGTGTGGAGATCATCCTCAGCAGCAAGTCGCTCTCAAGCGACCTTTTCCCCAACCTCCCAGAAGGTTTGATCCTTCTTCTTTTTTCTTTTCCGTCACCCTCGCCACTTCCAGTGGCACCAGAGGCCGACGGACGCTTTAACATTTGTTTCTTTGGAAACGTTCGAGCTAATTTGCTTGACGTAATAAACTCCGACTGAACTGAACTGTCTATTCTAGGGGTCTTGGCCACATTGGTTTGGCCTTCCCCACCAGTTTCTCTCTTCTTCCCATCATCAACGCCCACCATCAGCCTGGCCGATTGAGATTTTTAAACCTTTTTCAACTTGCTTCTAATCCTCTTCTTTCTGCTAAGGCCGATTCCTTCTAACACAAATTCGAGCTCAACCTCTTTCTCCGCAACTTCATCCAACAGTGAATCTTTCCTCTCCACTCGGGACTTTGGGCCTGCCATGCACATCATTTATTATTATCACCAAAAGATCATCAGTTCAAACATATCAATATTATAATCTATGCATTGCTATACTTACTTTTTTTTACCATTCTAAACAGAAGATCCAAAGGTTCTTCATCATATCTCTAAAGACAATTACCCTTCACCCATATTACGTTGTCATTTCAGGCTCAACCTGCTGAATTAAGATCGAAGATGCAACGCCAAGTTCCACTCGCACAGAAATATGCTTCACCACTAGCCTGATAATTTTTTACCCCATAAAACGGCAATACGTCCTCCGGGGTATCCTCCTCACTTTTCCCTCATTCTCCCATTTTTCATTTAGATGGTCGCAAACAGTTATTACCTCCAAGGTATTCCCATTTCAATTGAATAGGACATGCCCCAATCGTATTCATAATCCCCTTCGCCAAATTGGTAAGGGGAAGACTCAATCTGTAATCTAATTGAGACAGGTAATACAAGAAACCTTCTGAAATGTCACTCCGAACACTCTCATCAAAATATTCTAACGAGATCGATTCATCTATACCCCTATCTCATTTTTTCTCCTCCAAGTCGGCCAATAAATAAAAATACTCTTCCCTCGTTGCCACCTTATACCCCCTAAACATCCTACCGGCATATTTTACACAATTACCCCATTTTCCTCCTATGGAAGCTATGGCTTTACAAAATTCTTTAAATACATATGAACCAGGGGGATAAGCCACCAATTTACTAGGAAAACCTAGAAATTGCTCCAATTTAACTTCAACCTCACAATCAGACTCTACCATACGACTGGAGGTTGAAACCTCGTTAATAGGCGAACTATCCATCTCAACTACAATTTTACAAGCAAAGATTAATTTTACCCAAATACCTCATACGTTCAACCTACATACAGGTTCAGGTACCTATCATTATTTTTATGCACATCGGCCATTCATATGCAACATATCTTTTAAAGATTCTGTCTATATGTTAAATATCATAGATTGCTATAAATAGTGATTTTTTAGGATTTGCTTAAACAGATTGCGATTTGCAAAATAAATACAGCACACGTCTCTACTAACCTTTAGTATCAGAATAAGAATCTGCAGTAGCGCCAAGTCCTTCCCTCACAACGCTGCTGTATTACCATCTACGTGATTCTGTGCCTGCAACTCCCTTCGACTGTTGGTCACCCTCAGATAAATCCTTACCAAATCCTCTGCAAATTTTTTGCGCTATTCTCTCAGTGTTCTCCAAATTTTTAGAAGTTGAAAAATGTTTGAATGATGAAGATGAAGTTGTATTTATTCTTTCTCTCTCTAACGGCTGGTAGTTATTGCGCCGATGCATCCTTTCCACTATCCATGTCAGACGTCTTGTACTTTTTTCTATAAAACAGTCTTTCCATCATTACCTTTGCCTTCATATTTTTAATATATTTTTTATCTCTTGTTACCATATCTTGCTCTGACCTTCTCACACTCATGATGACTCACACTCTATGAAAATAGATTTTTTGCAGCTTTACATAAAAAACAAACCTAGAAGCTCCTTCATTTTTTCTGTTCTTGTTCATTATACTTATAGTACTAGTGACATCATTTTTGAAGCTAACAAAATTTTCAAACTTATTCCAAATTTGTTTGTCAAAATGGTCTCAAGCGGCATTTCCAACTATAGAGAATCAGATTGACTTCTAACTTTTTTGTTAAACTTAGCAACCCTTACATTTATTTAGGATTACACTTTACATATTATATGGACTTATCCCTCGAGCTCACTCATAATCGAGCTCACACAACTCGAATTACCTCCGTCTCAGGCTCACACAATCTCAACACTTAACACTCCAGTCAAACATTCCAAATAGCCCCACGACTTACTCAAGAACATAGGTCGAGCTAAACCTAGAAAATGTTATTCAGTCAAAGACACCTGTCTCCCACAAGCTCATCAGTTATACAGTCAACTGCCACTAGCCACATTATTCAGAAGACGTGCTCCAGCACGACGAAGAGCACAGGGACTAGAAAAATTACTCAAACTTCTTATTTACGAGATCAAAAGCATTTATATATTCTAGAGATCACTTGTAATAAAGATATCCACTCCAAGCAATAAATATACTTTTACAAAAATCCTCCATACGAGGTCATGGTTTTTTACTTGTTCAGAGGTTTTCCACGCTAAAAATACTTGTCTCTAATTATTGCTTTATATTAGTGTATTGTTACTGGATCATTGGTGTGATAGCTAATTCCTAATCGTATCGAGCTACAGAATTTGGCCATTACATTTGGCACCGTCTGTGGGAAAGATTATATTTCCGCGATATCCTAAGGCAGTCTCTTATTATAATTTTCAACTATGGTTTCTTCCAGACGGCAGGCAGCAGAATTTAGCTCGAAATTTCTATGGATCCGGGACAACTCACTGAGTTACGGATGAATCTCCATGCAGAGGCTGAGAAACGCACAAAACATGAACTTTAATTAACGAAGGATCGCGAGCTCCGAGGGAAAGAGCTCGATGCGGAACGACAAGCTTGTTTGACAGCGCTTAAACGATACGAAGATCAGATAACGACGATACAGACTACACTTGAAGCTCTACAAAATACTCAGCAGGCTCCTCCTCCCAGGGGTCACGATCAGCTTCTAGAAGCCTCCCGCATTTCAGTAAGGGAAAGATTGGGACCTTCAGGATTTACTAGTAAAACCATTTCCAGGAATCCACCACACAGACTGCATCCCTTTATACATCTGGGAGGAGAAGTCCAATCTGAAGTCAGTCGAGGTCATAAGATTCCCATCGGTCAGGAGGAAGACCAGTGACCTCTGCGTCAAGTCCTAACACGAGATTGCATGAGTAAAGGAACGGGAACTCATCATCCCCTGCAAGCACATCCAGGGATTCAACCAATACGTTATTACGTCACAAAGGAAGACATGGACCAACAAATTATGGAGTTGATCGGAGCACAAGTTCTGTGCACTACCGGCGATACAACGAAATTACAAGGGAGTTCGATTGCTAAAGAACTATTCAATATGGAAGAACCGAAAGGTTTCCATACTCCCAAAATTTATAAATACAAAGGTACAGTCTCGAAGGTGCATATTCAGTAATATCGTGATTCACTGGGATTGTACTCCAATCTCAACCACATCCTCTGCTGCCTATTTGTAACAAGTTTACTGGAGGAACCACTCTGATGGTTCCATTCCCTCCCTGAAGAATCTATCTATATATTTGATCAGCTCCATAAATAGTTCATCAAGACATCTACCCACAATAGAGACAAGGAAGAGAACTTGTATTCTCTTATCAGTCTTAAGCATTCACAGAGAGAAAAGCTCAAAGACTTCTCAAAGAAATTCTGGATCTTACGAGAAAAGTGGATAACCTCGACCAAAAGACCACTGTTACCGCTTTCACCAATGCACTGCGGCTCGATTGCAAAGCTAAGGAATATCTTTTCCTCAATAAACCTGCGACTTTAGAGGAGATGATTACAAAAGTTAATAGTTACGTCGACTTGGAAAAAATGATGCCTGAGCGGCAAAAGTATACTCAGTCTGTCCTCTCCACCAAAGCCTCATCTAAAGATCGAATCAGCGAGCCCAAGGAAGAACAGGAAGATCAGAAACCCACCAAAGGGAATACTGAGTACCCTTAGAGAAGCGGTCCACAAAACAAACCAGTCCTCCCAAAGCTGAACGCTTGAATCTCCACTATTTTTCCACTAATATTGAAAGACACGTTCTACCGCACCTCCCGACCACTGGAACCCATCAATAATCGACCATTTTGCATACACCATAAGGTAAATCATCATTCTACTGACAATTGCTATGCTCTACAGCGGATGCTCAAACTCATTTTCAAGGAAGGACGGATGCTAGAATACATCGTTGACCTGAAGTCGTACCAGGATGACAGCTATAAGAAGCAACTCGAAGTTGTTCAAGTCAACGACAGAGCTGAGGAGAAACATCTCTACCATATGTACCTCAGCAACATGATCGAAATCAATCAAATCACTAATTCCAGCCAATCTAAACGCCGAAGACTTTCGGAATGCTCTGACCTTACGCCTCAAGACAAAGAAGCCAAACTTCTTCCCGAGTTGGGTAATCGCCGACTCGAAATCTCTTTCATGCATTGCGATACTAGCCATGTCAAATATCCACATCATGATACGTTAGTCATAATGCTCAAGGTGAAATAGTTTGTCATGCACACAATGATGATCGATACTAAAAGTGGTATTAAGATTCTTTTTCAGAGTACGATCGACCAGATGGGCCTGGCCGACCAAGTCATTCAGAGCGATACCGACGTCAGTGGATTCGATGGCTCCAGGGAAGAACGAGTAGGCAAGATCATCTTACCTATTACAGCAGGACCAGCCACAATCGACGTTATTTTATATGTCATTAATGTCGAGTCTCGCTATCTTGGGATCATGGGCCGCTACTGGATGCACAATATGCAAACAATCGCTTCCACCTATCATCAAGCACTCCGATTCAAGTACGACAATGGTATTTTTGAGATCAGAGATAGTCAGAAACTCTCTCGAGCTTGCAAAAATGCTATTTCTGCCATCCTCGATACTTCAGACAGATTGGTCGCATGGTAATTATAGAAAGTTGATCACCTCAACGATCAATCACCTACGGAGGAACCCATAAAATATGCTAACATTGATGGGCCCGGCAGAGGTACGTTCATCTGAACCAAGCTGGATCAGTAGGTAAAAGATGCTCTCATCCAATTTCTACAACTCAATCGAGACATTTTTACCTGGTTTTTTTAAGAAATGCCCAGAGTCAACCCGGCTATGGCTTGCCACAAGTTAGCCATCAACATCAACGCCACAACGGTCAAACAGAAACAACGACGACTTTCACCTTGCCTTCGAAATGAAGTTAACACCGAGATCGAGAAATTGATCAAGGTAGGATTCATTTTTGAAGCAAAGTATCCAGACTGGATATCCAACATTGTCGCTGTCCCAAAGAAGAATAAAAATGCTTGTGTTTGCATAGATTTCACAGATCTAAAAAATACACCCAAAGGAGAGCTTTCCTCTTCCTAACATTCATCAGATCCTTGATTCTACTACAGGCCATGATCTCCTCATATCAACGATTGATGAGTGCTATGTTCAAAGGTCTTTACTGTTATAAAGTCATGCCCTTTGGGCTCAATAATGCAAGTTCCACATATCAACGATTGATGAGTGCTATGTTCAAAGCACACTTGGGAAAATTTGTTGAAGTCTACATCGATGATCTCTTGTGCAAATGCATACAGTCAGATAATCACATCTCCGATCTCAACACAATATTTAACATCCTTCGATCTTACAGAATGTGCCTCAACCCTGATAAGTGTCAATTCGGGGTACATTATGGCCGATTTTTAGGCCACCTCATCAACAAGAAAGGGATTGAGGCCGATCCAGATCAAATTCAGGATCTCCTCGACATGCCTTCTCCAATGACAATAAAAGACGTTCAGAAGCTCGCCGACAAGATTGCCGCCATCAACCGCTTTGTCTATAAATCTTTAGACCGCTACCGTTGGCTATTCCTATTACTCAGCGGATGTACCAAACAAGGAAAGGTTTAACCAACTGCAGAAGTCACATGGACACCAGATTGCGAAGTAACTTTTCAGGATCTCAAAATCTATTTGGGGAGGTCTCCCATAATGAGCACCCAAGTAGGTAATGAGGAACTGATAATCTGCCTCGCAGTCATAGATACTTCTCTTAGCTCAGTTTTCATTTGTCTGGAAGTGAAAATAGAGAAACTAGTTTTGTTTATCAGTAAAACACTCACACCAGCAGAAATAAGGTATTTAAAATTGAGAAACTTCTTCTCACCCTTGTTTATACTTCGCAGAAAATCAAACACTACTTCCAAACACATTCAGTTAAAGTTATGACGAACTACCCACTTCGGGAAGTTTTATCTAAAAAAGAGAAGTCACGAAGAGTACAACAATGGTCAATCAGTTTGGGAGAATATGATATCAAGTTTGAACAACGTCATTCTAAAAAAGTCAGGCCGTTATCGATTTTCTCACAGATTTTCCAGTGGAGGATCTCGAGTGGGAGGAGCAAGACCCAGACCTTTCCAAAAACATGCCAGAGAACCCCATTCCTAAACCTTTTGATGAACGAGCTGACTGGATCACCACGTCAGGGTGGAGGCTTCTCACAGATGGATCAGCAGGACCCGCAGGGTCAGGGATGGAAATCATTTTGATCACCCCTTCCAATGATAGAATTGAGAAATCAATCCGCTTAGATTTTGAGGCCTCAAATAATGTCACCGAGTACGAAGGTCTCATTCATGGACTCGACCTCGCACTTGAGCTCAATGTTCCTAAGCTCTCAGTTTACACAAATTCATTACTCATCGTCTGTCATTATTCCAAGCAATACAAGAAGAACGGGAAAATGATTGAATACGCAGCCCTCGTTGCAGATAGGATGAGTATGTTTGTGAAAGCAACTCTCGAATATCTTCTTCGGGGTGAAAACAGACACACCGATTCCTTGGCATATCTAGCCAGGGTCTTAGGTACAAAAACTTGATATCTTTAGTTCGAAATCATTTTAACCCCAACATTGACTGCATCTCTGCATGCATGATCAACACTGGGGGCGATAAAGGGAGAGACGACGATTGGCGAAAGTCTTTCTTAGCCTACCTCGGTGTAGACAACAAGTACAACGGACCACTCCCAGCAGATCCGAAAGAACGCCGACAACTGATCAACAACTCGAAGTGTTACATTACTCAGAACGGTATGCTTTACCGACTTTCCATTACAGGACCTTACCTCAAGTTCCTCTCAAAATCAAAATCAGATGAATTGTTCTGTGAACTACACGAAGGAACTTGTGGCTCCCACGCTGTAGGTAGATCATTAGCAAACCGAGCCATAACTCAAGGAGTATTCTGGCCTGGCATACGCAAGCAAGTAGAAGAATATTCCCGTAGATGCGATACCTGCTAAAGACATGAACATATAATACGCGCCCCTGTGCTCGAACTCCATGCAAACAAGGTTTTCTGGACATTCAAAAGATGGGCACTAGACCTCGTCGTTAAATTCCCTAACTCTCCAGGTAATCACCGTCACCTACTCGTAGCTACGGATTACTTTATAAAATGGGTAGAAGCAGATCCACTATGTCGAACCAGAGAAGAAGATGTCATCACTTTCATCTGAAACCACATAATCACTCGATTCGGGTCCCCCACCTAATTCGTTTCGATAATGGGCCCCAATTTATAGGAAAAAAATCGTATCCTTCCTCAATCACCACAACATCATCCACTTAGCATCAAATCCATACTATCCTCAGGGCAATGGCCAAGCCAAAATCACCAATAAAACCATCGTGGATAGACTAAAAAAAATGGTTCTACTCTTAGAAAAAAGGGAATTGGGTTCGCGAACTACCTCACGTCCTGTGAGCGTATCGAACTACTCCCTGATAATCCACTGGGTGTACCCCATTCCTCCTTGCTTATGGCACTGAGGCTGTCATTCCTTCTAAATATCATCATCCAGTTCGTGATCACGAGCTCACTGACGAGGAAAATGAGTTCAAATTGGCTTGCAACCTTAACATGATAGATGAGACCAGGAAACGCGTCATCGCCAGCCTAGGTTGATATCATCATATGCTTGCCAGATCATATAATAGCCGAGTCAGGAGCAGTACTTTCCAAATCAAAGATCTCGTCCTCAGAGAAATTCTTCAACATCGCAAAGAGCCTCATGCTAGAAAATTAGCCGACAATTGGGAAAGTCTATTTATTATCACAGGTCTCTCAGGCTTGGGATCATACTATCTCATGACAGAAGAAGGAATCCCTATTTCAAATCCTTGGAATACTAGCGACTGAAACGGTACTATCGTTATGCGTCTTACTGCTCCATTCCCGTTGTTTACTTTGTGCTTTTCAATTCCAAAAGCGGGATTCTAATCTCCTTCTAATGTAACTTTTAAACTTATCAATGAAAGTTTTTTTTAGAAAGTCATTCTCTTCATGAAGGTTCTTCCACATTCTTCAGATTAAAGCATAGATAATACTAGCCTACGATCAATCACATCAGTTGGTTGGATCAAGGATAACACTTAGTTCAAGTGAATCTCTACAGCTCTGCGATTGTTGCAAGTATAAAAACTTCTTTCATATCAAAGACACAACTAAACAATAGATAAGGCAAAGGTAATACTAGTCTTCATCTTTTACAGCTTGTTTGGAACACATTAGTAGGTTGGGTCAAGGATAACACTTGGTTCAGCTGAATCTCTATAGCTCTGCGATTGTTACAAGTATAAAAACTAGTTTCTTATCAAATACACAACCAAACAAGAGATAAGGCAAAGGTAATACTAGTCTTCATCTTTTACAGCTTGCTTGGACCATATTAGTAGGTTGGGTCAAGGATAACACTTGGTTCAGCTGAATCTCTATAGCTCTACGATTGTTGCAAGCGTGAAAACTAGTTTCTTATCAAATACACAACCAAACAAGAGATAAGGCAAAGGTAATACTAGTCTTCATCTTTTACAGCTTGTTTGGAATGCATCAGTAGGTTGGATCAAGGATAACACTTGGTTCAACTGAATCTCTACAGCTCTGCGATTGTGGCAAGTGTAAAAACTCGTCTCACATCAAAGACACATCCAGGCATAAGATAAGGCAAAGGTCATACTAGTTTTCATCTCTTTCAATATGTCTGCGACATTTCTATAAGCCTAGATCAAGGATAACACTTGGTCTAACTACCCCTCTACATTTCTGTGATTAAAACGAATGTAAAAAATTTGTTTTAAATCAAGGATCCCACCAAACACAAGATAAGGCAATGATTGTACTAGTTTTCATCTATTTTAATGTGTCTACGACAAATTCTATTTATTTTTAGGTGAAAGTCATATTACAAGAGATTATTTTCTACTGAGGGAGTGTTAGTAATGCTTTCCCCCACATCATTAAGAGGTCTATCTTTCAGCTCGTAGGCCACAGAAGCTCTACCTCATTTTATTAAGTCAGAAGTTCGAGGACCCAGATGGGTCTCCATGGCACCCAGACAGTTTCCTCGATCTATCTGAGCTCCACATGTGCACCCCTGGTCCGATAAAGTTTTAAACAAGGTATCTCGTTCTGACTCAAGTTTTTTAACTTCCTCTATAAAATATGCAACAATCACCTTTAACGGGTTAGATCGAGCCACATCAGGTGCTACCGTTTTTGTAAATCTCGTCTTCAACCTCTCGTGGAACACCTTTAACCTATCGCAATTATCCTTCCATTTAATTATTTCCGCATCAACCCTGTCATGATAAATGGCATCCTCCTCCAACTTGACAATGTACTTCGCTGACTCTACTAGGTTCATGGCTTCTAAGTCTACTATATGAGTACAAAGTCTCCCAAGCTCAGCATTCAACTCTTCCCTAGCCGGCAGATCTTTCAATAATTCTTTCTTCCTCTTCACCAGCAAGTTTTTTACTTTGATCTCCCCCTCCAAAACTTTCTCCCTAATAAGAGCAGCATCCAGCTTATACTGGCATTCCCTCAAATTTGCATTTCCTTTCTGAACATGCCCCTGAACTCGAGATACGCCACTTTCTAGCTCTCTAATCCGACCTGAGAGACTAACTACATCCCCTCGAACTAAAGGAGCCTTAACCTTAGTTCAACTCCCTCCAGAACGCTCTCTAGCCTCGGTTTCTTGGCATGAGCAATGGCTTGATCTTTTTCATCTTTAAGTCAAACGACTCTCTCGTTCAAATCATCGCACCTGCGCTGCATTTTTCGAAATTCCATATCCTTGTCAGGGAGAGCTATTTGCAAATGTTCAGCTATGGCCTCCAAAGCCGATAAATTTTCTCGAGCTGACCTCAGCTCGTCATCCTTTTCGATGAATTTTTGTCTCTTTCACTCCAGGTCGTTCTTACATCTTTGGAGATCAGATCAACATTGTTCTTCAGATCATTCCAGCGCCTGAATACGGTATTGAGTCGTGTCAACCTGCTTACCCTTCACAACCAACGCATCAACCTGACGTTGAAGTTACTTGGTACATTCTGTTGCCGTAGATAAATCTTTTAACCCCTTCTTAATCCCAAAATCTTTCTTCTCGACCTGACGAGTCAAGTCGGAGACGACCTGATTCAACTTCTCAAGTCTAAAATGTGCTTTTACGTATTGATCCTCTCTATTCTCATTTACCTCCTTTATCCTATCGAACTGCTCTGTAAATTCCCGATTGCACATGAGTGCGTGATCCTCACATGAGTGCGTGATCCTCACGTGCGCGAGATGCATCCAATTCGTTCTGCGACATATAACAAATCTAGTATAGTTCGATTCAGAAAGTATAATTCCTGCATATACATACTTGCACATGAGTGCGCGATCCTCACGTGTGTGAGATGCATCCAATTCGTTCTGCGACATATTAAAAATTTAGTATAGTTCGATTCAGAAATTATAATTCCTGTATATACATACTACATATCTAAAGACTATTGATTCCTAAACATCTACTTCCAAGTACTTTTTGACTAGAAGTTTGGACTCCTTTCGTGGACGAACCCTACATGAATCTTCTTTCAGCGTACAAGGTACACACGTTCTACATATTATTCCGTATTAATAACGTTAGATTTTTGCCATGCATTTCTATTCTATGTACTATACTTAACATTGGTGTAACATGAAAGTCAATAACTTGTTCTGATCTAACCTGCAATTCCGCTTGAGCAGACAGCAAGGCTTTAGAGATCTCTCTTTCGCTAGCAAGTCCAGACTCTAAGTCGTTAATTCTGAAACTCATCTCTCTAATTGCTTATAAAAGGTTTATAAACAAAGTCATTCTACAGAAGTTTTCTTCCCCATACACGATTCAAGTTACTCACAAATATTCATACAAAATGCATGTCTACCCTACCTTCTCACTCCCCCATTCTGGGAGCTCGATATCATCCCCTTGGTTGTCAAGAACTGTCTGGCGGGAGACACCATCCAGACCATCCACGACTCCTACATCCTCCGCCTCCTCGTCTTCCACTTTAACATAGATGTCAGCCTTAATGGTATCCACCTCCTCTTGAGAATAGCCCTTCAGTATCAAGTAACGACCTAGTCTGTCACGCTCCTCAGCCATCTCGTCCAAATTGACATTAGCCTCAACCTGTAGCTGGCTGATTGCCACAGCGTGAGAGGTCTTTAGCTACCTCACTTCCTTCATGGCTTCAGTCTTCGCTCGAGCTAGGTCTTTCTCCAGCTCGCTCTTCGCCTTCTTCAACTCGGATTTGTCTTCTTTAATGTCGAGCCAGATTCCCCTCATAAGACGAGCGACCTACATAAAATGAATCGATCTTGGTTAATAGCGCTCAAAGTATATTAATATTTATTACTGGTAATATAACACTTGCCATCTTACTCATATCTTCCTCCACCTGGCGAGCCGCCAACCTAGCCCTTTCCTCGACCTCCCTAAGGTCATCCACCGCAGCAGGTCGTGCCTCAGCGACCTTCTCCCCAGAGGATTCAACCCTCCTCATTTTCTCTTTGGCGACCTCACCACTTTTCGTGGCATCAGATGTCGACAAAGTCTTTAGTATCCATTTCTTTGGAAAGAGTTAAGCTACTTTGCTCGGCTTAACAGATTTCGGCGGGGCCGAACTGCCAGTTCCAGGAGTCTTGGAAGGATTCGTTCAAGCATCCTCACCACTTGTTTGCCTTTTTCCTTCATCGACCCCCGTCATCGACCTAGTAGACTTAGCCTTTTGAACCTTTTTAAACCTACTGTCTACTCTCTTCTTTCTACTCAGGCCGAGTTTCCCCAAAACGAGTTCGAGTTCAGTTTCTTCCTCGGCAACTTCGTCCAGCAAGGATTTCTTCCTTTCCACTGTAGACTTCACACCTACAATAACAACATTTTTTATTACCTGCTACACTTGCCAACGAAACATTTCCCCAAAGCGAGTTCAAGTTCAGTTTCCTCCTCCGCAACTTCGTCCAGCAAGGATTTATTCCTTTCTACTGTAGACTTCACACCTACAATAACAATATTTTTTATTACCAGCTACAGTTGCCAACGAAACATTTCCCCAAAGCGAGTTCAAGTTTAGTTTCCTCCTCCGCAACTTCGTCCAGCAAGGATTTCTTCCTTTCCACTGTAGACTTCACACCTACAATAACAACATTTTTTATTACCAGCTACAGTTGCCAACGAAACATAACAATAATTCTATCTATGCATGTATATACTTACTTTGCTTTACAGATCTGAATCGAAGGTCTAAGAGTTCTTCATCATCTCTTTGAAGACAATTACCCTTCACCCATATGATGTTGTTATTCCAAGTTCGACCTGCTGAATTCAGATCAAAAAAATGATGCCGAGTCCCGCTCACACATAAATATGACCTCCCCACTGGTCTTAAAATTCTCTACCCCATTAAACTGCAAAACATCCTCAGGGGTTATCCTCCTTACTTTTTTCTCTCGTTCCTACCTTTCATTCAGATGGTCACATGCAGTTATTATCTCCCACATATTCCCGTTCATTTGAACATGATAAGCCCCAATTGCATTTATAATCCCCTTCTCCAAATTGGTGAGGGGAAGACTCAGCCCATACTCTAATTGAGATAAGTAATATAGAAAATCCTCCACGAGATCACTCCGGACATCCCCATCGAAATACTCTAACGAGATTGATTCATTTATGCCCCTATCTCATTTTTCTACCTCCAAATCTGCCGACAGATAAAAATATTCTTCCCCCTCCGCTACCGTACAACTCCTAAACTGCCTACCGGCAAACTCTGCATATTTACCCCACTTCCCTCCTACAACATCAGAACCTGGAGGATACGATACCAACTGACCAGGGAAACCTGGGAATTGTTCCAGTATTCATTCCCCTTCATTATCAGACTCATTTGTCCGACCAGAGGTCAAAACCTTATTAACAGACGAACTGCCCATCTTAGAAAAAAATCTACAAGCACGTTTTTGACCTACAAAGATGCCTCTCAAGCTCGACCTACATACATGTTAAGTTATTTATCATTTTTCCATCTATGTATACATATATATATATATATATATATTTAACATATAACTCTGATCAATCATTCACGTATAAAACTTATCTTTAAACTATGAATATCAACATATATCGCAAGTATCTCTACTAACCTTCCGTATCCGAATGAGAATCGGCAGTAGAGTCAAGTTTTCCCCTCACAACACTGCTATATTGCCACCTACGAGATCCAAAATCCTTCGCCCTCTTGAACCGACTATCACCTTCGGATAACTCTTTATCGAATCCCCTGATTTTTCATCTTTCTCTCTGAGTGCTCTCCAAGTTTTTTGTGATAAAACGTTTGATTGGAGACAAAGAAGAACTATTTATCCTTTATCTCTCATGCGGCTGGCATTTATTGCTCCTCGCAAGAAGCCGTCCTCGATTCTAGAATCGAGGCGTCCTTTCCACTCTCCAGGTCAGACACCTTGTACCTTTTCGATAAAATTACATTTTATTCATTACAATCCCCCTCATTTTTTAACATATTTCATTCCTTTACTTCCATATCTTTCCCTGACCTTCCTATACTCATGATAACTCATACTGTTCGATGTCGGAGCTCTATTTCCTTTTATATACAAAACAAAACTAGAAGCTTCTGCATTTTCATATTTTTGTTTCACAGTCCTTGTTTATCATACTTATAGTGATTGAGTCATTTTTAAAATTGTACAAATATTCAAATTTATTCAAAATGTTTGCTGAACAGTCTCAAAATAGATTCGCCCCTATAGAGAATCCGAATTGACTATATTATTTTTGTTACGTTCACAACATTTATATTATTCCTAAACATGCTGTACACAACATCCATCACCACCTTGGTAAACTTAAGCAACCAGCATCTAATCATATCATTTGCCGATCCTCATATCTTTAAATTCAATCTCTACTTCAGCAATTAAACCCACCAACCTTTCTCGTTCTACTGAATCACTCACGAATACACGAAAAAATGACTCATAAAAGAAACGGGCATACTCAAGTTATCTTTACCTTATATCTAATCCTTCGAGCTGGCATTCCCTCAATGGTAACTCAGTATCATAACTGAGTGAACCGAAGATCCTCTCCCATACTTCAGCAGTTTTTATACCCAAACGTCCTTCTACGGCATGACGAATCCTCTGAGATTGAGTCCACACCATCCTAACCTTCCCCCGTATATTTGCAGGTCATGCTATCAGTATTTATAGCTATCTCATAACAGAAACCCACAATCTTGGCATCCATACTTATCCCCTCACTAATACCACATCAATTATAACATTTAACCTCAAACTAGAAAAACTGATACATATATTGACCTATCACAGCCCGAATTTGTTCATTTCCTACAATTACTATTAGAGACCTATTAAATATCAATAATTTATACCATCACGACAGTGTCATCATATATTCCCTCTCAGTTCAAAAACCAGCATTGTTTCATCATTCATCAAAAATCATCTACCAACATACGAAACAAATCAGTCTGATACAAAGAAGTTTTTCTATGCACAGTTTAATAAATATTAACTTTTATTCATGTCAAAAGATGTTACATACGATTTACAGATAACAAGTTTTTACACAGGAGTACAATAGAATGTTATCCGTCTAGCACCAGATTCCAGGTATTTTACAAATAATAAGTTTTCCCTATTTGTTGAAAACTACAGGTCGTTTAGGCAAGGCGAGGTGTCATGTTTTCCAGTTCTTCTTCTTTCTATAATTTTTCACCCTGATGCAAAGAAGACATTGGAATAAACAAAGATCTTCCCTCACTTGGCTCGGTTAAAGCTCAGTCGAACTCCAAGCGAGAACTATGTAAGCAGTAAACTCAGTGTTGGCACCCACATAACAAGATGGAAGATCTTCTAACGCAAAAAAACGATGAAGATGCGTCAGCAGGATCCCCCTTTTCTTTCTCCTCCTCCACTGCCATCACCGCATCCTCTATAACCACCGCCACCAAACAGTTGGTAGGGATGAAGAAGGCCCAACCTTAGAATCCCTGGCAATACAACAAATCAGCATACCTGCCCCGTAGATACACCTTTCCCTGCATATGAACCCCTAACCCTGCCTTTCGCAAGGGTACAAAGACAGGCCCAACGTTCCTCGTCTGTCAAAGCAAAAGCATGAAATCTCCACTTATAGTAAAAATCTTCCTCAGCTTCAATCGCTTCCTCTCCCGACAAGCCTTGATACATCGGAGGAACAGAGGCTGGGATCGTCATTTCCAAGAAATGATCACCAAAGTACTTCAACTTCAACCTCTACGTTTCTGACGTAATCCTCTCTTCAAGAACCATACTCCAAATTTTCACAATCTCAGTGAAGGTTACGCATACATGAATTGTTCCAAAGAATTGATCAAAGTAATCTTTATATAACCCTAACTTTATTGTGCAAGTACATTTTTCCAAGCGTCATCATTTATTACGAACACGACTATTCAAACGCAACAGTCACATACATTCGCATCATTATTTAATACCCATCACTTCCCAATATCATGTAACTTCCACCCAGTCAAACGCCATCATTACTCCATTTCGAATTTATAACTTTTAACCTATTCTTTCTCAACCAAAGCCACTCGTGACTTTGGTTGCAAAGGGGCAATTGTAGGGACTTATCCCTCGAGCTTATTCATAATCAGGCTTACACAGCTCGAATTACCGTCGTCTCAGGCTCATGCAATCTCAGCACTTAATACTCCAGTCAAACATTCCAAACAGCCCCACGACTTACTCAAGAACGCGGGTCGAGCTAAACCCGGAAAACTTTATTCAGTCAAAGACACCTGTCTCCCATGAACTCGTCAGTTATATAGTCAGCCGCTACTAACCTCATTATTCAGAAGATGTGCTCCAGCACGACGAAGAGCTATGGGAAAAGTCTATATAAAGGAGAAGTTCTAGAAGAGACAGGGACCAGAAAAATTGCTCAAATTTCTTATTTATGAGATCAAAAGTATTTCTATATTCTAGCGATCACTTGAAATAAAGATATCCACTCCAAACAATAAAGATACTTTTGCAAAAATCCTCCATACGAGGTCATGGTTTTTTACCTGTTCAAAGGTTTTCCACGCTAAAAACACCTGTCTCCAATTCTTGCTTTATATTAGCATATTGTTACAGGATCATTGGTGTGATAGCTAATTCCTAATCGTATCGAGCTACAAATTTGGCCATTGCACATATAATTACATCTAAAATAGCCTTGATAACCTGAACAACCACACCTAATTAAATCTCCTCCCTCGATTATCCCATTTTCAAATTTGATCTCCACCTCAGCAATCAATCTAATTATCTCTTCTCGATCTACAGGATCCTACACCAATTTAGGAAAGCATACCTCATAGAAATACCGGGCATACTCAAGTTTCCTATCTCTCACATCCAATCCTTCGAGCTGACATTCCCTCAATGGTAACTTAGCATCATAACCAAACAATCCAAAAATCCTCTCCCTCACTTCAGCGATCTTTATGGCCAATCATCCTTCAGCGGCAAGACGAATTCGTTGAGATCGAGTCCGCACCATCACAATTACTTCTCCATATTCAAGAAATAATTGTTACCCTTATTTATATATTTATACAACACTTTCCGCTCAAAATGTGACTTTGACCTTTTATCTCGTAATAGAAACCTAAGAATGTTGAGATAGACTATTTAAACTTATCCCTTTACTCAGTACAAACGTTACATTATTTTTCTTGTCGAGCATATCATATCGAGATTTATTCTTCTATCGACTTTTATTAGCTCAAAATTTTGCATTACATATTTCCTATAGTTCTTCTCCCCCACATTTTCAACGCACAGACAAATTATACCAACGTTACAACGTCAATTTTCGCATGTATTTATTTTAGTTCGAACATTACAACAACAGTGATTTCAATAATTACTTTTATTCATTTCATCATCCTACAACGACTCAGTTCGATTCTACGTGCTATTTTCTATCTACATAACATAAATAATTGGATGACAAATTCTTATTCATGTCAATAACATTACACATGATTTTGCAGATAACAAGTTTTTCAGTAATTGATCTCAGCTATATTATAGAGACATAATCTGTCTAATACCCAACTCCAGGTACTTTACTGATAACAAGTTTTTCACTACTTTTAAAAGTAACAGGTCATTCTGGCACTTTGACACATCAACTCCTTCAGTTCTTCTCGCTTCAATGATCTTTTACCCTGATACAAAGCAAAAATTGGAACCAACAATGAGCTTCCCTCGCATGAGTTTGATTGAAGTCCAGTCGAACTTTAAATGGAAACTACGCAAGCAGTAGTCTCAGTGCTGGCACCAACTCTGCGAACTGAAGGTCTTCTAAGCGCCAAAATGTGATAGAAATGCAGAAGTAGACTCTCACTAGTTATCTCCTTCCTCCATTACCATCACCTCCTCCTCTAAAATTACCACCTCCAAAGAGTTAGTAGAGATGAAGAGGGCCCGACCATAGAATTCTTGGTGATACAAAAAATCAGCATAACTCCCCCGCAGTTATGCCTATCCTTGCATATGAATCCCCAACCTTGTCTTCCGCAAGATTACATAGACAAGCTCACCGATCCTCACCTGTCAAGACGACTACATGAAACCTCCACTTGTAGTAGAATTCCTCTTCAGCTTCAACTACTTGGTCTTCCGACGTGCCTTGATAAGTCGGAGGAACAGGAGCGGGTATCGACATCTCCAAGGATTGGTCACCAAAGTTTTTCAACTTCAACCTCTTCATTTCAGACGCAATCCTTTTATCAAGAACCACACTACAAGTCTTCACCATCATTAATATTTTAGGAAATTTAACAAAAAACAGGTGTACTCTGCCTCCAAGATTCGATACAGGTATTATTTATATAACCTTACATTTATTGTGTAGGTATGTTTTACCAAGCGTCATCATTCATTACAGACACAACTTTTCATGTCATAACCGTCACATACATCATCATCCACATCCTTGTTAAATACACGTCATTTCCCAATAACCCGCGTAACTTCATACGGTCAAAGCCATTATTATTCCATTTCAATTATTAAGAATTTCAACCCAGATACCAAGTTACAAATTGATCATTTCTCAACCAAACCCACTCGTGACTTCGGTTCTGAGGGAGCGATTGTAGGGTCTTATCCCTCGATATTACCTAAAGTCGATCTCACCTAGTTTGAATTACCTCCATCTCAGATTCATACATTTTTAACACAACTTCCCCAGTCAATATTCCAACCAATCCCACAAACTGCTTAATAACGTGGGCCGAACTTAAACCAAAAAAACTTATCCAGTCAAGGACACCTGTCTTTCATGAACTCGTCAATTATTCAGTTAACTGCCACTAACCATATTGTTCAGAAAATATGCTCCAACACGATAAAGATCTGCGAAGAAGGCCTATATAAAGGAAAAGTTTTAGAAGAGGCAGGGACCAAAAAAATTACACAAAAGATCATCAAGAAACTATTGATTCGAAATTCTCAGCAAACATTAAAGCTTCTTAGTTACAAGGTTTAAAACATTTATATATTTATAGATCACTTGTAATAAGATATCCGCCTCAAGCAATAAAGATACTTTCACAAAAATCCTCTACACGAGGTCGTGGTTTTTTACATATTCAGAGGTTTTCCATGCTAAAAGCACCTGTTTTATTTCATACTTTCTGTTATAATATTATTACAGGTTCATTGGTGCTATAACGAATTTCAAGCCATTTTGAGCTTACGGAATTTGGCCATTACAACTTACATACTACAATTTATAATCGACAAGCACAATAATAAGATATCGCAGAAATTAACTTTATTTACTATGAATAATTACATTTCACAATTCGATAACCTCATCCTTCAATTATATTATATCAAACTACACTCTATTTTTACATTTGACTTGCAGGACTAATTACTCTGTGTTTTCTTTTTACCAGAATTTGATATTAAAGCTCCTTTCACCAGACTCTGGCATTATTTCTAGCACTAGGAGCAACAGTCCTAAGAAGCTCAATGAATCTCAAGTTACTGAACTTCTAAAAGATGCTTCCACAGATAAAAAGTAGTAAAAAATTGCAAGAAACCTCCTACATTCAGTAAAATCCCTAGACATCCATCCAAGCTTCATATCCTCGTCTTTAACATGAACAGTTATCCCTTATCCCCCAAGCTGATACATTCTATTACCTTCAATACCGCATAATGACACAATTGGTTCTAACAGATACACATATTCTCTAACTTTACCTCTCCCCACCCACGCCGTGACACTATTAACTGACGGATTACAAAAACTAGTTTAGAATAATGCTTTACCTCAGGTTATTCACCGTCTTTAGCCTCAGACAACGCGCTATACCACACTTGGGGTGGCATCCTTCTATACCACCACCATCAAACTCCCCTTAAACCACCTATTTATACCCAACTTCCCTATACTAGGTTCATTGTACCGTATTAATTGCTTTTTAGAAATGATTTGACCAGATACAGTTCACTTTGACATCGGAAATAACAATGATGACTCATAATGAAATTTGGTAGCCTCTTCAACTTCCAATTTCTTCTCGACACATCCACAAGTATTTATGTCGAGAATGGGGAGATTGTAGTAGCATATTCCCCAGATTCGACGAGAGTAAGCCAGCAAAGCGTAGTCGAAGACAACCATACATGATCGAAGGTCAACATTCGAGAAGTTACCACAAGTCCTCGACCTACCAAAAGTAGCCATTGTGCCTGGTCAAGAAAAGAGTTGTTAGAGATCCACGAAGTTTGCCTACTCCTCCCGGAATAGAAGACTATTTTTTTCTTTTTGTAAACTGCTTGTATCTCCTATAAATACAGGCAAAGAATAGATGATTAAGAGAGTGGCAATCCGTAAACTTTACCACAACTACTTCTGAACCCTACTATCACTCTAAAGTTTGTAATAACTAGAAATATACTGGATTTTACATCAAAATCCTCCTGGAGGTGGTGGTTTTTCTTAGCTTTTACAGAGTTTTCCACGTAAAATCTTATTTATCTAGTCTTTATTGCATTCTCTTTACGAATAAGTATTGGCGAAGATTCTCCTCCCAGAAAATACGCCATTACAAATGCGTAAGGTGCAAAAAAGAGATACTGTAATATGATCGGAGAGAGAGGTTGTAGCAGTACTGGAACAAGAACATAAACTATAAAAGGCAGAACACTGAGTCGCGGATAATGTCACTTTCTTTATGACGTTTCTGCACACTGCCCAACAAACAGTAAAATGTTGCACGGTTGCCCCCAGGATAAAATGGCAGTTTTGTGGCAATAGGTTCTCCTCTCATAGGGAGAGAACCTTCTTGTAACTTTGTACTTCTATATTATACTCATAATTACAAATTCGTGAACAGACTGAATGAGAGAGATGGAGATAAAGAACTGTGTTCTAAGAGATGTATAAAAACACTGCATGTTGGTTTTCTTTTATAGACCAAAAATGACTCGTTCCGGGGGAAAACACATCATCCACAACGGCTAGTGAGATACGTAATATCTGAGCCAAAACTCAATGGATAAATCCACAATGGCTACTAACGTCTGAGTCAAGACTCAAATGATAGAATTAAAAAAGGTAGTAACGGTTTGATTAATACAAAAAACCTAAGCCCAACTCCAAAGAACTTTTCAATAAAAAGAATAGGAGGCCCATGGGCCCCAGAGCCAGGAAGAGCCAATTGCCCAAATCCCAAGCCCCTAGGCCCGCTCAAGGGTATGTGTACAAGTATGTTAGAATAAAAGCCTATCACACACTCGCATGCTTCCACTTACTCATGTCTACAACCAATGATTATGTGAGAGGATATATATCTCTTCACATTCTCACTTTCTAAGCAATGTGGGATTATGTTCAAAGAATAAAAAATAAGCTACCCAACCAAATGGTCATGGGTTCGAACCCGCAAAGGTTTAGCTTTTGGTTTTTAGAGATTAAACCCAACAATCCCCCACAATATCGATATAAACATATTCGATAAAATATCCGAGTAACAAATCCAAAACTGTGTATAAGTAGAGGTGCCTTTCAACTTGAACATTTACTTTATTGAATATAAAATTAGAGAGTAGAATATAGAGTGACTTTTGTCTTAAACTCTAAGTTCTTGAGGGTACAAAGAAATTATATCACACATAAGTCCTATAGTGCAAAGTTCTTAAAGCCAACGTATTAATAGCCTTGCGCTCATATTCCAGTCATAATAAAGGCTCTAGAGAACTTGCCCAAGTTCCCATAGGAAGCGGTCCTACTTCTACAATCATCAAGGTGAGTCTATCAGAGATGCTCCCGTAGGCATCCCACTCTAAATGGAGTATAGTCTTCATTAAGAGTTATATAACTCATTTTTAACCTGCTATAGGATTTCATACTCTATAGGGATGGACTAGGAGTTAAAACTACATTCTTCAAATGTATGATTCTCAACAATCACTCTGTAACTTGTTTTTTTTTTAAACCTATTTCTTGGGATCCCCAGTCTATAGGTTGAGTTACCATCTTAAAGTGTTCAAAACTAAATGGGCTTTATCCCCATCCCTTTCAAAGTGCTCCATACCTTTTCCCGCGCTAATCCTTTCATCAAAGCATTAACCAGGTTCGTTTCAGACCTCATAAAATCTTCTCTTATAGCTCCTGCAGTTAGCTTGCCTCTAACTGAGTTGTGCTTACGGAAAATCATAAGTTTCTTATCGTTGTATTAACTGTTCTGTATAAGAGCGATAGAGGCAGTACTATCACAATAAATAAGTGGCTGGCTGATATCGATTAATCCCATAAAGGGATATCTGATAGTAGGTTTCTCAGCCATTCTGCCTCCTCACTAGCAGTAGCTAGTACTATCAACTGGGATTCCATAATTGATTGGGCTAAGATGGCTTGTTTCTTAGACCTCCAAGAAACTGCCCTACCTGCTATGTTAAAAACATAAACACTAGTAACCTTGGAATCTTCCAAAAAGGTATTCTAATCAGCATCGCAATATCCTTCAAGGACCACGGGAAACCTCTGGTAGTATATTCACAGGTGCATGTTTCTTTTCAGATAACGCATGACCCTCTCTATAGCATGTCAATGCTCTATACTAGGTATATTGGTAAACTTATATAGTACCCCCACTATGTAAGCAATGTCTGATCTAGTGCAATAAGTTGCATATCGAAGACTACCGATTATGATAGCATACATGGATTTTCTTACACTGTCACCAGTATTTTTAAACAACATTACACTAGGGTCGAAAGGAGTACATCTAGGCTTGCAGTCAAAATAATGAAATTTCTTTAGAATCTTATCAATGTAATGAGACTGATCTAATGAGATACCATTTTTTGTCCTAGTAATCTTAATTCCTAAAATAATACTAGCCTCCAGGATCCTTTATGTTAAAACTTTGACTTAGGAAATTCTTGGTCTCGTTCACAATAGAAATGTTGGAACCAAAGATAAGTAAATCATCCGCATATAAACATATAATAGTACAGGCATTATCAGCTATCTTATAGTAAATACATTTGTCACTTTCGTTAATTTTAAAACCATGTGAAATAACTAAGTTATCAAACTTTTCATGCCATTATTTAGGTGCTTGTTGAAGACCATACAAGGATTTAATCAGTTTACAGACTTTACGTTCCTGACCAGGTACGATACATCCTTAAGGTTGGTCCATGTATATTTCTTCTTCCAAGTTACCATTTAAAAAAATGTTTTTGCATCCATCTGGTGAACTACTTGATTATCAACAGTAGTAATAGCAATTAAGACTCGAATAGAAGTAATCCTAGTTACTGGAGAATAAGTGTCAAATAAATCTATATTTTTTCTCTGTTTGAAACTCTTTACCACAAGACGGGCTTTGAATTTCTCTACTGAACCATCAAGTTTCAGTTTATGTTTAAGGATCTATTTACACCCTATAGTCTTGCAACCAGGAGGCAAGTAAAAAAAACCTACATTCCATTGGACTTTAGAGAGTCCATCTCATCATTAATGGCCTCTTGCCAAAAATTAACATCTGTAGAACTAAGAGCCCCTTGAAGAGTATACGGATCATCCTCTAGAGTGTAAATAACATAATCAGGACTAAAGTCCTTCTCTGCACGAGCTCTCTTGCTCCTTCTAGGTTCTAAATCAGTATCTCTAGTCTTTAATATCTTAAGTTGTTCTATCCTAGGTATAGAACTGCTGGAGGAAGAACCCTCATAATTTCTAGATTTAAAAGGAAATCTATCTTCAAAGAAATCAGCATCTAGAGACTAAATGATCACTTTATTTTGCAAGTCATAAAATCTAATCGCTTTATAGTTAATAGCATAACCAATAAAACACGACTAGCAAGTTTAACTCTTTTAGGATAAGAAATTCTAACAAAGACTAAGCATCCCCATACCTTAAAATACGAAACATTAGGTTTTCTTTTATTCTATAACTCGAGTGGTAAAATAAGTGACTTAGAGTTAGGAATTCTATTTAATACATAACATACAGCTAAAAGTATTTTTTCCCCACCAATGTGGGGCTGCACCTGAACTAACCATAATAGCAATAATAAGTCTAGTAATGGTATGATTTTTGCATTTAACTTTACCATTCATTTCAAGAGAATAAGGTACAGTAGTTTCATGTATAATACCTTTAGTTTTGTAAAAATCATTGAAAGCAGTTGAATCATATTCAGTTCCTCTATCATTACAAAAATGTTTAATTTTCTTTTCAAATTGGTTTTCAATTTCTGTTAAAATGATTTTAAACATATCTAGAGCTTCATTCTTATGCGCCATAAGATAAACATAAGTATAGTTTGAATAATCATCGATAAAAGTAATAAAGTACCTATTTCTATTTCTAGTTAAGATGCCGTCTAGTTCACATATATCCGAGTGTATAAGATCTAGATGTTTTGTTTCCCTTTAGACAAATTATTGTGGTCTTTGTAATTTTTGCTTGACTACAAGATTCACATTTCTTGAAACTGTCCAAGGGAAACTTAGGAATCAACCCTAGATTACCCATATTTTTAGTAAGTTTCTTATTAACATGACAGAGTCTAGCATACCAAAAATTTAAAGTACAAATAGAGTAAGAAAAAGCAATTTTATTGATATCAATATTCATCTTAAACATTCCATCTCAGGCATATCCTTTGCAAAAAAAAACACCATTCTTAGTGATCGTGTACTAAACCGATCTTATAGTTTATAAAATCCAGCCTTGCTGAGAAGAAACCCGGAAACCAAATTCTTCCTCATTAGTGGAGTGTGCAAGACATCTTTCAGTAGAAGTGTCCTTCCAGAAGTGAGGTTCAACTCTACATCCCCAGTTCTGTAAACCTTTGTGGTATGGGAGTCTCCCATCAACACATTCTTGTCTACAGCCGCAGTATAGTTCTTAAACCAGGCTTTGCCATTACAGACATGATAGGTAGCGCCAGAGTCAGCCCACCACCCTTCTCTTCCACTTAAACTGGTTAGGTTTTTGGTTCTGGTTCAGTTTTATGATTTTCTTATTTGGATTGAGAACAATCTTTCCATTATCCTTATTGTTTGAAACAATCAGAATCTCTTCCTTGATATCTTATTTTTGTACCTCTTCTTTAATCCTTTGACAGACTATCAGACTTTCCATAGAAAACTCCTTCAATTTGTATCTGAGTGTATTCTTAAATTCTTTTCATCCAGGTGGTAGCTTGTCTATGAGGACAACCACCTGGAATTACTCATCGAGCTAGATACCCTCTGACACTATCTCATGAGTTATCTTCTGTAAATTGTGAAACAAGATAATTATAGATTTGTCATCGACCATCTGAAATTTAAAGTAACGGCTAACCGCATACTTCTTTGACCCAGCCTCCTCGGTCTCATATTTCTTTTAGATTACATCCCAAACATCTTTGGCTGATTTCATTATAACATAATTATCATATAGATCATCGGCCAAAGCATTCAAAATGTAATTCTTACAAAGGAAATCCCGCTTAGTCCATTTTTCGATTGATAGTTAATTTTTAACAGTAATGGGTAACCCAAATATTGATTTTGAGGTTACAGTAATAGAAGCAACCTTCTTGGTGGTGAGGTAAAAGAAGGTCTTATGCTTCCACCATTTAAAATGTAAACCTTCAAACTTGAACGGTTTGTTTTGGTCAGTGAAAATAGAAGTCTAAACCTTATCGTCCTCCATTGTAGAGTAGTGAATGTCTTAAAATTGTTGGAATAATAAATTGAGTCACCTCTTTACCAGTAATGCTTAAGGAACCGAAAAGAAATACAGTAATATGATCGGAGAGAGAGGTTGCAGCAGCACTGAAACAAGAATAAAAACTGTAAAATGCAGAATACTGAGTTGCGGATAATGTGGCTTTCTTTAATACGTTTACGCGCACTGCCCAACAAATAGTATAATGCTGCACAGTTGGCCCAGGATAAAACTACAATTTTGTAGTAATAGGTTCTCCTCTTGTAGAGAGAGAACCTTCTCATAACTTTACACTTCTATATTATACTCAGAATCGCAAATTTGTGAATAGACTAAATGAGAGAGATAGAGATAGAGATGAAGAACTGTGTTATGAGAGATGTATAAAAACACTACAGGTTGGTTTTCTTTTAGAGACCAAAAATGACCCGTTACGGGAGGAGACACGTCATCCACAACGGCTAGTGGGACACGTTTGAGTTAAAACTCAACGCATAGATCCACAACGGCTAGTAATGTATGAGTCAAAACTCAACGGATATAATTAAAATGGCTAGTGATTAATACAAAAAACCCAAGCTCAACTCCAAATAACTTTTCAATAAAAAGAATAGGAGGCTCATGGTCCCTAGACCCAGGAAGAGCCAATTGCCAAAATCCTAAATCCCAAGTCCCAAGCTCGAGCCAGCCCACCGGGCCATCCAAGGGGGTGTGTGCAAGTGTGTTGGAATAAAAGCCCACCACACACTCACACACTCACACGCTCCCACTTATTCATGTCTGTAACAAATGATTATGTGAGATGATATATATCTCTTCACATTCTCACTTTCTAAGCAATGCGGGACTATGTTAAAAGAACAAAAAATAAGCTACCCAATCAAAAAATCATGGGGTTGAACTTGTAAAGGCTTAGCTTTCGGTTTTTAGAATTAAAACCTAATACAGTTGATGATGTATCAGTCCCCATCACGATGAGAATGTCCTAAACATTAAAAAAATGGCAGACCATCTTGAGCAAGAGAGGGGTCAAGGGGTAGAAAAACTAAGAAATAACCAAATGATACCACAACAAAAAATAACCTCTGCAATATTAAGGAAGTTCATATGGTCATTTCATTATAGAGAGAATTTCCCCTATTTAGTATTATACCGATAATAACAAGCTAAATAAAATAAATTGTGTATCTTTCATTACGGAAAGTTCTCCTACATTGGAGCTTTGATGGCAGTTAGTGCAGGTGATTAGATTTCGGGCCTGATAATTTCTTCAGCTGAACTTGTGAAATTTTATATACTCATATTTAATGTATTTCAAGAAATTAGGTCTGAATAATTTCTATCAATCAATGATCTAGGAATAAGCAGAAATAATTAATAGTTATGAAAGGGAAATAAAGAGCATACGCAATTTTTTACCTCATGAAAATTTCTTACTCAGAAGAAAAACTACAGGTCATTGTCGATGAACTCGATAACCAAAAATCCACTTATAAAAATGAGTTACAATCTAAAATACACATACAGACTCAATAACCTCGTCTCGTGATTATCTCCCTTCTGATCTAAACTTCACACCTTATCTCATTTATTCTGGTAACAACGCTCCTTGATCTCACAATAAGGAACACCCTTCTCGAATTACTCTAAAATAATATGTGGGAAGTAGAATTTGACTAATTCAACATCAACCTCAAGATTTAATGTTTTTTATTAATCTTGATTAGTCTTTTTTATAAAGGATATAAAGCTCTCAAAATAAACTCTTCGAAAAACTTGGTGACCGGAAAAACAAAACAAGATTTGCTTAAATAAGAAAACAGTTTTTCCCGAGACTCGTTCGAACGAGACCCAAAGTAGTTCGAATAAAATACCCAAATAAGCCTACAAAAAGAGGCAGTTTGAAACTCGCTTTAGAAGGTTGTCTTTTCCCAAAGGTCGTTCAAACGACACCCAAAGTCGTTCGAACGAGAAAACAAAATAAGTTTAAAAATAAAGACAGTTAAAACATTTTGGTTTTTCCTTTATAAGAGTTTTACTTACCAACTTACCTTTTCGGCCGTTGGTAGTAGAAAACTTGTCCGGTAGTCTTACTTCTGTCACCTTCTTCGACTGAGATAACTACAGAACTTCACATACATGAAATAAGATAAACCAAAACCTTTAGATCTTCCACTTTGGTTTATTTCGTGACAAATAAAAATTAAGACCTAAACATTACTCTGTAGTACTTCCCACACACAAATATCCTAGACCTTAGAAAGACACCACCCCTTTCATCAACAGGTTTAATATCTGGACCTCTTCTATGGATGACATCTTTTATACTCCAAAATGTATTAAACAGCTGTTATTTAATATTTATACACTTAAAAAACTAGTTTATGATATGTGTGTAAAGAAGAACTTAAGAAAATCTCTGAAAACTGAAAAACATAATCATAAAAGAATTAAACCATAAAAACATGATCATATATCCTTTTATTGTGCTTTCCTGTTAGGGATACTTTTTTTACCTCCTTTTTCCACGGAAGAAACAAATAATAACCTTAATCTACTATTTGAAACAAAGAATAATTAAATCTACTTGACAATCAAAGAAATATAAGATAACATTAAGCATACTTTAATGACATGTTTTCTGGGAGGATAATCTTCGCCATACTTTTAGTAAAGATGATACAATAATGAGCTTAAACAAATAAGATTTTACGTGGAAACTCAGTAAAGGCTGAGAAAAACTATGACCTCGAGGAAGATTTTGATGAAACATACAATAAGTTGCTAATTATTATAATTTTTTGTGTGATATGAATGTAAGGATGAATGAATAGTAAAGTTGTGAATTTGAATTACTCATTCTCTGCTTGTATTTATAGTATATACATGCAGTTTTACAAAAAGAAAAATAGTTTCCTATTTTGAGGGTAGTGAACAAACATCGCGGATCTCCAACGGCTCTTTTTTAACCAAGTACAATGACTACTTTTAGTAGGTCGAGAACTTGTGGTTGCAGATGTGGCATCTTTTTGAATACTGGGCTGTCTTCGACTATGTTCTGTTGGCTTCTCTTTGTCAAGCCTATAAATATGCAACTACAATTGCCCTATTCTCGACGTAAGCACTTGTTGTTATGTCGAGAAGAAATTAAAAGCTGAAGAGGTTGTCGAATGTCGCACAAGTCTTTATTATGTCATTTCCAAGGCTAAAGTCAAATGAATCTGGTCATGTATTTGTCGAGGAGCATTTAATGTAGAACATTAGACTGTGCAACTGGAAAGTGAGGTTATAAATAAAGGAAGAAAGAAGGAGTTTTTGTTCGACAGGCGAATGGTGCTAAACTGTGAAGGTAAAGATGTCGCCCCAGGCATGGCATAGTGAGTGGTTGGAGCTTGCAGAGGGGAATTTTGGCAACTATAAAAAGGTAAACCTTGGTGTTATGTCGCTGTTGTTCAATCTAAAACCTGTGGTAATGATGGTTTGGAGAACTAAAGGAGGAGGAGGTAGAGAGCGTTAAAACACAATATGTCCATTGGAGTCAGTGTCGTTTGTTGATGTAGAAGGTTTTGGTGCTCATCAATTATTTGGAGAAGTGGCCACTGCCCATATTGAAGTTGTCTAAGCAAAGGCGGGTAGGGCGTCCTGTGACTTGGTCGACACAAAAAACTTCTTACAATTTTTAGCTAATGTCTTTTTGTATGGCGTACACATGCAACTAGTTTTAGAAGTTCCCTGACCTGAGATTTATTGAGTTTCTTAGGATATCGTTACCCCTTTCGCTAGAGGAAATGCCAGATTAGGGTGAAAAGAAATATCTTGCTTCGAGTCCCTTATGTCAAATGATAGAACGTAAAATGTAGCTTGATGTAATATAATCGAAGGATAGAATTGACGAATGTAAAATGTAACAGAGTGTTTAATGAATAAACTTTGTTTTGAGTTTGTATTGCATTTATAGATGGTGTTTTCGAAGAAAATGAAATTTATTAACCGAAGATAAGTGATCTATTTAATTGATATCGAGATAGATTTTTCTAAATTTATGTGAGTTTTGAGGTTATGTTGTCGAGTTTATTAAATCTCAATCTAGAGTTTGTTGACTATATGGGGTTTCCTAGGATGCTTGATTTGACTTGGATGTGTGAAGTATTGGGAGTAGCTGGACATGTATTTTGGTAGGAGTTGCATAAACGGGCAACCATTGATGTCAGCGGAGCCCAAATATGAAGAGTTCAGTATTGTGGAGGTAAAGGAGGCAAAAGAAGAGTATGAATTCCATTGTAACTTGCAATTCCAAAGTCCTCCTGAATGCGTCGGCAAGATAAGGACTTGAGCCAAGGCTTTTGTGAAGAAAGAAGATGATTTGGCTGGTCGAAGAGTTTAAAGAGTGAATTGAGTATTATTCATATGTAACAAATGAGTTTATGTGTAAGGTGTGGCTTTAAATAAATGAATATATTTGTTAAATCTTGTTGTCGATGTATGTGATTAAAATTGTTCACGAATATGATGTGAGATATCTGGACTATGAAATTGTATTGATATAAAAATGGATGGGTATAAAATTGTGTGGCAATGTTGATATATTAAACTTTGGGTAGTCGGTTTGTCGAATGATATTTGAATTTCTATACAAACTGTCCCGAGAATATAGGAGAACTGTAAATAAGGATAGATGTGTGTAGGTAAATGGAAACAAATGGCTAGGTGTGCTCCTGTAGGTGATATTTTGATTTATCAGGAAATGGATATACAACTTCTTTGTGATAAAATAGGTTATGCTTTGGCGAGGATAGATACATCAGAGGATTTAAAAAGAGATATGGAAGGGTTGGAGTAACAGTGCATAGGCCTGTTGGCTTTTAGAAGGTGAAGAATCGAAGACTTCGAGAAAAGATGGATAAGGTGTTATGCTCAATTACTCAAACGGTCGCGAAGTGGTGTGATGAACAGTCGTGTGGAGCCTATAAATAGCCCCGTGGTTGGCGACTGCTCACACTTTACAAATTTTGAAAAAATTTCTTCAAGTGCAGAATTTCTATGTTCATCTCTTGGGTCGTTGTCAACCATAGAGACAGAGGAAATCAGTGTGTTGATTGAAAGGGAAAAGCTTGCAAAACAAAGGGATACTGAGGTAGCGCAAATTCAAGGTTAGTAGTTTTTTTGCACTCGTTTGATATTCATTAATTCTGTTGAAGATTTAGACACGTTAGTGATAGTGTAGGAAGTAATTGTATTTGGGATGGATGTAGTGGAAGTAATTAGATAAATATTGCGGTAAGGTTTTTATTAAATTGGTCGTTTATATGGAGTGATGATGGTGTGATTGATGAAGGCATTGCTGTCGAAAGTGCTTAAGGGATATGCTGGAGAGAGGGGTTGTTGAGATTGGTTGATAATGAGTGGAGATAGTGTCTTGTGGGCATCGCGACGAGTACAGCACGACTGTGGGGTGTTTGTTGTGATTTCTGGAATGACGAGGTTCGGTAATGCAGCGCCGGATTAGCTATGATTTTGCCGGGTTTTACGCTGAAGAGGGCGGAAGTCCCATTTTTTGAATTTGTATTTTTTGGCGGGATGTAAGGTAATGCCGAAGTGTCTTCGAAAAGATTTGGTTTCTAAATCTTCGATAAGAAACGTTAGTGACAGATAAATAGTTATCGATGTTAGGACTTAGGAAAAATAGTAAAGAAATCTTGCGTCGAGAACTTAATGACGTGTTGGAGAATAAACTCGATAACGAAATGAATAATAGCATATGAACATATATAATGCATTAGATATGAGATAAACTAATTTTGTTAAAAAATAGAATCTGATTTTAGGTTCATAAAAATGGTTGAACCTCTTCAAATCGATGATAAAGATATTTTTGAGAACCTTGTAGATGTAGAGCCTCTGTTAATTAATTAGACAATCTGTATCCAAAAGTTGGGTGGGGTCGAGTAGCGTAGATATGGCTAGTGTCGACCAGCTTAAGGTGGCACCCAGGGATGTCAAAATATCTGATGAGGAGGGTAGTGAGACAGATGTGGATCACGAGCCATAGGTTAGTGATCGAGAAGGTAGTGGTAGGGGGGAAGAGATGTGGAGGATGATGATAAGGCTTGTTATGGAGAGGGATCAGGAATAAGTAAGATTTTGAGTTTTAAAAAGATGTACGGTATTCCTTAAGATATTAGGTTAGAGGAATATCAGCATGAAATGACTGATCAAGAAATTCCTTAGGATGACATTATTGTCCATCGAGAAAAAATCAAAAAGGGTTTAAAGTTTCCTCTTTGAGCTGATCAGAAGAGGTTGAATTTCTTTGATGTGGCAACTAGTCAGTTTAATTTTAACGTTTATGACCTTTTTCGGGTATGTAGAGTGAGAAACAGTCGATTAAAGGAAAAGGGGAAGAGTTGATCACGGTTGATGATATATGTGTGTACTACGAGGTTAGGATATTGGAACTTGGCGAGGTTTTTAAAGAGACCTCAATTTTATGGCATGGTATCAACAAGAGGGAAGTATAACGATGATCGTCTTCTCATGTCGGAGAACTACGAGATTGACAAGAAAGATCCGGGAGATCCCTTGAAAAGAAAGACTTTCCATTAAGGTTTGTGGTTAGATAACGTAATTGTCGATGTTATGGATTTGTTTATATTTACTGAAATCGTTGTGTAACTATTATTTTGTTTTTGTACAACTTTGAAGGAGATTGATAAGAGCTCGACCGTAAAAGTGAAGCTATACAATATCAGGAAGGGATTTTATGGTATGATCAACAATCTAGTTATCGACCAAGAGAAAGTGGACACTTTGTTTCAAGAAGCAGGGTTAAAGATATTGAGGGCTAAAGGAGCAGAGGTTCCGGTTGTCGACAGAAAGATGTCCACGATGAACAAAAGAGCTGGGGACTCGAGCTTTCCCCTCGAGAATCCTGTACTAAGTGGTTACACTATTGATTCTGTAACTGTAGAAAGGGATATGATGCTGACGAAATAGTTCGGTAAGTATAAGAGAAAGAGGGCTACTAACCAGGTTGCTGCTCCCCTACTACTCCCGAAGAGGGATTCTCAAAGATCAGCAATTGAGGAGGAGGCAAAAATTGATGAAACCCCCAACTGCTATTCCTGATGGGCGACCTCCAAAGGCTTCGACAAGCATGCTGCCAAAGAAGATGGTATATTCAGAGTTGACGAAGAATAAATTTGTTATGGAGTTGAAAACTGAGGTCCAAAAGACCATGGGTGGTTATGTGTCTGGGACGACTATGCTGGATGAGGAAGTTGACAATTGTTTGGTGGGGGCAGAAAGTTTGATGACTATTCACAGCGAGGGCTACCAAAATATGTCTAAGGTGAGCAATTTTTCTGCTTTGCTTTGATTAATAAATTTGGAGCCCCATTCGAATACTCATATTATGAATGTAATGCAGATCAAGAAGTTGTTGACCAAGGCTAAACCTCACATTGTTGGTGTTGGTACTTTGGCAAATTAGCTACTTGCCTACAAAAATATTGGGAAAGAGTTGGTGAAGGATAAAGAAGATCTCATCGAAGAGAAGGAGAAGTTGGAGGCGAGGCTGGGTAGGTATAAGCTTGATACCGGGAAGACGAAGGAAGTTTCTCTTCCCGAGGCAAAAAATACTTTTGATAAACAGGTCGAGGAGATAAGGGTCGACCTCGCGAAGGATAAAGTAGATGCTTTGTCTTTTTAGAAAACAAATTTTGAGAATGATGTGCGGGAGCAGATTACTGCTGCTCAAAGGGCAATGGAGGTGGAGCATGGAAAGATCTTGGAGGAGGTGAGGGCTGAACTTATTTGTGAAAACCTTGACGTGTGCAAGAAGATGAAGGCCAATTTTGTGGGACAGTTAGAGGAGATAGAAGTGAGGAAATATTTTTACAAGAAGTTAGCTGCTGCGGGTAATCAGTTTTTTCTTGATTCAGACCCAGAGGACGAAGTTCCTGAAGGCCTTGAGGCTCTAATTGGACCTGAGGTTCCTGTGATTGCGATTCCTGAGGATATCCGTAATGAGGAAATATTGGATGAGCTTACTCCAGGTGTTCATGTGAAGGTTAATTCTGCCATCTTTCCCCCTGCAGAGTAAATATCTATTTTGAAAGATGTTTGCTTTGAATGAAAAATATAAAAATGGTCGATGGGGACTAAACAATATTTTGTTATTTTTAGAATGCCGATGCTTATGTTTGTTGAAGAATTTTTTCAAAGTAATTAATGCACAGTTTTTGTTAAATTTATGCTGAGTATTGGTATTCGACAAAATCGATAGTATGAGATATGATTGTAGATAGTGTACAGAGGGTTGCTTTGAAGAAAGTAGCCGAAATGATGGAAAGAGTGCCATATAATGGCAAGTATCTGAAATGATTACTAGATGTTATTCCTCAATGGAATATCTGGGTTTTGATTGAATAAAACAAAACATGACATGTTTTGTTCAATAAGTAATGAATACAAATGAGAATATCAGTAATTGGATGGTATTTGTTGAAGAGATGAATGTTAGTTTTGATGCATACTTATCAAGTATGTATCGATACTGAGTGAAAGTAAAGATAGTAAAGACGAATGTGTGACAGATGTAATTGAAAGTAAAGATAGTTTAATTGGAATCAGTTGAAAGCGGTTGCAGTTGTTATCTGTAAAACATTTTCAGTTGGGCTGTATTCCATGAATATTCGAGCTGTATTCCATCTTCGCTCATTAAACAATAAGTCCCACTATCGGTTTTGTCATTGATAATGTATGGTCCTTCTCAATTTTCTGATAATTTGCTAGAATTTTTAGGTCAAGTACTGTCTTGGATGCGTCGAAGGACAAGGTCGTCAATGCCAAATTTTTGTTTTCGAACCTTTTTGTTGTAAGCTTTCTTGAGAGTGTCATGGTATCATCCCAAGTTCGCAATGGCTTGGTCTCGGGTTTCTTTAATCCAGTTGAGGTTGCACAGGAGTCCTAGTTCATTGTCCTCATCTGTGAGCTTTTTTCGACCACTCGGCAGATTGAGATCCGAAGGTATGACTGCTTCAGTGCCGAAGTTCATCATAAATAGAGTACAGCATGTGGATGTTTGATGAGTTTTTCGATATGCCCTTAAGACACTAAGATGTTCATCCACCCATCTTCCTATCTTCTCATCGGGGCGTTTGCGTAGTCCTAACTTGATGCACTTGTTGATGGCTTTAGCTTGCCCGTTACCTTGAGGGTAGTATGGTGTCGAAGCATATAGTTAAATTTTATATTTGTGGAGAAAACTGAGAACTTTGCTGCTGATGAATTGTTTATTGTATTTGTGGAGAAAACTAAGAACTTTGTTGCTGATGAATTGTTTACCGTTATCAGATCGTATCATGTGTGGGTAGCCAAACCTGGTTATGATGGTTCTCAAAGAAACTTAATGACTTCATTTTCGTCTGTGTGACATAGAGGAACTGCTTTGACCTATTTGGTAAAGTAGTTTGTGGCCACAAGTATGAATTTGCGATTTCTTGATGCTGGGTGGAAAGGTCAAATGATATCGATCCCCCGCCTTTTGAATGGCCAGAGGACATTGCTTATGTGCAAGTGAGGTGCTGGGGTTTTGATATCTTGAGCGTGAATTTGGCATTTGTAGCACCTATGAACAAAATCTTTGCAGTCCTGTCATATTTTTGGCCAATATAACCCTTGAGTGAATTCCCGTTGGGCCAATGATCGTCCTAAAATATGAGCTGCGCAGATTCCTTCGTAAAGTTCTTTAATTTTGATTTGAGCTTGTTTATGAGAGATGCATTAAATAAGAGGTTCTCTTCCTGTGATGTGAAATAAGAATTTATCTTGAACTGTGAATCTGGGGTATTTGGCTAAGAGTGATATGGCCTCTTCTTTGTTACTTGGGAGGATATTGGAATTGAGGTATGCATAAAATGGTCTTCTCCAATCTTCGGCATCTTCATCTTCAGTAACATTAATTTACATCGTATAGTTTATATTGAGACTAGAATGTTCAATGACCTCAATGTCTAAAGTTCTCTTTTCGCTTTCTTTGAGCATTGCAGTAATGTAGGCTAATGCATCGGCGTGTCAATTTTCTGCTCGAGGAAGGTAAGAGATTGTTGATGTCTTGAATATGCTCATTTTCTCTTCGACCAAGGCTGCATAATCAACCATCTTGCCCGATGTTTTGAACGTGTTATTGTAGTGGTTGGCTACGAGTAAAGAATCGACGTAAACAACTATTTCCTCCGCCCCAAGTTTGATAGCATGATCCAATCCATGGAGGATAGCTTCATACTCTATTTTATTATTGGCTGCATAGAATTTGAGTTTAATAGCTTTCTCGATGCGATGATTGGATGGTGTAACGAAGACAATTCCAATTCCTGATCCTCGTGGTCTGGTAGATCCGTTCGTAAAGAGTCTCCATCCTCTGCTTCGTAACCATGCGTCTGGATCTACTATTGAGTCATCAGTCAGTACTTCTTCGAGTTCATTCTAATCGGGGTCTTCGACTAGATAATCTGCCAAGAAATCAGCTACTGCTTGTCCTTTGATAGATATCTGAGGCTCAAAGGAGATGTCATATTCAACGAGGAATACAAACCATTGTTGAACTCTTCGAGATTTTTTTTTTAGGGAGTCCAAGTTTGAGATGATATTTGGTATTAATTTTGATGGGATGGGATTGAAAATAAGGTCAAAGTTTATGAGAGCTGTAGACCAAGGCGAGCAGTTGCTTTTCAGTTGTTGTATATCTTTTCTCAGCAGGCATGAGAGTTTTCCTGATGAAGTAGATTGGTTTTTTCACACCTTCGTCTTATCGGATAAGGATAGAGCTAATAGAATCATCGGTTGTTGATAAGTACATTATTAGTGTTTCGCCATCAACTGGAGTACTCATTATAGGAGGATGCCCCAAGTATCGTTTAAGGTCTTGGAAAGCTAATTCACAGTTAGGGGTTCAAATGATTTACTTGGGCTATTTTTTAGACAGTGGAGTTAGATTTTAACGAAGGAGGTAAAGAAGTTTGGATCGATGAGATAACTTGGAGATGAACCTGTGAAGAGCTGTAATCTTGCCAGCAAATTTTTATACATCTTTTTTGGTTCGAGGAGATGGCATTGCCATGAGTGCTTTGATTTGTGTCAGATGAATTTTGATTCCTCTTTTACTAACCAGGTGTCCCAAAAATTTACCAGATGCGACACCAAATTGACATTTTTCTGGGTTGATTTTCATTTGGTAGGTATGAAGGATATCGAAGATGGTTTGGAGGTTGTTGCAATGATCTTTACGCTTCAAGCTTTTGCAGATCATATCATCGATGTATACCTTCATGATTTTTCCCAAATGATCTTTGAACATTTTAGTGACAAACCATTGGTAAGTAGCTCATGCATTATTTAATCCAAAAGGCATTACTGTATAACAGTAGAGACCTCTTTCTATGACAAAAGTTGTTTTTTCCTGATCTTCTTCGACGAGAGGAACCTAATTATAACTGGAAGCTGCATCCATCATTGAAAGAAGTTCGTGCCCTACTACAATGTCGAGGAGTTATGGGATCAATGAGAGAGGAAAGTTATCTTTCAGTGTGAACTTATTGGGTTATGTAAAATTAACACAAACTCTGACTTTCTCATTCTTCTCTGGGACCGCCACTATGTTAGAAACCCATTTTAGATATTTTTCTTCTCGAATAAATCCTACACGAAGGAGTTTACCAATTTCTTCATTTATGGCTTCTCCAAGGCGGGGAACTAAATTTCGATGCTTCTGCACAGCTGCTTTGCTATCTGGAACGAGATTGAGCTTGTGGCATGCAATCGAGGGATCAATGTCAGGCATTTCCTGAAAAGACTATGCAAAGATATTGACATTTCTCTTCAGAAGTTGAATCATGGTTTCTTTTTCATCGGATGACATCTTGGAGCCAATGAAGATATTACGCCTGGGCCCATTGAGTTCAATGGAATCTACTACCTCAGTATCATGCTATTCGAATGTGGGGGGCATTTCCTACTGTTATTGCTATGCCTTTAGAAGTTTCGTTGTGTGAGAGTTGGTAGTGGTATTCTCGCGCATACGTGCAACTGTTTGTCTTCTTTTGATTTTGTAAACTCCGTAGTATGTCGGAAAGCGCAAAACCATATGATATGTCAAAGGTACTGCCTTACTCGAATGTAACCAACTTCGACCTAATATCCCCAAATATTTTAACTCAACATCTATGACAATAAATTTTACGAAAATGGTCTCTTGCCCTGCTTGAACTAGCAAGGTGATTTCTCCCGTAGCTAATTCTTTGGAACCGTTGAAACCTTTGATGGTGCTTGTCAAAGCTTTCACTGAGTATTTGAGTCTAGAACATCAATTGCTTTTTAAATAGAACATCTGCTACAATTCCTGTATCAATGAGAAGTGTGTATAGGTAGTCTTGTCCTACTTTGAGCATTATGACCAGAGGGTCATCATGAAGGTACTTGATATAGCTTGTATCACAGTCCTTGAACGAAATATGGTATGGACGTTTTGACTTGCTGAAGCTGGGGAGAAGTTTTGCTGACTTGTCTGAGGACATCATTTTACAATAAGATGTAATTCTATCATCTTGTTTTCTCTTCTTTCCTTTCTCAATCTCGATCATATAAAGATGGCGAGCTTGCCCTTGTCTTTTCTCTTGATCATCGTCTTTTCTTTTAGTTTCTTCTTCGAGAAACTTTTGAACGCCGACTACATAATTATGAATCATCCAGCTAATAGAATGCGATGAAAAATTTGAATGAGAGAGTAGCAGTTGTCAGTTTCGTGGCTATGCACATTATGATAATGGCACAAAGGTTTGTTGGGGATATCAGGAATTTCTTGTTCTTCTTGATATAACTCGTCTCCCTTTTATCATTGGTAAGATAGTAGAGAGAGTGGTTATCATTGGATATAAAACTAGGACAGGTCTATCTAGTTTTTTGTCTCCTCTTTTAGTATTGTCGGTGCTGCGTCCGCGCTGCACTGGTGGTCCAGTATTGATTGACTTCTAAGGTGGCGATGAAAATGTTTCATGAGAATGGATGACGGAGGAGCTCTTCATCTTATCCTTCTTGGATTGTTCTAATTCAATGTAGTTATTAACAACATCAATCATTTATGCCACCATTCTGGGCTTGTGCAAGGTAAGTTTTTCACGAACTTTGAAGTTGATATGCAGAGCTGAGGTAAATGCTAGAATGATAATCTTAGAATCTGAATTCTTAATTTTTTGTGTTTTCTGAAAGAATCGCTTGTAAAAACTTGCCAATGTTTCTTTAATACCCTGCTCGAAGAATAGCAAAGAATTCACAATTATCTCTCGCTCCTTAGCATGAGCATAATTCGACTCGAAGAGGCGCTGCAACTGGCTGAATATAGTGATAGAGCCTTCTGGGATAGTATGGAACCATCTGAGAGGTTCCTCTTTTAGGCTCATGTTGAATAATCTGCATAGCCTATGGTCGAGTTTATAATACAATTCAACTGCTGCTTTAAAGTGTCGGACGTGGGTGAGAGGGTCAGTGAGGCCTGCATATCCTAATTAAATTTTGGCATGTGGAAATTATCCGAAATGGGCATAACTTTGAGATGAGGAGAGATGAGGCTTGTTTCGATTCTATCGAGGGCAGACCTTCGACCTGGGATGTCAGAGTTTATGGCTTGGATCCTATTATTTAGGTCATCCAAGGTGATGAACTGTGGTGGCAGATTTGGTGCGGCTATAACTTGTGGATCAAAGTCTCCTTGTCCTTCAAGTCCCAATCGGTCTCTAATAGGCCGTCTTACTGGTGGTGGTAGAGATTGATGGCATGTACGTTGAATTCTGAGAGTTTTCAATGATGAGGATGTAAGTCCAAAATGCCGAGAAGCCCTGTCTGGATTTCTTGATATGGATCAAGAAGTTCGTACTCGTTCTTCTCTTGGCTGGTTTTCTCTTTGGGTCACCCTGGAGCGATGATCACTTTGCGCCTGAGGAGGCGACATTTGACGGCCAGTGAGCCGATCTTGAGTTCTTCGTAAATTCTCTATTTCTTTTAAATGTATCCGGCTCTGTTAGTCCAAAGCCTTTCTCATTTCGTCTCTCTCAACTTGAAGAGCCTGGGCATAAATTCCCTGATCTTCAAGCCTCTAGACTCGATCAGATTCCATTCATAGCAGATCGGCTGTTTCTGGTATCGGGTTGATCTCAGGTATCTCAGCGTACTGCAGGCACTTCGAAGATTCATGTTTGTCATAGGACTGTCTTAGATCACAGTGGTAAAGAAAAGTGTGGTATTCCCATAGACGGTGCCAATTGTAATGGCATGTTTTCTAGGAGGATAATCTTCGCTAATACTTTTAGTAAGGATGATGCAATAATGAGCTTAAACAAACAAGATTTTACGTGGAAACTCAGTAAAGGCTGAGAAAAACCATGACCTCGAGGAGAATTTTGATGTAAAATCCAATAAGTTGCTAATTATTAATATTTATTGTTTGATATGAATGTAATGATGAATAAATAGTAAAGTTGTAGATTCGAATAACTCATTCTCTGGCTGTATTTATAGTATATACAGGCAGTTTTACAAAAAGAAAAATAATTTCCTATTTCGGGGGTAGTGAGCGAACTTCGCGGATCTCTAAGGCTCTTTTTGACCAAGCACAACGGCTACTTTTAGTAGGTCGAGAACTTGTGGTTTCAGGCGTGGCATCTTCTCGAATGTTGGGTTGTCTTCAACTATGTTTTGTTGGCTTCTTTTTGTCGAACCTGGGAAATATGCTACTACACATACATCCAATAATAGTACATAGACTACTCTCATAGGTACTCCCAAAACAAAACTAGTCTAACAAAGAAGAACCAAAGCGAAGACATAAGTCTAGTCAAGGTATCCTGTGTTGTCAATCATCCCAAGAACTATAATCAACATCATACTCACCACTCTCCCCTAGCTGAGGAAAACATTGAACCACTGTCTCAATAGTTCTTAATCTTGTATCAATCTCACCCAACCTAGTCTTCACCTTCCCCATAACCACTGTCAAAGTCTGAAGCATACTCCCAATATCTTGAATAGTAAACACGCCCTGAGTCTGTGCAGCTGAGCTAGAAGAACCTATGTGCTTACCTGGAAAAGTTGGCTTAGAAGGTAAGACAGAAGGAAAATGAGGTGTACTTTTATGATAGTTAATAGCATCCAATCTCTCCATTTTTGTATCCTTTGGCTCATTAGGAAATACCTTATACCCAACATTTGTCAGAATCTGCATCACAAAATGGGCAAAAGGTAATAAACTCCGAGATGTCGTTTTGGTGCTTGCATCAATCATCTTTTCAATGATGATATTTGAGAAATCAATTTCCACATTATTCTTGAAGGCATAGAAAAATACATTCATTTGCTCAGAGAGTTTATTCTTTTGGGACCTTGGGATGATATTAGTAATACTAGTGTTATGTACTAGGCGGGACTCATCATTCAACATCCTTCAAGAAGCAGATCATATTCCAGTATATAGGTAATATTGAGTAGTGATGTCAATAACCATGTCATTCAGCTCTGGAAGAACATAAATCCTACCCTTAGTCATCTCACCCTCAGTAGAAGAAGCGGGTCATGGATAAGATATTACTGGCCAAACACACTTGGGATATCCAATGTACTGAGGGGATATGAAACCCAATTTTGCACTGAGTCTGCCCCGATTTACTTTATACTCGGCCCTATCAATAGTGACCAGAAAAGTTTGATTGTAAGTGTACGGTTAGACTCGACTTACAGAAAGGTATAGAATAATCGAACAATTTGAGGATATACCTTTCTAGTGGGAGTAAGAATCTTGGTCCATCATTTTTCCTTGAACTTTGCAAAAACTCTCGCGTAACCCGCATTAACTTCATAAATATTTTTGATATCCACGAGTTGTTCCTTCACAATTGGTCTATCTTTAAAGCCCCTTTCTATGCTCCAATGCATAAGTTGATCTCCTACTCTCTTACCATTGAGAATAACTATTTCGTCAAGGTGTGGCCTCTTGGTTCTCGCCCGTAACTTGGATTCCATATCTTAAGCAAACCAAACTCGAAAAACAACCCGCAAATAAACACCCAAACAACAATACCCAAACCCCAAAAGCATAGGTGTACACACCAACCCAATCTCCTATGAGAGTGATGAGAACCTATAAAATTGCATCTTAAACATACGAATCCAAACCCAAAAAAAATTAAAGAAGAATCAAACTGAAATTAAAACTTAATTTGTCATAATTGATTAATATAGATGAGAATATGTTGGTTGTGAAAGGGAACCAAAGTGAGAGAGGAGAAAAAACCAATTTGAAGTAATGAAGAGAATGACGTAAGAGATAGGTGGGAGACGACCAAACACCAAACTTGTTCAAATGAAAACCAAAGTCGTTCAAACGAGACATCAAATTTTACCTTAAAACTACCACAACTAGAAAGGGATAAAAAGTGACCAAATCTCGTTCGAATGAATAGACACCTCGTTCGAATGAAGCATCAGATTATGCCAAAAAACTACTGCAGCTAAAAAGGGATAAAAAGGGACCAAATCTCGTTCGAATGAACAAACACCTCGATCGAATGAAGCATCAAATTTTTCTTAAAAACTACTAAAACTAGAAAGGGATAAAAAGATACCAAAACTCATTCAAACAAACAGACAATTCGTTTGAACGAAGCATTAAATTTTGCCTAAAAACTAATACAGTTAGAAACTGATGAAACAAGACCAATCAGTCGTTCGAACGAATGGACAAAAATTGGTAAACTCATAGACATTAACCAAACACCCAACAACAACCAGACATGAGAGACATAAGATAAGACTCATGACTTTACGAGGTAAAGTGGAGACTACCAAACACACTCCCCCTCAAAACATGCATAGTCAATTATATAGGTACATCAGATACATGACATATCAGAGAATATTTTTTATCTATAAACAAAATAATGCAAAAGAACTCAGTGTGTGTGTGTAGTCCAATCAAAGTCCTGACATTTAAACGTCTGAAGATCATATATTAAAAAAATTATTCAACTTATGTCTCTCATGGTTGATCACTCAAAATCACTGAGAATTGACTAGGAATCGCTCTGAGGAAATATGAATATAAGTAAAATGAAAATAAAAATAAAAATTTCAATAAAGCAGCACTATTTTACTTAAAGATCTCATGGAAGGAAAATTAATTGTTATTGGTAGTGTCAAGTTAAATTCTATAAATTCTCAAACTATCATCTCCACTAAACCGATTGTACTAGATTTATAATTAACTAGGACTTTTAAGGCCGCAAAGAAGGCAAAGGTAGGCTAGTGATGAAGTAGGTATTTTTCTGGCATTCTGAAGACAACTGTTACTACCACCTTCGTTGTTGATATTGAGACACCTTGATAAGAGGTTTTTTTGCTCCTCTATAAAATATTTGGTCAAAGTACGATTGTCGAATTGTAGTACGGATGAGTGGGATCGAATCCATAGGGAAGTTTGAGAAAACAAATACTTTCTAGGCTGAATTATGGTTTTGCAAGAGATGAATCTAAAGGAATAAATAAAAACTAAATATAAAACTTAAGTAGAGAGAGAGTTAAGGTTTAGACTTGGCCTCTACCTTCAAAGTACTAATCGATATACAAATAGATCCTAATATCTCCACCCATCATATGTTCGTGTTAAGACACATGTGATGTTATAAAATAAACTACCAAATCTATGGTCAAGCATTTAGTGGTTATGCTTTTAAGTGATGGTGAATAGTATCTTAGAGAATTATCAACTCAACCATGGCTAGGCTTGAGTGAGTTCTCTAGTGTTTCCTCTTTTTAAATCACCAAATCAAGTCTACGGCTAGTAACACTTATTTGTATCCAAAGTTATCGTACACTAAACTGAAGTTATGGTCAAGCCTTCGATATGATGTACTAACTTATCAATCATAAAGTACTAAGAGAAAACTAATTAGAATATAATTAATATCAACTATTGCTCAGGCCTCATCCTAGCCTTAGCTAGGAGATTGGCCGCTCATATCGGACTTCATCGCATTAACAACTAATGAAGACATTAATAAAATTAAACTAAAGAGAAGAAAGAAGAAGAAGAAGAAGAAGAAGAAGAAGAAGAAGAAGAAAAAGAAGAAAATTAACTTTATTCACTATTACCTTCTAATATGAGATTCTCAATTACAATGGGGGGAGGGTTTCTTTTATAGGAGAAGGAACCCAAATTTAGAAACTATACATTAAATTTTAAATAATATTTTCACAATAATTTATTTTAATATTATAACCAGTCACCTAAGATTCTTGCATATAATTCCCCTAAATGATGTAGAGATTTTTCTTCATGGAAACTCTTGCATATATCTTCAATATAAAATATCTTCAAGGATCTTAAATGCAATATCTTTTTGATCTTATTCTCCAAGAATATTTGTGTATATATTTCTTCAATCTTGAGACCAAATATATTGTGTTTTTAACTTTTTGTGCTATGAACTGTTGGAGACACGTTTACTTGACCTTAAGAGCTTGGTTTCAAATATCCATCTTCAATAGCTACAATTAAACAAACGCGCATAAGTATCTAAAATTAAATATAATGGATGACTAAAATACTTGTTCGGGTTTATTAAAAATGTCATAATTACGCGCTCATCACACCTCCTTCCTCTATTTTATTTGTTAATGTAATGTTTCTAAAGATATATTTGGTCTTCTAGCACTATTTGAATTTACGCTTTGAGAAATAAAGTCGCGTAGGCAACACTAATTTACATAACTCCCCTCATACTTTAATCACTTCCTGTCTTTAGAACAAAAGGTTAAACAGGAATTGGCGTATACAAAGAAATGACTTATTTTTAGGCTCAAAGGGTAGCAAGTGATTAAACGTTTTGGGTTAAGTATTGAAAGACCAAAGAAGGTTCAAATAATAATGCCTAAAATCATGTCCTGAGCCTCATACAATTTCCTGTTTCGCCTCGAATCAAGTAAATAAAATGTTCTAGTATTTTAACTTGAATTAGATATTACCACCAACAATTGATTAATGCATAAAATAATGAGATCATAAACAAAAAAAGATTTTGCTGTAAATTTTTTTATAATAACCCTCGAAGCTTGCACAAAAGGTTTGATCCTCACATAACGTTAGAAAACGAAGTCTTTACATTTATCCTCAAGGTTTCTACTTATGACTAGATTCATGGACTGTTGACTCTAGTGAAGAACAAGTTGTACCAAGTAGCCCAAGCATTAAATGAATATATCATAAATAAATAAATCCCAATCATGCATATGCGTAACTAAGATAGACTTTGATGCAAAAATAAGGGGAAATAAACAATAATAACAAAAAAAAGACACATGCCTGATGTTGTCCACAGAATAACAACACAAATAGTCAGGATGACCAGAGATATTTACTCAATGTAATAGACACCAATAGCACATCTGAGAGTTTCAAACTGAAGAACATCCAAAGGTTTGGTGAAGAGATCAGCAAGCTGGTTCTCCGTACCAATATACTCCACAATTACTATCTTTCGCTCAACAAGATCTCGAATGAAATAAAATCTGATGTCGATGTGCTTGGTCCTCGAATGTTGTTCAGGGTTTTTAAAAATATTGATAACACTTGTATTATTACAATAAAATGATATTACTCCCTGAGTCAGGCCGTAATCATGTAACATTTGATTCATCCAGACTAGTTAGGTACTATAACTTCCTATAACAATATATTCTGCATCTGCAATAGACTGCAAAATGAAATTTTATTTCTGACTTTGCTATGCAACAAGATTATTCCCAATGTAATAGCATCCTCTAGAAGTGCTCTTCCTTTTATCAAAAATTTTGGCCCAATCAGTATCTGAGTATCCAATAATCTCAGACGTAGTGTCTCGAGTATACCATAATCCAAACTCAAAAGTCCCAGAGACATAGCGAATAATTTGCTTAACAACATATAAATAAGACTGCTTAGGACTTGCCTGATAACGAGCACATATGCAAACACTGAACACAATATCTAAATGACTAGCTGAAATATACAACAAGTTTCCTAACATGTTCCTATACGTCTTCTGGTCAACATCAGTATCTACGGAATCCTTACTCAATTTGGTGGTAGTGTTCATTGGTATCGTGGAATATTTTACGAAATCAAGACCAAACTTTTTTACAAGATCCTTAGCATATTTAGATTGAGATACAAAAATGTCATCCTCCCGTTGTTTGATTTGGAGACCTAAGAAGTAGGTTAATTACCCAACCATGTTTATCTCAAACTCTCTTCCCATTAATTCTGGGAATACCTAGGTACATAAATTAAACATGGATTCAATTATAATATCATCCACATATACCTAAGCAATAAGTATTTCGTCTCCTTCTCGATAAATAAACAACATCTTATTAACTCCCCCTCGAATGAACCCCTTTCCAAGTAAGAAGTTTGAAAGTCTGTCATACCATGCTTGAGGAGCTTGTTTTAGTTTATAAAGAGTTTTCTTCAAACGATACACATACTCCAGATATTGTGGATCTTCAAGCCCCTTTGGTTGAGCTACATATACTTCTTCAAGTAGCCCATTCAAGAACACACTTTTCATATCCATCTGATATAGCTTAAACTTCTTATGACATGCGATAGCCAAAAGCATACGAATAGATTCAAGTCTAGTTGTGGGAGCAAAAGTATCTTCTACATTAACCCATTTTATTTGATTGTATCCCTGAGCTACTAACCTTGCTTATTTCGTTCGACGTCACCATTCTCAGCAAACTTGTTTTGTAAATCCACTTAGTGCCAATAATATTAGTATTTAACGGTCGTGATACTAAGTCCCACACATCTTGTCGCTTGAATTCATTTAGCTCATCTTACATGGCCTTAATCTAATATTTATTAGATAAAACATCTTTTACGTTGGTTAGTTTAATGATCGATACATAACACACATTCTCCACTGTCTCATATAGCATAGAACAATGATACCTTACGCACCTAGCAGACTTATGAAGCGTATGACATTTATAATCATCAAGGTATCTAGGAGCACCATAATTCTAAGGATGATTAGTACGAATAGTAGCATTAGGTGCTGAGATTTCGCTAGGAGGTGTTTTAGAAGTTTCAGTGTGAGACGTACCAACAGTTTATGTGGGTAACACGATATCTTGAGCCACAATAGATGATGTTGACAGAGTTTCTTCTTGAACATTACTATCTCCATCATCTGTTTGTCTAAGAACTATCGAATCATCAACTACCACATTAATTAACTCCATTACCATCTTGGTTTTCAAGTTGTAAACTCGATAAGCCTTACTGTTTATTGCATATCCCAGTAAAATACCTTCATCGCTTCGGGCATCAAATTTCCTAATATTCTCCTGATCACATGTGATATAACATTTACTTCCAAACACACAAAAGTATTTCAAGTTTGGCTTCTTTCCAAACCAAAGATCATAGGGCGTGTTAAGTATAAGAGGACAAAGATAAACTCTGTTGATAATGTAAAACAAGGCATGAATAGTTTCTCCCCAAAAATGATTAGGAACATTCTTTCCATGGAGTACCACCCGCCCCATCTCCTGTAGAACTTGATTCTTTCGTTATGCTATTCTATTTTGTTGTGGTGTGATTGGTGCTAAAAATTCATGTTTGATCCCATTAGCGTGATAGTACTCAATCACATCATTGTCCTTGAACTCTCCTCCACGATCACTTCGAATTCTGTCAATGGAATAATCTTTCTCATTCTGTATCCGAAGGGCTATAGTTTAAAATTCTTTAAACATGTTAGACTTCTATTTTAATAGTGTGATCCAGGTGAACCTTGAAAAATTATCAACCATAACCAAGATATACTTCTTTCCTCCCAAAGTACTCACTCTCATAGGACCCATTAAGTCCATATGAATTAACTCCAAAACTCGCGTAGTGGCAATGTTGTTGGATTTATTATGCAGACTCTTAGTTTGCTTCACAATTTGATATGGTCCACATACCGCATTTGTTAACTTGCTTAGTTTCGGAACCCCTCGAACTATCTCCTTACTTGTAATCTTGGTAAGATCGTTGAAGTTCACATGTCCTAACCGTTGATGCCACAGTTCTACATCACTCATCTTAGCAACTTTACATGAAATAGAGTTTTGTGGTACAACATAACTATTGGTTTTTTCAAAAACTCCTTGGGCTTGGGTTCAGAGATTCTCCTATGGGCTTTGTTGGACTTGGTATTTCATCTATTTACTTCAGAAACGGCTGGTATTAAGATGATCTGATCTTTGGGCTTTCATAACGCATATACGTTATGAAAATAGCCGTTGCTCTATTCATCTATATATATCATATGTTTTACCCACTTTGAAGATATACAAGAACACATAACTTATTTCTCTCTGAGCACTATTCATCTCTCTCTCCCAACTTGATATTACAGTTTACTTTGAGGTGCTACCATCGATTACGTAGACTTCTCGGTGTGAAGTTACAGTATACCTACTCGGTGTATCCTGGGAAAGTACTTGAGATACTCTTTAAAGTGAGTGCGACCCACGCCTCGAGCGCTAATCATCTTGTTACTTTTTTAGATCAATCGTTGTTGCTGTTACTATTGTTCAAAACTTGTTGTTGCTGTTATAAGATCGAATTTGTTGTTACTTACGTGAGATCGAATCTATTTGTTACTTTGACCTAACATCTGTGGTCTCAACTTGCTGTTTTACGTAACTGTCCAAACTGAAGTACTGTAGCAGTTCGAAGTACTGTAGATGTTAAGAGTTCGAAATACTGTAGCAGTCCGAAGTTACTATTGGTGTTTGAAGTTACTATAGCAGTTCAAAGTTACTGTTGGTGTTCGAAGTTACTGTAGTTGTTGCTGTTTGACGTTACTGTAGTTATTGTTGTTCTGAATTACTAAAAAGGGAAAGCTTATTACAGGTTTCTTTCAATTTATTCTACAATTTTAAAGAGTATCTACTTACTTATAATATGGCTCTTACCTCAGAAGTGCTGAAGTTTGATTCCAACAAACCCTCTAAGTTTGATGGTCTCAAATTCAAGAGGTGGAAGAACAAAATGTTCTTTTATCTCTCACTTAAGGAAGTGACTTATGTTATAGAATAAGAATGCCCAATTGAACCTCCCATTCCTGTACCTGCGGTAGACCCTGACCTGATTACAAATGAATTTGACAAAACTTTTGAATCAATCTCGAACTGGACTGAGGCTGCCTTCAAATGCCAAAATTTTATCCTGAACAATTTAGTAGACGAACTGTATGATTACTATCTATAGTCTGAAACTACGAAAACTATTTGGGAAGCATTACAGAGGAAGTATAATATGAAAGAGGCAGGCTCTAAAAAGTTTGTCGTAAGTCGATATCTCAAGTTCACTATGGTCGACGATAAGTCGGTAATTAGCCAATCACAAGAGTTGCAACGAATTACACATGAGATCGTGTCCAAAGGGATACCTCTCGATGAACAATTTTAGGTTTCCGTGATGATTGACAAATTACCGCCTAATTGGAAAGACTATAAAAATATCCTGCGACACAAGTCAAAGGAACTTACCATGGAGAACTTGATTACTCATCTTAGGGTTGAAAAAGAATCTAGAAAACAAGACCTAAAAGAGGAATTCCTCTTGGTTCAAGCCAAAGGGAAGGTTCATCTGAAACCTTTCAAGGCTAAGAATGGCGGTAATAGGAACAACCGTCCTAACGGTAGAAATCCAAATAACCGTCATAAAAATGGATACCAGAATCCTAATAAGGGAATGAACCAACAAGCCCCACCATATAACAGAATAGTTTCTATTGTGTGCTTCAACTGTAATAAGCCTGGATACATATCTAGAAACTGTCGAAACTGCAAACCTGTTGCTCAGGCAAACATTATCGAAGAGCCCTTAGTGGCTATGATCACGGAGATCAACATGGTCAGTAGAACCGATGGGTGGTGGGCTGATTCGGGTGCTTCTAGGCATGTCTGCTATGAACGCAATTGGTTCAAGACCTATAAGGAAATTGAAGACCAGAAGGTGCTACCTGGGGATTTCCATTACACCAAAGTGCTAGACACTGGAGATGTTGAACTGGTATTTACCTCTAGAAGGATAGTGACTCTGAAGGATGTGATGCACACACCTAAAATAAGGAAGAATATTGTTTCTGGTTATCTTCTCAATAAGGCAGGACTTCAACAGACCATTGGCTCAGATTAGTACATTTTGACTAAGGGTGGGATTTTTGTGGGAAAGGGCTTTGCTTGTAATGGAATATTCAAATTGAGTATTGAAATAGATAAATCTGCTTATGCTTACTTATTGTCTTATTTTAATAATTGGCACTCAAGACTATGTCATGTTAATAAGAAGCTAGTACATAATATGAGTAAACTAGGTATGATCCCTAAAGTAGATTTAAATGATTTTGATAAATGTCAATCTTGCAGTCAAGCTAAGATTACTAAAACCTCACATAAAAGTGTTATAAGGGAATCACAACTTTTGGATTTAGTACACTCTGACAATTGCGAAACGGACGGTACATTAACTCGAAATGGTAAAAAATATTTTATAATGCTTATAGATGATCACTCAAACTATACTCAGGTTTACCTAATGCGTCACAAAAGTGAAGTTATAGATATGTTTAGGACATATGTAACAGAGGTGAAAAATTAGTTTGATAGACACATTAAAAGATGTAGTGATAGAGGCACAGAGTATCATTCACATGAATTTCAAAACTTGTATGAATCCTTGGGGATTATACATGAAACTACTGCTCATTATTCTCTAGAATCTAACAGTAAAGTTGAACGCAAAATTAGAACGTATACTGAGTTAATAGTTACTATTTTACTTAGTTTTGGATCACCCAAATCTTTATGGGGTGAAGCCTTATTATCTGTTTGTCATGTTTTAAACCGTATTCCTCATATCACATCTGCATTATCACCTTATGAAATTTGGAGAAAAAGAAACCTAATATTAGCTATTTTAAGGTTTGGAGTTGTTTAGCCTATATTCGTAAACCTGATCCTAAACGGATAAAACTAGCTAGTAGAGCTTTAGAATGTATTTTCATTGGTTATGCTATTAACAGTAAAGCTTACAGGTTTCTTGATATTAAGAATAATGTAATAATTGAATCACTAGATGTTGATTTCTATGAGGACAAGTTTCCCTATTTACTGAGGGACAGTGGGGGTAGCAGTGGGGGTTCTCAACCTTCTACATTTTTGACCCCTAATGTACCTCAAGTAAACGATCCTAGAGCTGTTGATTCTCATGTTATAGACTTAAAACTTCGTAGAGGTAAACGTTTAAAGATTGCTAAGAATTTTGGTAATGATTATGTTGTACACACCTTAGAATCTGACCCTAATATTATCAGGGAAACGTTAATCTCAAGTGACGCTGATTTGCGGCAAGAGGCCATTGATGATGAAATGGATTCTCTTACTACAAATGAAACTTGGGATTTAGTTAACCTACCTCCTGGTAGTCGTTTTATTGGGTGTAAATAGATATTAAAGAAAAAACTTAAACCAGATGGTACTATAGATAAATATAAGGCAAGACTTATAGCAAAGAGATATGTGCAAAAGGAAAATATTGATTTCTTCGACACATATTCCTCAGTTACTCGTGTAACAACCATTAGAGTATTATTGTCTGTTGCTGCCGTGCACGATTTGATTATTCACCAAATAGAAGTAAAAACAACATTTTTAAATGGAGAGCTTGAAGAGGAATTATATATGGGTCAGCCAGAAGGCTTTGTGGTACCTGGTGAGGATAACAAAGTATGCAAGCTAAATAAGACCTTATACGGTCTAAAGCAAGCTCCAAAATAGTGGCACGACAGAATCGACCAATTACTTCTTTCAAATGGTTTTAAGATTAACGTTGTTGATAAGTACCTTGATAGACACGTAATATTTACGTGAACAACACCTAAATTTATATCTACCTAGTCATTTATTAAATAAATGTGACACTAATAGTGTTTTTGTTTGTATTTACAGAAATCAGTCACATGATAAACAAGTCGTACAATTTTCTGGTTTTTAACAAAGAATAAGAGTGATACACTCCAATAATGATTCTCATTTAAAGTTGTCAACCAAAGGCCCATGCATGGAATCCCATTGAAGAGAATTAGATATATATATTATTCTCATGAGTTGTAATACAAGATTTTAGGCATTGTTTAGGGGATTTTATATTAATGGTGATTTTTAGTAACCTTTCCTATACTCTATAAATATGAGGGGAATCCTACCCATGAGAGATGATCTTAGAGAGTGTAAATCAAAGTTTATAGCAATAAAGCTTATTCTTTCTCTTTTTCTTGTCTTTTACTTTTTTCGTAGTAATAGTAGTATGGTAATGATCAATAGTCAGAACTTACTATAGCTGTTGCTGCTCTGAATTACTAAAAAGGGGAAAGCTTATTACAGGTTCCTTTCAATTCATTTTACAATAACAGTTGTCAGAAGTTATATCAACAGTCACAATGCATTTCCCAATATTAACAAAGACACTACATACCTTCTTGTCAAATGTTACCGTGCTTTCCGCATTACATAAGTGACTCACACTTAGAAGATTTACAGTTAGTCCATTAACATAGAGTATATTATCAACTGCTAGGCACCCAATTCCTTCTACACTCCCTTTTTCTACAATCTTTCCACTCATCCCTTCTCTAAAAGTAACATCACCCCCCTTGAATATCTGAGACATTGCTCAGATGAGTAGCATCCCTGGTCATGTGATGAGAACATCCACTATCTACATACCACTGGGTAGAGTTGAAAGCATTTAGAGCCATCACTGCAATATTACAGTGTAATTGTGGTAAAAGACCCTTCTTCTGAACCCAAATGGATCTCACTTTCTTTTGTATTTCTGTCACTTGAGTCAAATTCCTGAAACCCTTCAAAGACTTTTGGACAAAAGATGAATTAGCAAACGATTAGACATATGATTGATAGGGTTCCCTCTTTCAATATGAAGATCATTCCAACCATATAATTCATGAACATATTTGCATTAGGGAGCAAGATGACCCTTTCGACCACAAGCCTGGCAATAAAATACATGAAAGATAAAAGGCTTCTTAGTCTGCCTATGAGGAGCATTAATTATACTTAGGGTTGAGCAGTAATTCGGCCAAAACGAAAAACCGAACAAAAACCGATCAATTTTTTCGGTTTGGTTAGGTTTTCAAGAGTTTCGGTTCGGTTTCGGTTAGACTACAGAGAAATCAGACCAAAACTAAACTGAACCGACTATTAGCCTATTAACAAAAATAACCTTATCTACCTCCTAGTCCTCTCTCTCTCAGCTCTCTGACCCTCTTCCCTCCCCAATTCTAGAAAAAAAAAACCTATATAATATAAGAAAAATCTATATGGATTAACTATTGAAGTTATGAGAACAGATGAGAGACAAAAAAAGGAAGGTTTAATGAGCTTGTAAGAGAGTAGTTACGCCTATTTGTTTACTCTCTCTACCTCCATTGTTCTTCTTGCTGTTGAGAAGATCTATATCAACCATTATTCAACTTTTCAAGGTGAGAAAGAGAGATTTGGGTTTTGTAGATATGTCGTTTTGTTTAGGGATTGACTTGTTTTCAATTGGGGTTGTACTATTTTCAATTGGGGTTTCATGTTTACAAGGTGTTTGATGAATTGAGGTTGTTTGATTTTGTGAAAATTAGTTATTTTGAGGTCTGGGTTTTTCTGGGGTTCCCTTTTTTTATGGATCTTTGATTCTTAGGGCGAGAGAGTTACTTTTTGCTTTCTTCCCTTTTAGAGTTCATTGTTGTTATTGTGGCGATCTTGTATTTGAATTTAAAGTTGGGGTTGGAATCAGATTCTTATTTTTGTTTCTTTTCTTTTGGACTTGGTCTGACTATCATTAGAATCTATAGTTTGAATAGAGAACTTCACACCTGAATCTCTGAGGTTCTCTCTCCTTAAATTTAGACCTCTCAGATTGATTGATTAATTCATTCATTGTAGAGAGAAAAGACCTCATGCATCTTTCACTATGGAAGCCGATATCCCATTGTGCTTCCCTTTTCCTAGATAAAAAGAGCAGAAGAGGAGATGGTCATGGTGGTCTGACAGAGGAAGGGTAGCAGAAAACTTCTTCCATTTTACATAAATTGCAAGAGCACAAGCTTAAGGAGGCACTTGAAGAGGTATCAGAAGATGGGTCTCTTATTAAATTACTGGAGATACCCCTTTAGAACATCATTCAATCTTCTTCTTTGATTTTGAATAAGGTGGAGGATGCCTATATGTTGGAGAAGGCAACCTTAGTTAATGGTTGCCAATTTGATGTTGATGCTGTTGATTCGATATTGGAGATAAACATCTCTTGAACTACTTCCATCTACACCAGGGCCGACCCTGAGGTTGTGCGAGGAGGGCGACCGTACAGGGCCCAAGAATAAAAGGGCCCAAAAAAAAATTGCCAAAGGGTTAGAAGAAATATATAAAAATAAATTTGTGAATAACATATATGATGAAGACTTAGCTTAGTTGGTTGATGTTTTGTCTCTTGAGTGAGAGGTCAAGTGTTCAAGCCCCTAGCAAAACAAAAAAAATTTAGGCCTTTTTTGTATTTTTGCACAGGGCCTTTGAGGAACTTGGGCCGAGCCTGATCTACACTTTTGCCATCATGGAAAGAAAGAGTCTGAGATAGATATTCCAAAGGGGTATCTTGCAATCATGGTAGGCCAAGGTGAGGACCAAATAAGAGTTGTAGTCCCTGTTAAGTACTTCAAACACCCATTGTTTATGCAGTTATTGTAAGAAGTTGAGGAGGAGTTTGGGTTGGGAGACTTTACATGCACATCCCATATTTAATGGGTGCACATCCCGGATGATTACTCCTTTTATTGGACGACATCAAAGTGATGGACCCTACCAAACTAGACTTTTGAAGTTCTAATTAAATTATTCTTAATATTTTTTTTTACTAATCCCACACACCAAACTCTCTGTAACTCTCTATAATTTCGAGCAAGAGTTGGGGCGCCCAAAACTGTTGTATCACTCCCGCCAAAATTACTCTAAAAGTAAAAATGGCCATCTCTCCAAACCAACATCTTTCTTTCTTAAAAAAATCCTCAAAACCCAACAAAACCTCTCCAAGCCATCTCCTATACTATGGAACGATCACAACCGAGATGACGATATCAGAAAAAACAATTTTGATTTTGATTTCGACCGAGTGTACACATTAACACTAAACCACCCAATTTTACGCATTCTTGAATCATCCCAACCCACATTACAATAATTCAACCAAAACCACACCCAACTTGTCATCTCAGGACTTATTGAACACTCTTTAATTGTGGGTCGAGCTATAAAGAAGCTTTGCTCGACCCAGTCGCATTTATGTGTAACTCAATCTCCAAAATAATGGAGTACAACTGTATAGCTTGGACACCCTAACGGTAACTCAACCTTCAAAACACTTCTCCTCCTTTTTGTCGTGAAGGACAAAGGCAAAAATAACAAACACCTACAACTAACTCAACCAATGACAAGTCAAAAGGATTAAATCATCGAAACAGAAAGATACACAATATAATAAAAATTGTAAATAGAGGAAGAATGTAGACGTGTAAAATACACAACAAGAGTGTAATGGGAAGATATAATGACCACATAATAGAGAATAACAGTACCGAACAAATGCACTAGAAAGATGCAGATGTACAAGTGCAAACAAAAGTGGATAACTAAAACCAACAATATTCCAAAAAGAAAGCTTGATACCCCAAAAATGCAATTGTAAAAAAAATACAGCACCGAGTCCTCGATCTTATTTATCCTTCAATCCCTCTTTAATCTTTTGGGACAACAATATCAAGTTATTGTCAATCTTCACATTCATCGCTGCCAACGTATCTTCAACAACCTTGTTCAACACCGTAAAATTAGATCCCATTGTTGTAGTAACCAGCTGGACAATATTAGCAACAGAATCATTATGAGGAATGGATGCAGACGTCACTGGACATAACGGGATATCAGAACGAGTAACAATAGGATCAGTCATATTACATGTTATAACACCAGCACCACCTAAATTGTTAAGCAAAGGCATACAACTTTCCTCATTCTCGAAGACGTCACAGACCTTTGCATGTTTAGATGAACTTGCGGCTGTAGGATAAACAGTAGGCCAATCGTCAACATCCTTACACCACTCTCGAGGTTCCCCAGGAAGTCCATCTGCCCCAATCTCAAAGAAACCTGGATTTTTGGGAACTTGAGCATGACGAAGACGATGAAGATCAAGCTTGCCTATAGGGTATTGATAGTTTTGAGATGGAATAGAAACACCCTTAATCTCACAAATTCATCGAATTAGTCTACCAAAAGGTAATGGTTTCCGAGTATTCGATAAACTTAGTCATATAATCCCATATCACGAGAGGAATATCAATAGGTTCACCTTGCGCTAGCAAACACATTAACTGAAGAGATTTCTTATGAACGTCATCAAAGTGTCCTTTCCTAGGGTAGATATTGCATTCAATAAAGTGAGAAAGAACTTGAAATATATGTCGAAGGTAACGAAGTGGAGCATTTGTCTTACCGACAATGGATTGCTAACGCTTACTGAAAAGCTGAGAAATGTACAGGAAGTCACAAACACTAGCATAAGGAAATGCGTGAACATTTTTCACACGAGGATATTGCAGTGCTTTAGAGGTAAGATCTGGAGTAATGCGTACATCTTTGCCATAGAGACTTTTCCAGAAAATTTTCTTGGAGGGTTCAAGTTGATCTGCACAAGAGTAGAACAATCGAACATTCATAATCGGTGCATAACCTAACAGAGGATAAGAGAGGTGTTCATGTCCGAAAGGGAACCACAGGTTAAACGGGTACCATTTTAATTCATCAAAATTAACGTACCTTTCAGCAATAACCGACTTTCCAGAGTAAATAAATTTAAAATCTTCATACTCACTCTCATCACTGAAAATGCGAGATGGAAAATTTTGAGGTTTGGCATGACGCTCAGAAGTATCAAGTTTAGCCCACCACTTAGGATCAGGTCGACTTGCAGAAACAATAGGTGATTTATGGAATTCTTTTTCGAAGACAGTTTCTTAGGAGTGATGGGAACCCTATGAACAATTTTCTTTTGATTCATAATTCTTGTACCGGGCGGAAGCTTTGTCTTAGCCATAACAAACACAATGTGACAAACTATCCAAGAACACATAATTCAATCACTAAGTAAAACTGTAATCATAAACAAACTATCCAATTTGTAGTAGAACAATAAAATCGATCAAGGTTAAAACTCTAATTTGTAGTAGACAAGTGAAATTGATGAAGCAGACAATCGAACTTCATTTTAAAATCAAGAAGAAATGAGAAGAACCGAAACCTTAACTGTGATAGAAAAGTATGAATCGCAAGAGAGAAGGTATAATCGCTTTCCCTAACTGTGAACTTGACATTGATTCCATGATGAACCTTAATTAGAGTGAGAGAGAGAGAGAGAGGCATTATCATTTTTCAATGGAGCCCTAGATAAGAACTGGTTTTGGGTGAACTGAAATAGGAACTGCTACTCCAAAAGAAAAAAGAAAAACCCCAAACTGTCTGTAATTTCGGGCGCAGAGTTGGGGCGCCCAAAACTAAAAAATTAAAAAATAACAAATTCTCTACAATTTCGGGTGCAGAATTGGGGAGCCCAAAACTAAAAATTTTAAAAATATACAGACGAACATGAAGTAAAGCAAACATACAGACGAACATTGTATACAAAATAAGCCTTAAAACAAAGCCAGTTAAAAAACATTTAATGCAAAAAAAAATTCATTAATAATTTATCGTCAACGTTACAAATACGAACATTGTATCTTTGATGTTAACTCAAAAGACTGTGGTCTGGAATATACATTAAAATCTACCAAAATATCAAAATTGCATATTTATATATGCATACCATCCTCCCAAAAGAACCAATGTCGTTGGATGGTCCGGTACGATGGATACCAAAAGTGTGATATATACATGCGCTCTTAAGATACAAAATTTTGCACCTAAATATTACTACTGATAAATTACCTCCACAAGTTTGAGTTCACGAAAGTGCTGAAGCCGATCAATAATCGAATTACCAATGTTAGACGTACTGTCATGATAATAAACCTCCCAAGACGGATGCAACTTTGGCAAAGGACAATTTTGCACAGTTTCAAGAGCAACAAAATGATTTTCGCCGATATAGCCAATCCCAGCCTCGACCGGGAGATCTTCAATATTTGCATGCAAAGGTATGAATGTCATATCCGCAATGTTAGGATTGTCTTTGTCAGTCAACATAACAATAAGCCTATGTCACGCCGTCGCAATAAAAAATAACATGTCTGGCATCACGAACCATTTAGTTGGAGGTACACTCATGGATTGGCTATATTAATCAATTCTGAATTCCACGTTCGAATATGTTGTTCCCCCAAACAATTTTGTGTAAAAATCTTTGTGGTTATTCAACTCCTTCGTCATTGTCCTATGAACATCAGGCCACCTGTTCTCATTACCATAAAGGATCGCCGCCACAACTCAAAGCCCACAGTTCCCATCAGGAACAATATTCATAGCACTATAGATTATACTTTCCTGTGCATAAAATGGAAAGCATCCAATAAGTTCACCATAATCACAAAGAGTTGGAAATGATAAAGTGTTATAATGTTGCTCTACATCCATTTTCCTTCTCACGATGTCCAGCTTACTTGGAAGCCCCGTATTCATCAATAACGGGGGAGTATGGAATTCTTCAAGGGGAATAGGGCATTCGTCAACCAACGCATCATAGTTCTCTTCAAACTGCTTTCATGTAAGGTTTATTTTTTTTCCTAGCTAACTTGGGTTTCTTCACCTGTAGAACATCCTTTCCTTTTCCAACCGGATTAGGTGATACTTGATTCGCTTTTATTGTGCTTTCTTGAGTCCCAAGCTGATATTCCCAATGAGATGGATCCCTTTTATTGCTAATGTTAGCACTTTTCTTGTCCTTTCTTCTTCGCGGGATCTTTTTCCTACCTCTAGAGTTCACAATCGTCATAGGCTCTAATAAATACGTTGACTCGGGGTTAGCTAACTCTAAAAGCTTTCTAACCAAAGAAGATCGATCAATATAGTCACCACCATCTCACTTCTGTGTCACCAATTCTAAAGCCGGTCTAATATCAACCACGTTATGGGCCTCAGTCGCCGCCTTTGGGTTGCTAGATAATTGAAATCAATGGGGGTGTATATACTTAACTGGAATGTGATGAATGACATCCATAAGTTAAGCCAATAAACATGCACAAGGAAGACCGTGTGTCCTTCTAAGTTTATAGCCACATTCCACCTTTGTAACATTTGGGCCAAGTAACTGCTTTAAGAGCTTGATTTCAGACACAATAAGGTCAAGTGCAACCCTAGATACAATCCGCCTCAAATTGGCGAACCAAAAATTGTGGTAGTGGTGCATCACCGTTCCCAAACTTTTTTCAATAGAAGCAAATATAGCAGTGTGTTGTAAACGAAGAAGCCTATCAATCGATTCCCAGCCCCAACAATAACTAAGATTTCTTGCTCGAAGGCATGTTTCAACATCGCGTGTGCACTCTCCACCCTATTACTTGTATAGTTTCCAAGATGCATGTGTTGGTCAACGTATACCAAAATAAACTTTGTACCATACAGACAAGACGTATTTAACACAAAGGTTGAATTTTGGCCTCTAAATGGCTTGAAACTCTTTCAAAGAACTGGTGTATTCTTTAATTGTAACACAATCTTCAACCAATACTTTGAACGCTCTGTTGAAGTCCCTCCAGGCGTCCTTATGGTCATCCTTCCTCGTCAGGTGTTTCTTCACATTCCCTTTACATTCATGTATATATGCCAATGACATAACATATGCTGCGATTCCAGAAATACAACACCAATTGCGTTCGTCAAAGCTAAATCTCGATCAGTAATGATAACTTTAGGTAATTCACAATCATCGAAACAATTCCTAAAATTCTTGAGTGCCCATTCATAATTTCCCCCAGTCTCGCTGTCCATGTAACACGCACTGTGGAGGAACGTTTTACCTGTGGAGGTCACTCCAACAATCTCCAGAAATGGCCGATCAAATTTGTTAGTCTTGTACATACAATCCATCATGTATACAAGGGGGAAGCACTTGCCTAGACGTAACGACTCTCTATGAGTCCAAAAAATAGAACCCACGTGTTCGGTTGGGTGGTTCGTATGATTCTCCAAGTATTTAGCTTCATCCAAATTTTGAAGAAGATGTTGCATTTCGATTCTCCCGCCCATGACTTCAACTCTCCACAATGCGCATGCATTGTACAATGACCTAATCGTAGATACATTTTCTGAAAATTGTCGTTGAATTGCGTCCAATATCTCTTTCGGTTTAACACCTGCCTTGGTCATTCTAATCATTAAATTATTTTTTGCTTCTGTTAGACGTCCTGCGTAGATGTGACCAACTAGCTTTTACGCAATTACATGGTTATGCCAACCATGCCTAACAACAACACCCACAACCTTTCAATACCATAGCAAAACAATCCAATATCCAACCCACACCCAATTAGTTTTGAAGAAGTATGTCTCTTGCCCAAAGAAAATTTGGTTTTATCTCCACGATAAACACCATCGTACTCACATTTCATGTAAACTCTGGGATATCGCTTCATACGCGATTTTCTTATAACAACTACCATTTTTGCCTTCCTTCCAACACTCTTCACCCAACTCAATACCTCAGAACGCGTTTTAAACCTCTGCGGACAGACACAATATAAAAAATGAAACAATCACCATATCTATTGTGAACACATTGGTAGCATCTACAATATCATCAGCTCTAGGTATAGCACTGTATGGAGCAACTTTAATGGGTTCATTGTTGATTGGTGGCAAATGCCCTACCTTAACCTGGAAAACACAAAAATATATAATGTCAGCGCAAATTAAATAGCAATGAAGAATTATGTTAAACGAACTCGTTCAAGGGATTGAAATTCATGATCAACGCTTAACCTCTTGCGTCGATATCACAGAATCTGCTTCACCCTCTATTTCGATGGCTTACGATGTCATACCTTTTTCTCCATTCGGCTCAAAAGGGTGCGAGTTTGATCCAACTTGACTTTGTAAATTAGCATTTACAAGTAGTAGTATACTAAAATTGTGGTCATCTTCATTGGCGAAATGAACATTTACTTTATTCTACAATATCAAACATGTACTAGAGAACATACATTTTTCAACAAAATTGTCCCAATCCACTAATAGAGAAGAGAAAAGCCAGATACCTCGAGGTTGAGGAAGTTGAAATAAACGTATAGAACACCATTGCGATCTACGTCCTCGTAAAGATCGTGATCGTCGAGTTCTAAGTTGATGGGAGTTATAGGAGATTCTCTGTCGAAATTAGGAGCATCTTCAGTGCCAACATGATCTCTGGTACTAACATGATTCATTTAGGATCTTCCAAAGTGATGTTTTAGGAGAGAATATTATAGTGATGGTGGGAAGATTAGAGAAATTGAGGGAAGAAGTAAAGAACCTAACTAAAATCTAACTAAATCAATCTAAATTGGGGTGTGGGTGAAGTAAAAAAATAGTTTGAAAAGTTGTAAATATTTAACATTGGGAAGGGCATACTTGTCATTGGGTTGGGGCGTGTATCTAAGGTAAAAATGGGGTGTGCAAGTAGTGGCTCCCGTTTGGGTTTGACTAGAAGGGGACAATTAATATCCTTTGTCATGTCCAGCAATTTCAACAAGTTAGGGGTATGATTGATAAAGGGAAGTCCCTGCATCGCCACCACCTTCATCACGAGTATAAAATATCTTCATATTGATGATGCTGCTGATTCAATATTGAAGTTCGGTTTCATTCAGTTTCTCCTTTGATTTTTGAATTGGTTTCGGTTTCAGCTTCGGTTTTGCCTGACTTTCCATCGGTTCAATTCGGTTTAGGTATAGTTCGGTTTTGGTTTCGGTTTCGATTTCAATATTTACAAACCGAATGTTTCGGTTTCAGTTTCGGCCCAAAATCGACCCCCATCGACCCATGCTCACCCCTAATTATACTAGGTTTGGGCAAATATGAAACCGAAGTAGCTTTAATAAACTTAGTGACTTGAGGTGAGGTGGACTTAACATTTTGCTCACCAAATCCTAACCCTCTTTTGTTAGTACCATTTTATCTCATACTTAGTATTTTATCAATATTTTTTTCTCCATGATAGAAAACTTCAAGTTTTTTATGTGTCGAGGCTAAATCAAGTTTAAGTTTCTCAATTTCAGTTTCAACCAATTTTACCATCTCTACAACAATGTATTTTTCCTTTTCACAAGTCTCAAGTTTAACACTAAAAGATTGTTTCTCATTGTTAAGTTTCTCAAGCAGAGAAACAAGTTGAGAATACAACTCTTCAAAATAAGGTTCTTCCTAATTATCACTTTCATAATCACTGTGATTTTCTCCGTCAATTTCAAGTGCAAAAACATTCGAGTGATCACAACTTGAGTTAATAATAGCAATATGAGCTCTCAAACCATTTCCACCTTCTTGAAATGGATTATCATGTATATTATGGTTATCATCACTGTCATCCCACGTAACAATAATGTTCATAGCATTGTGGTTGTTATTAGAACTCTTAGTGGGATAGTTGTAAGCATATTGACCATACTTGAGACACATATAACATTCAACTTTATTTAGGTCTTGTTCAGAATTAGTCAGTTTGTCATAAAACTTAACGCGATCATGAGGACATGGCTTATAATTCACATTTTGATCTTATTTCTCAAATTGTCATTTTTTCAAAATTGTTTGCTTATAAGAGCAATCTATAAATCAAAGTCAAGTTCCCCATCATCGTCAGAGACACAAAATTTATCAACTTCTCTGGTTCCCTGAGAAGATGAAGAGTCGGAGGAAGACTTAAAAGCCACACTCTTATTCATCTTAGGGTTTTCTATTTTCATCTAGATTTTAAATGTTCATAATTTTCCAGCAATTGTGTTAGGTTTCATGATTTTAAAATTTTGAGCTTCATCTGTGGCATCACGTCTGGATCAAAAACTCTTAGGAAGAGATCTTAGAATTTTATGAACTATTTGAACATCAGTGTATCCAGTTCCTAAAGAGGCACTGCTACTGACAATGTTACTCAGTCTGGCATAAAACTCACTGAATGGTTCATCCTCACTCATCCAGATATTTTCAAATTAAGAGGTCTCTTTTTCACTATATCATCACCTTCATGAGTGCGCATTAAGATATCTCAAGCTTCTTTCGAAGTGGTATACGCAGAGATGTGCCTATACTCACTTTGGCTCAACGCATTAAAGATAGCATTAAGACCTTCAGAATTATAACCAGATATTCATTTTTCCTCTTTAATCCATTGATTTTTAAGTTTAGGAATTTCTACAGCTATTGCTGGTTCACCCTGCATTACAGTCGGGGGTACCCATCCATCTTCAATGGAAATCCAGATATTTTATCCCATGGATTGCAAGAAGGCAATCATTCAAACCTTCCAATAGGGAAAGTTTGTGCAATTAAAGAATGCTGGAAAATTTATAGGACCTCCAAATTTTTTGGAATCCATTAAATTAAGCAAGAACTTAAAACACGATCACCGCTCAGGATATAAAGCCAACAAACGATTCTGCTCTAATACCAATTGAAATCTTATATGCTCATATTTAATGTATTTTGATAAATTAGGTCAGAACAATTCCTATCAATCAATGATCTAAGAATAAGCATAAACAATCAATAGTTATGATAGGAAATAAAAGACATTGATAGACAAGTAATATTTATGTGTGCAACTCCTAAATTTATATCTAACTTGTCATTTATTCATTAAATGTGATACTAATAGTATTTTTGCTTGTATTTACAGGAATCGATCGTATGATAAAGAAGTCATACGTTTTTGCGATTCTCAACAAAGAAGAATGTCTTGTACACTCCAACAGTTCATTCCCATAGCAATTGTTAACCAAAAGTCCAATAAAGAGTATTAATGAAGCATTGATGGAGATTATCAAGCCATATCATTTTGTACATGGGCTAAGGCATGGAGTAAGGGGTTTTAAAGCTCTTATATTTTATGCGTAATAGAAGGCATAGTTTAGGGGATTTCTCATTTATGTTGATAATTTGTAACCTCTCTTATACTTTATAAATAAGAGGGGAATCCCACCCATGAGGAACATCTTTGAGAGTGTAAATTAAAAGGTATAAAGCAATAAAGTTATTGTTCTTCTCTTCTTCTTGTCTTTTACTCTTATTGTAGTTATAGTATTATGGCAATAATCAAAGGGTTGAGTTGTCAAACCTCTTAGCCAATGCTAGAGGAAGCTCCATCCAATGTAGCCATAGCAATCTCATTTGGAGTACTTTCCTTAATTTCTACAAGATTAAAGGAGTCATGTGTTTTTGTAAAACTTTTCCTATCTCAGATGCACTGATCTAGCCGAGGTAGTATAAATGGTTATCACGTTAATTTAATAGTATATTGCAGTCCACTAGTCCTTACTCATTCAGCTAATTTGACCAAATCATGATTTAATTTAAGATATGAAATCTAGCAAGAACTTCAAAGTTAACAGATTATGACATCATAGGCATGAACAAGGGATGTTCATACCTGCACCTATTGCCTAATTTGAAAAGAGGTAAAGGACATCAGATCTCCTTATCAACCAAAGATTGAAAGTTGAACTATGGAGTGTATAACGACTCGAGTGTATATATCAACTCTAGGATTAACTCCACTTAAAGTAATATTGGAAACAAACTACGGCTAAGTCATCAAACTTTTATTTGGTCTATTAAATAAAATAAAGTACTCTAATGGCCAAATTTTATAAGCTCGAAATGGTTTGGAATTCGCTATCACACCAATGAACCTGTGACAATATTCTAATGGAAAGCAAGAAATGACACTGGTGATTTTAGCGTGGAAAAACTTTGAATAGGTAAAAAACCATCGAGTAAAAGATTTTTGTAAAAGCATCTTTGTTGCTTGAGGCAGATATCTTATTACAAGTGATCTCTAGATTTAGAAATGTTTGAACCTTGTAACTAAGAAATTTGAATTTTTTGAGAATCTAGAACAAGTAGTTTTTGGTGATTTCATGTGTAATTTTATGGTCTCTGTCTCTTCTGGAACTTCTTCCTTATATAGGCCTTCCGCACAACTCTTCATCGTGTTGTAACGCGTTCTCTGAACAATGTGGTTAGTGGCGGTTGACTGAGTAACTGTTAAGTTTGTAAGAGACAGGTGTCTTTGACTGGCTTAGGTTTTTTGGTTTGAAGTTTGACCCACGTTCTTCACCAATTCGTGGAGTAGGTTAATAATGTTGACTGGAGAAGTCATGTTGAAAATGCATGAGTCTGAGATGAAGGGAATTCGAACTGGCGATAGCTCAATTTTAGGTGAGATCGAAGGATAGGTCCCTACAAGTACATATCGGGGTCACCAAGCATAAAGCATCCTCCATTGGCGTATTGCTTCATATTTTTGAGATAAACTTTAACTAACCTTACTTTCATCATTCCACCTTTCAGATCACCTGTAGCAGCTAGGTAAATTCTGACGTGGCAAAGTAGATTCACAAATCAACCCTTTTTTGCCCAAATTTACCTTGGAACAGCTAGGTCGGCTTGCCTACGTGGCCAAAGTAAACCCACCTTGAGGGTGGTCTCTCCACCCTCTAGGTAAATTTTTGGTGAATCGATCCTGCACCGTTCTGAACTGCGCGTAGCCTTTGAACCAATAGGATGATGACACTTGTCAAGCTTCCAGTGGCTCCCATGCCATACAGTTCTGAACTGCACATATAGTGTACGCTCTAGATAGAGACACGTGGACAGTTAAGCTTCATACTTGGTTAATGGCTAGTTCTTGCCGCACAGTTCAGAACTGTGCGGTAAGAGCCTCGATGAAAATTTGTAAGCCTTCCCTCTCCATACATGGTTTTGTTTTTTAGTGATTAGAAGGCCTATAGTTTTGGGCATAATTGTTCAACAATAACCTCAACGACTATATTTTTTAGCAAGCATCTCAACGGCTAGTTTGTTGGCCAAACTTGTTTGACAAGAAGCTCAACGGCTAGTTTTGTCCATCTATAAAACTATTCATCTTGTACACTCTATTCTCTTACTCTTCTACACTCAACTTTATTCTCTTAAAACCTATTCATCTTCTAAACTCTATTATATTCTCTTGGAATCAATTTGCCCAATCATGTCTGACTCATCACTCTCATCTTTGTCATTATCGTCCGAAAGCAAAGGGCTATTCCGACATTAAATTGAAATAATGCACGAGTAAAGCAAGATTATGATTGAGATGGGAGAAGCGGAAGAAAAAGAGCAAGAGGTGACATCATCACGGATGCGGGGTGGTAGTAAAATGGGAAGGATTGACAAGCAGAAAGGACGTGACTAAAAATTGGGTGAGTTTAGCCTTAATCAGGATTATTTTGGTGCCAACCCAGTCTACACCGGTATCTCATTTTATCGTCGATTTCGTATGAGCAAAGGTGTGCATCAACGTATACATGTTATTTCTGCGAACCCCTATTTTATTCAAAAAGAAGGTGTGTATCAACGTATCAAGAGACTTCACGCTTAGGTGGAGGACTTAGAGGCTATTAAAAAGGCTGAATCAGCTAAAGTCGTAAAAAATTAGAAGAGAGTATAGCTTTTGATGTTCTAACAAAAAGGAAATGGCACATCAGAAGAGATTATATACAATTTTGGAGTCACGCCTCAAGAAGGTGAGATCTCACTTTTTAAAGATAGTTGTATCTCATGCATCACGTTCAGACCTGTTAAAGTCGATCGTTGCATATTTTGTAGAGGAAGTAAAAATACTTGAGTTAGAATGAGATACCTTGTTCAAGATTTTATTTGACAAGGGATGAATTTGTATAGTTAATATAGATCGAGGGAACTGTATGGCCTCCATGGAAACAAATTTAGGCCCTCGACCTGCTGATCTGATAGAGAGGGGCAGGGTTGCTGTAACTCGCAAACTGAATTCTGATCGACCTCCTGCTGTAGGCTAAAGCACGGCTGACATCCCAACAGCAGAAAAGAATCCATTTTAATGTGACCTAAAAATAAATAATATCTGTCGCAAACATATTGAAATAGATGAAAGCTAGTATGTCATTTGCCTTATCTTATGTCTGGTAGGGTCTTTGATATAAAATAAGTTTTTATATTTGTTCTAATCGCAGAGATGGGTTGAGTCAGTCAAACCAAGTGAATCTTGATTTAACTTTAGTAATGTTACAGACATATTGAAATAGATGAAGGCTAGTATTACTTTGGCCTTATCTTATGCCTGTTAGAGTCGTTGATATAAAACAAGTTTCTACATTTGTTTTAATCGTAGAGATTTAGTAGAGTCAGCCAAACTAAGTGTTATCCTTGATTTAACTAGTATAATATCCCAAATAAGTTGAAGTAGATGAAGGTTAGTATTACCTTTGCCCTATCTGATGTTTGGTAAAGTCTTTGATATAAAAAAAGTTTCTACATTTGTTTTAATCACAGAGATTTAGTAGAGTCAGTCAAACCAAGTGTTATCTTTGATTTAACTGGTATAATATCCTAAACAAGTTGAAGTAGATAAAGGCTAGTATTACTTTTGCCCTATTTGATGTTTGGTAGAGTCTTTGATATAAAACAAGTTTCTACATTTGTTTTAATCGTAGAGATTTAGTAGAGTCAGCCAAACTAAATATTATCCTTGATTTAACTGGTATAAGATTGATTGAAAGTTATTATTATCTATGCTTTAATCTATAGAATGTAGTTGAATCTACATAAGTAGAGAGATGTTGTGAAAAACTTAGAAATTTTATTGATTAGTTCAGAATTTTCATTGGATGGAGATGAAAATCTCACTTTTAGAAAAAAAAAAAAAAAAAAAGCGAGAAATGGAAATGGAGTAGTGAGATGCTTAACGATAGTATCGTTTTAGTCGCCTAGTGTTCCAAGGATTTGAAATGGGGATTTCCTCTTCTGTCATGAGATAATATGATCTCAGGCTAGAGAGACCTGCGATAATGAATGGACCCTCCCAATTATCAGCTAGTTTTCCAGCTTGAGTCTCTTTACGATATTGAGGAATTTCTCTGAGGATGAGATCTTCGATTTGGAAGGTATGGTTTCTAACTTGGCTGTTGTACGATCTGGCTAGCATATGATGATATCAACCTAGGTTAGCAATGGTGCGTTCCCTGGTTTCATCGATCATATTGAGGTTACAAGCCAATTCAAACTCATTTTCCTCGCCAATCAGCTCGTGATCTCAAACTGGATAATGGTATTTAGAAGGAATGATGGCCTCGGTGCCATAGGCAAGGAGGATAGAGGTACATTTTGTTGACTGGCGGGGAGTGGTACGATATGCCCATAGGACATGAGGTAGTTCCCAAACCTAATTCCCTTTTTTCTGTGAGAAAGCCATTTTTTTAGTCCATCCACGATCGTTTTGTTGGTGATTTCAGCTTGGTTATTGCCTTGAGGATAGTAAGGATTGGATGGTGAGTGGATGATATTACATTGGTTGAGGAATGTTACAATTTTTTCTCCAACAAATTGGGGCCCGTTATCGATATAAATTAGGTAGCGGCAACCAAACCGAGTGATGATATGTTCCCAGATAAAAGAGTTGACCTCTTCTTCTCTAGTTCGACATAGTAGAACTGCTTTTACCTATTTTGTAAAATAATTGGTAGCTATGAGTAGGTGACGGCGGTTACCTGGAGAATTAGGGAATTCGCCGTCGAGATCAAGTGCCCATCTTTTGAATGGCAAGAACACCTTGCTTGCATGGAGTTCAAGCGCAGGGGCGCATATCATGTGTTTATGTCTTTGGTAGGCATCACAACTACGTGTGTATTCCTCTGCTTTTGGTTTGGAGAGGCACTTGAGGTATGGCCCCGTGACAAAAAGGCGGTATAGCATACCATTTTGATTTGTGTAGCGCTTCAAGTTGTTGATCAGTTATCGACGCTCTTTCAGATCTGCTGGAAGTGGTTCATTGTAACTATTGTTAACACCGAGGTAGGCTAAGAAAGGCTTTCGCCAATCGTTGTCTCCCCCTTTATCGCCCCAATGTTGATCGTGCATACAGAAATGTAATTAATGTTGGGGGTTGAAATGATTTCGATCTGGAGATATTGAGCTTTTGTACCTAAGACCCCGGCTAGATATGCCAAGGAATCGACGTGTCTGTTTCAGCGTTGAGATTCACCCATAGTTTTGTAAGTTGTCCCGGCTCCACTGAAACATCGAGCTATATGCATGTAGCCGGTCGTCTGGAAGTAACCATGATTAAAAATTATAGCTAAAGAATACCTTAAGATATCGTGGAAATACAATCTTTCCCACAAACGGCACCAAATGTAATGACCAAATTCCGTAAGCTTAAAATGGCTTGGAAGTTGCTATCACACCAATGAACCTGCAATAATATTTTAATGGAAAGCAAGAAATGTCACATATAATTTTAGCGTGGAAAACCTTTGAATAGGTAAAAAAACCATCGAGTGAAAGATTTTTCTAAAAGTATATTTGTTGCTTGAGGCAGATATCTTATTACAAGTGATTTCTAGATTTAGAAATGCTTGAACCTTGTAACTAAGAAATTTGAATTTTTTGAGAATCTATAACAAGTAGTTTCTTGGTCATTTCTCGTATAATTTTCTGGTCCCTGTCTCTTCTAGAACTTATTCCTTATATAGGCTTTCCCCGTAGCTCTTCATCGTGCTGGAGCACGTTCTCCGAACAATGTGGTTAGTGGCGGTTGACTGAGTAACTGTTGAGTTCACAAGAGACAGGTGTCTTTGACTGGGTTAGGTTTTTCGATTTGAAGTTTAACCCACGTTCTTCACCAGTTCGTGGAATAGGTTAATAATGTTGACTGGAGAAGTCATGTTGAAAATGCGTGAGTCTGAAATGAAGTAATTCAAACTAGTGACTGCTCAATTTTAGGTGAGATCGAGGGATAGGTCCCTACAAGTACAAATCGGGGTCACCAAGCATAAAGCATCCTCCATTGGTGTATTACTTCATATTTTTGAGATTAACTTTAACTAACCTTACTTTCATCATTCCACCTTTCAGAGCACCTGTAGCAGCTAGGTGAATTCTGATGTGGCAAGATAGATTCACAAATCTACCCTCTTTTGCCTAAATTTACCTTGCAACAGCTAGGTCGGTTTGCCTATATGGCCAAAGTAAACCCACCTTGAGGGTGGTCTCTCTACCCTTTGGGTAAAATTTTTGTGGATCGATCCCGTACCATTTTAAACTGTACGTAAGCTTTAAGCCAATAGGATAATGACACTTATCAAGCTTCCAGTGGCTCCCATGCCATACAGTTCTGAACTGCGCATATAGTGTACGCTCCAGATAGAGACACGTGGACAGTTAAGATTCATACTTGGTTAATAGCTAGTTCTTGCCGCGCAGTTCAGAAGTGCGCGGCAAGAGCCTGGATGAAAATTTATAAGCCTCCCCTCTCCATACTTGGTTTTGTTTTTTGGTGATCAGAATGCCATAGTTTTGGGCATAATTGTTCAACAATAACCTCAACGACAATATTTTTTAGCAAACATCTCAACGGCTAGTTTGTTGGCCAAACTTGTTTGACAAGAAGCTCAACGGCTAGTTTTTTACCAAACTTGTTTGACAAGAAGCTTAACGGCTAGTTTTGTTCATCTATAAAACTATTCATCTTGTAGACTCTATTCTTTTACTCTTCTACACTCAACTTTATTCTCTTAAAACCCATTCATCTTTTAAACTTTATTATATTCTCTTGGTAGAAATTTCACCCAATCATGTTTGACCTAATTTTGGAAGACCTAATCATGTCTGACCCATCACTCTCATCTTTTTTATCGTCATCTTCATCATCGTCCGGAAGCGAAGAGCTATTCCGACGTAAAATTGAGATGATGCACGAGTATAGCAAGATTATGATTGAGATGGGAGAAGCGGAAGAAAAAGAGCAAGAGGCGACATCATCAAGGAGGCAGGACGGTAGTAAAATGGGAATGATTGACAAGCGGAAAGGCCGTGACCATAAATTGGGTGAGTTTAGCCTTAATTGGGATTATTTTGGTGCCAACCCAATCTACATCGGTATCCCATTTCGTTATCGATTCTGTATGAGCGAAGGTGTGTATCAACGTATTCATGATCATGTTATTTCTGCGAACCTTAATTTTATTCAAAAAGAAAATGTCGCTAAGACGATAGGCTTATCCTCGCACAAAAAGATAGCGTGCGTACTCCGTATGTTATGTTACGGTACGAGCGTAGACGCCTAAGACGAATACGTTCGGATTGGGGAGTCTACAGGTAATTTGAGTTTAAAATAATTTAACAAAACAATTATAACACTATTCAAAGCTCAATACCTTAGATCTCCCGATGAAATGGTACATTACACTTGATAGAAGTAAAAAGGTCATGAGGCTTCCCGGGGATGTTAGGTAGTTTAGATTGTATGTATTGGAAATGAAAGAATTGTTCTACCAGTTGGGCAGGACAATATACCGGGTATAAGAAAATCCCGATGGTAATTTTAGAAGCGGTTGAATCGCAAGATCTTTGGATATGCATGGCACGTATTTTTGGGGGTGCCCGACTCTAACAACGACGTGAATGTCTTGCATCAAGGGTGGTTTTTTAACAACTTGTTTAATGGAGTTGCACTGCCATGCAATTACAATATATGCATGGTCCCGCACACCATGGGAATTATTTAGCAGATAGAGTCTATCCAAAATGGTAAACAATTGTTCAAACCATAAGAAACCCATCCAACGATGCCAAAAAATATTTTACAAAAATGTAAGAAACATGCTGGAAAGACATAGAACATGCATTTGGGGTATTATAAGCTAGGTTCCAAATATTGGCGCACATTGCGCGATTTTGGAAGCCACGCGATCTAGCAAATATTATGTATGAATGTATAATCATGCACAACATGATCGTCGAAGATGAACGTCATACTTACATCCTGCAAGTGGACATTGATCCCGAGTTTAGAAATTCTGTGAAGAATTAGAAGGACTTAAATCCAAGATACACGATCAATATTATGGTACAGTACATCGAGAAGATTCATGAAATTATAAATGAAGGTGCTCATTTTTTAATTATGGACTGAACTTGTCATACATTTATGGAATAAAAAAGGGGCGAAGTAATGTATTTTGTTTCAAAGTTTGTAGTTTTATGTTGAAGTTGAAACGTATTTGGCTTCAAAGTTTGTAGTTTTATGTTGAACTTGTAATATATTTTGAGAGACTTTTTTGAAGTTCATTTTTCAGAATACTTAACATAAATAACAATTTTATTGAAATAATGAAATTACATAGAACTTAAGAAATACTATTAATGTTAAGGATTACATCAATCTTTATCACTAGAAACGTCATCATCACTTGGACACTACTCCTTCAACTTCTTCGAATATTCTTAAATTTGCTTCTTCATCCAACGCTTTTGTACCGGTAGTAGGTTACTTGGGTCCGTTGTCATCACCTTAACCATATGCACATCTTCGATGGCTTTTTTTTTCTAGTTAGCTCTGCTTCACGCCTCCTTTGAATCTCTACCTCTCTAGCCAACTTTTATTCCTTTCGTGTTCTAGCTTTAGCTTCCTTTTCGTCTTTCTTTTGCTTGTCTCTCTCATTCCATGCCTTCATCATGTTTGTTGTATAATATCCTAAGTGGGACAACTTCTCAATAGTCTGACAAAATATAATAAAATATAGCCTAAGTGGGACAACTTCTCTTCGTCTGGAGGCCGCGTCTGGTATGAGAGAGACTTTCATAATAATTACATTGTACATCCGGCCGTATTTGGTAGCTAATGCACATCTCAGCTAATCTCTCTCCCGTGACTCGGATAATATCCAGTGACTGACGCAGTTATTCCGCTAACTCCTCATTGCGTTGATACAATTCCCTCGTATCTTCATAAGCCGCATACCGTATTCCTTGGTTTTGAGTCCACAACTCATCCACACTGTATCTAGGTGGACACGGGTGTGGTACCTACATGACCGAGATCGGTATACGCCTACGTCCTCCACCGCTTCCTCCCATCTCCAAGAACCATCCCAGATCCCCCACTTTCTTATCGTATGCTTCAACACTATAGTTTTGCACCTGAGAAGATATGGCAAAACTCGAAGTAGATGACAGAGCAACATCGAGCTTCACTAGATCACGCCCGACCATCCAAATATTCTTGGTCCTCTTCACTAAACTACAATCGATCTTGAGATTTAGATGAGCGGCTCACCAAAATGTCATGTAATCCATGCCAGCAACGATATAATTATATCCATCATAGAAGTCTACCTTTCTCAGTCCCTGATAAAGCGCTCGATCGTACCGCGGAAATTCTATAATATCTTGTAGGGGGTCATAGGGAACACTATCAACCCTAGTATTCTGATGCATACACCGGTCTCTTAAATACCAAAGTGTACTACTCCCGTAGGGGACTGAAACTAATGAAATCTTCCTTTGACTAAGCTCTGTGGCAAATCTTACCTCTGGACGGATTGATTGTCTACTCCTCAGCCATGGTTGTCAATCAATGTTGGCTCTGTCCTTTTATTCTATCATTTTTCTGATCGCAGCAAATGAATGATGGATCTCAGCCCCTGAACTATCCCTATCATCTCTCAACGCACTCATACGAGGATAAACATGGTTAAAGTTGTTTACCTTGACCAGATACATTCCAAAGCGACAGTACTCAAAGAACCAAAACTTTAACAGAGCATAGAAGCTTGTGATTGATCTCTTCCCCTTCCCACTCTTTAGGACTGAGACTTCATCTAGTCCCCGATACAAATGTGCCATGATGAGTACCCCAGTCGAACCCTGCCGCACCTAGAATATGGTGGTCTGTCAAAGCTACAAGATAACCGGCCTGTAAAGATGTATTTGCATTCAAGAAGAAGATATTACCCATCATGTATGCAATAAATGCCCGAGCATATACGAGGTCCATGTCTTGACTATAATTGTTGGTTTGAGGATTTAAAGGGTCTCTCTAGGTTTTCAAATAAGCTAGTGTGATGTTACCGTACCTTATGTCGGCCTGAGTAATTCCGGGTAGTAATGTTTGTGCTTTTTCTAGCTTCGAGTACTTATCCTCGTACGGGAGTTCAAAACCCCACCCAAAACTTATGCCCGTTAGCATGACGAAGTCTAACGGTGTAATGCCAAGTTCCCTGCAAGGGAAGTGAAAAGTATGGGTGGAAGTCCACCACCGTTCCTCGAGCGCATAGATTAAGCGGTTATCCGAGTTTCCCACCTTAATCGACAAAATTTCTTCAAAACCCATATTGTCAACCAACCTCTTCAACGTGGGGTACCTGGCAATCCATTGGTACCACTTTAACCTTATCCAATGATCCCTTACATTGAATTTCATCTCGGTTCTGCAAAAAAAACACATTAACATATTAAATTTTTATTCGGGCATTTCGTCGAACATTTGACAATAACATTAATAACATATAAATTTTACTTAAAAAACTTACCGCCAATTCTTCCGATCCAACGAAAATGTGAACCCAATTGTCCAGTAGGATATCCACTCGGTGCAAATCCTCGAGGGTTGGGGAGGGATCATTATCCTCGGTGAGGTGTAACGGCCACATATGCGTTTCCAATTTTTTTACCCTTTCGTTTAACTACATCACTTTCATTTCTTCTAGTTTTGGGAATTGAATGACTAGGTCCTAACATTGTTAATCGTAGTTTTATGGGATTGAATTACTAAAAGGTGGGGTTTGGGAAACTTATGTTAGAAGTTGGGTAAACTAGAAAGTGGGGTTGGTAAAATATGTGAGAGTAGAGTGAGAGTAAAGTGGGAAATCGAAGGCATTTCATGCAGGGAGTACCCGTAGTTCAGAATTGCGTGTGGGATTTGAACGCTTCAGATGGAGACATGTGGCCAGATCTTAGTTATTGGTTGTCCCGCGCAGTTCAGAACTAAGTTGGATTTGGATGCTCCAGATGGAGACACGAGGCCAGATCTTAGCTGTTGGTTGTCCCGCACAGTTCAGAACTACGTTGGATAAAATTTATCTTGAATTTGGGCTGAACTGCTGTGGGTGGATTGGTTTTTATGGTGGATTGGTGAAAATCCACCCTCCAACTGCTGCATATGCTCTCATGTTTGAACCACCACAATGCACAGATTTCAATGTCTTCAGATATAAAAGTAGTGAAAATCAATCACCCCCAATTCCCAAAATGTCAAATTTGAGATCACACTGCGATAAGATACCCAACACCAATTGACTACCCCCTATTTGAAGATCCAAAATAAGATATCAGATATTAATTGACAGAGTTCTAATATGATGTTAATTTAATCTTTGTACGCAACCAAACCTTCTAATCAAAGAAAACTACTTCCTTTATGAATCGTAATCCAAACTTCTCATAATTTCTTCTACACAAACCAATCCAATCCACTAAAACCCCACTTATTCAACCACGTCACAACCTTCTCACCAAACCAAATAAACTCTACTAAAGCTAAACCCTCAAAACCAACTAAATTACTCACACAATAAAAAAAATTAACTATTAGGGAATTTGAGTTGGATAAACTCTAAAATGTATAAGGGAATTTGAGTTGGATCAACATTGTGCTGTTTGCTTGACCTTGTAGTTTTGAGTTTTGACAGCCATTTTGTTATTTTCCTTCTTTCATGTTCATGTGTTCTTCATTCTACCTTCCCTGTGTGAGGCATTTTCCCTCTAATCCAAAAATTGAATTGAAGTTGGTATCAAAGATCGTTAACTGAATGGATGTTGCAATGAGAAAACATGAAGGAAATGTTTGGTTATTTTCTAGCTTCCCTCATTTACACAAAATACTATTGGCAATGTGTAAACTGTCTTTTATATGTGGAAGTGTATTTTGCTACAAATTTGTTCTTAAAGATTTCCATTTCGTATTATCTCATCTGTGTTAACGTTATTTTCATTGCTTTGATCTGTTTAGCCCTGTTTAAAAGTTGGATAACCTTTGATTTTGAGCTACATTTCTTTGAGATTTTTGGTTAAGATTGTATTTCTTCTTAAGGGAATTCCTAATTGCATAATCATAATTGATATGAATGAATTATCAATGGAGTTTTATTCATAAAGAGAAATTTATAACATATATATTTTAGGTTTCTAACCCAAATCTGCAACTTGGGCAACTATTGGCTCTTTCGAACCAAAAATATAAACACTGACTGTGGAATTGGTGTTTACAAAACATTGTAGTAAGTTCATCGTTTTTGACAAAGGTTCTTTGACAGCAAGCGCACTCCAATGTATTGTCATTTCCCCCTGTTTAATATTTGTGTTGTTCCAACATGAGAATTGTTATAAATTGTGGTGGCTGCATAATATGTTCATACCTCTGTACCCCATCTTTAGTATAAGTTCGGCGAATTCCAAGTTTCAAATAAATAGTCAAAGTTGATTTCTCTTTGTTACGTGTTTCTAAGACATGGATCTTGATATTTGTTAGAAACCACTCATAATTCTTGTCCCAAAAATCATCACCAATTAATGATTATTTCCGGATCTTTTCGGCAAGCATACTTCAAAAGATTTAAAGTCTTCTGATGGCTAGCTTGGGAAAGGATCGATAAGAAATTTAGCTCAATTGTTTTAACAATGGGTAAATCTACTTTTGTTGTTAGCAAAACTTGATCTCTAGCTTGAATAGTTTCATTGGTTATTACTAACGATATTTGCAGATACAGCTTAGTATAAATAGCGCAAGTTGGAAAGACATCTGGAAAAGCTTTGTTAACATTGTCAATCTCAATGATATCCATGTGTATATGTTTATTAAAAGTGAAGACTAATATTAGAAATAAAACTAGAGTAATGCTAGGAATAAACTATCCTCACAAACATAAGTAGTATCTAAACATAATAGTTAAGTGGGAATGGGAACTGTAAACATAGTATGGAGAAGGGAAAACTATATAGGGCTAGAAAAAATCACAAAAAGAGAACTGCATAGGAACTTAGTGAAGAAGTAATAGAGAGATTGTAATAGGTAATAATTAATTGTTGGTGAAAACTTGATAGTTCATAACCAGTTCTTCTGTGTTCATATGACTTCTCTAGAATTATTTCTCGATATCTTACTCTTTAGTGTGTTTATTGTGACTAGATATGCAATCCCTGCATCTATAATCTCTACATTTTCTTAAGATATATAAATTGTAAGCATGCATAACCTAGAACATGTAGAAATAAATTGCATCTTTAAATATACTATAAAAGAATCAAGTATTAATGATAGTATTTAAAAATTGAAGATGACTGCTACTAAACTAAGGTTTTAGGTTAATTATAAGTGTTGTAGATGCTCCATATGAATCAAAAGGTTCGAAATTTAGAAAAATTATGAAATAACTGTATAAAACTTATATAAGGAGGGGCAATTACCTGTTATAGAGAAAAGAGAATATTGCCACAGGAAACCTATGCTGAAAATTACTAATCTAGGTTATTTATAGTTCTAGGGAAAAGCAATATGTCTAGTGTTAGGATTCATGATATTTTATAAAGAAGATAAGTATTAGGATTTTTACCATATGAGAAGTATAACTTCTGAATATGACTTGGTTAGGTATGTTGGTTAATAGATGAAAATCAAAATAAGTATTGGTTAAGCCCATTAGGGAGCTCAGTTAAGTAATCAAATAATTGCCTCCATTTTGTTCCATTTGAATAAGTATGATGTAACAAATTGTGTTAGCTGTGTTGCTTATATCCATAAGTGTAAGTTTTTTCTTTGGGCGATTTGTGATGCGTAAAGTATATTGATATCAATCTGTTGATTTATATTATTGTTTTAATTTGAAATCATATATACGGTAGAAAATCATAGTAAAAATAAATAAGAGGTAAGTGGTTAAATGGGTCACAATACAATAGATAGAAGCATATACTTACTGAAACAAGAAATAGCACTTCAACCTTTATAATACTCATCAGTCGTGAACATTATATTCCTCAAACCATGTATATGAAACAAAAGATTTTTAACCAGAGAACAACAAATAAATTGAAGCAAACTGGCTGTTCCTGAATCTCATTGGAACTTTGTTAACCATCTTAGGAGTTAAAGACTATTAGGCGCAAGTTGATGACAACCTTCATTCCAGTGAGCTGCTCGAAAATAACCATACCGAGTCTTGCTGTTGATGCTGGTAGTGAGTGAGTAGCTCTTCGTGTCGCTTTATACCGCTCAGCTGGCACGGAGCTAGTAGCCACTGGTCTTGTTGTTGCTACTGGCAGCGAGTGAGTAGCTACTAGTCTTGCTGTTGTTGTTGGCAACGAGTGAGTAGCTCTGTGTTACTTTATACCGCTCTGCTGGCACAGAACTAGTAGCCACTGGTCTTGCTGTTATTACTAGTAGAGAGTGAGTAGCTATTGGTCTTGTTGTTGTTGATGGCAGAGAGTGAGTAGCTCATCTTCCCGATGGTTTTGTGCTCTTTGTTCTTGGTCTTGTTGACTTCAAGCATTAAACTATATTGCTAAATCGCAGCCATTAGTTTAGGTCAGAATTCTCAAGTTTCCATTGTCCTTTCGTCTAACCCTGTTACATAAATAACAGTAAGTATATTATAACTCTCATTAGAATTAGATAAATGGATATAAAGAAGAATGATAGGACTAAACAAACCATGTAAGATAATTATTTGGAAAAAACAATTCTCATGATATCTTCTCAAGTGTAACCCTGGTGAAATACTAGTTCTGGAGGACCTATAGAAATAAGGGTAATTTATCTGTTATGAATATACATGGTGTTACATAACAACTATACCTACCTTGAGTTTTGATAAATGTCTGGACATCATCTCTGGCTTCCTTAGGCATTTATTAGTTCCATCGGAATCTTTAAACGACTACAGATGGGGCTGATGTTTCATCGCTTCAATGATGAACTCTGACTCCTACCCATGCAGCCCTTTCCCTTTAAATATAGTCCCAAGATGACCATTTCACATTTCGATTTACAAAATTGAGCAGTTAACCATAGACTGAATCATATAACAACGAAAGAGTTTAAACTTCACCAATCATGTAACATCATTATAGCAGACCATAATATATTTAATAGCTGATACCTGAGAGCCATCTTCCCACAGTTTAGTTTCTTGTACAATTTGATCTCCCTGGCTTTGACTATTGAGAAGAGTTTGCCTGGAAATCTTGAAGTTGATAGCTTTTGTGTATTGTCAAAAATGAGTTCACGTTCTTTATTTCTCATTTATATTGTTGAGTCAGTAGAGGGGTCAAAAAGACCTTATTGCAAAATATAATATAAGTTGGACTAACAAAAAAGAATTCTAACCCAGACACCACTATAGACATGACTTCAACATAGTACATCTGGTCCAAGCTTGAAGAAATTCATACAAGAAGCGCCTAGTACGACCAATCCATGTGTGTGCGATTGATTGGACCCAAAGGTAAAAATCCATTATATCCATATAATGGATCTGAAATTAAATTTCCTATATTTTTCTTTATAGGTTTTGTCAAATGGCATTGATCTTTTGAACCCTCCTGCTGAACTTGAGAAGCGAAAGCACAAGTTGAAGCGCTTGGTTCAATCTCCCAACTCTTTCTTTATGGTAAGTAAAACTGTTTTAAACTTGCTATTTAACTTTCTTGATGCTTTATATTGTTTTTGTTACTTGTTTTTGTTGATCACAAAACGTTTAATCACTACAGGATATCAATTGCCAAGGATGCTTTAGTATGTAAGTCTTTTTTTCATACCAATTATGTCTCGCAGATTTTTACCCCTGCCTATAAGAGGAATTTCTATCTATTTCCATAGTCACGTTCTACGATTTACCCTCACACTCTTCTACACAAATTTAGACTCCTTGAGCTAGACCTAGATGAGTAAATGATTGGCATTTGCAAGGGGTTCATCTTGTTAGTTAAAGTTCATATTGCATAACAGAATATCTGCCCTTTCTGTAATTTCATAATGAATATTTGCAACTTCAAGCTTCATGAATCTCGTATCGCTGGTTAATAGGGTTTTTTTCCTCTTCTATTATTTTTTGTGCCCAATCCACTTTTCCATTCATGATTATAGTGATTCTAAGGGTTCTTCTTGTCAGTTAAAATTCATATTGCAAAACAGAATATCTGCCCTATCTGTAATTTCATAATGAATATTTGCAACTTCAAGCATCGTGAATCTCGTAAAGTTATAATCACATGCTTCAAACCAAAGAAATAGAAAACTATATGCTACATCATATTTGCTTTAATACTGGAACTTGAAGTTTTCTTCCCGCAGTGATATGTATAACTTAAATTTGATTGTATGTATACACCAATGTCAAGATAAAAAGAGAGTACGACTGTGAATTAATCACAATACATCAATCTTTGGCTTTAAGGTTGTGCGTACAACCGACCACTCATATATTCAGTTATTGGTATACCACTGGAATGAATTACTGGTACATAATTAAATGCAATGGTAAAACCACAATTCCAATGCATTTCTTAAATTGAATTGCATATGAAATTGTATAGCTCCACAGTTCAAAAATGGGGCAACAAATTGATCCTACATTGAATGTGAGCCTAAACATCACAAATCAGACATATTTTAGGATTTATACTTGCGCAAGACTTGAAATTTTGTTCAAGTAAATATCCCAAAACATGGTAGTGTTACAATGTTCTGACTAACTTTTATAAAAGGGATTGGTTGTACTGCCTTTTTTTGAATTTATGGAGTTATACTAAGCATAGCCAATTAAATTTAAAGAATCAATTCGATTCATGTTTATTTGCGGGATAACAAGCTGTGAGGAACGTAACAAACTTGCCTCAAAATAGTACTTTTAATGCATGTTTTTGGACATAATTATGTAGAAGTTATGTGGTTATTTAATATTGTAAATAGTAACCATCTAAGTTTTAATATATGAGAGTGCGAAAATAACCTACAAAATAAAAAGGAATAAAAACCAATAGGAAAGGAGGTATACTAGTAACTGGTAAAATTATTAATTTACAACTTAGGACTTAAAAAATGTTATAGAACGTGAACCTCCAATCATTGGTTAATGAGATACAACTAAAGTACGTGAAGACTGACATATTATAGCTTAACAGATTGTTAAGAAATTACATGGATGGAGCCAATCAGATTTCATACCATAAGAAAAATATATATAGAATTTGACAAAAGCACAGAACAGTCTGTAAAACTGCTTTCTAATTTTTGTATCTAAGAGCGTTTTATGTATTTACTCCTGCACTTGTTGCTTCTAAGTTGGCTGAGACAATAACAGCTGCAAGGCTAGTTAAAATGTGAATTTCTTTGTGTTCTTCGATTTATGTTTTAGATGATATACTTTTCACCTCTCTAGGTGGTTCATGCCAATCAATAATATCCTCCTAATATTTCTCATCGGATCAGCACTGGGATGGATACTGATCAAACTCATAAGACCACCTAAACATCCCAGGGTACTTATCTTGGGGGTTTGTTCTGCAGGTAAGTAAGTATTTATGCACAAATCCAGAGAAGGCGTATGGCGGTCTAACTTTTGAGTTGCTTTAAATAAGAAATTTGGGGAACTTGCTTATCATCATCGTCCCAGAAATCTACGAAGAGTCAAATAGTCCATTTGGAGACTCAACTACCTGCTCTTCCTACGGATTGGCTTACACGCCATTATCTATGGATGCATGATCTCTTTCTCATTACTTCTAATTCTCTAGAGCCTATGAAATATAGCCATACAGGGGTCTAATTTGTTGCGTCTACTTTAATTTCTTTTAACAGATGGGAGCTATTTATATCTGGTCGTACGCGCATAATATAGTGAGGATAGCTTCAGTTTCTTGCGTAGTTGAAATAATTGGCTCTCCAAGTACGCTGGAGTATAATAGAGACACCCCAGAGCTTCTGCTTTCAGACAGATATGCATAGCCATTTTTGCCCTAAGTTTTTGAGATAAATGCAGATCAGTTTGCACTACCATCTATTAGATCTGACAAGAATGTAAAGGTCAGGTCCCCTTATATTGTCGGTACGCATTTATTTTCTTTCATTTTTACATGAACCCTTGTTAGGAAATAATGGATACAGTTTTTGTGTGTGTGTGTGTTTTTGACAGGTTCTTCTATTAAGTTGAAGGAGTTCATGCTTTTAGTAAAGGTCAACTTCCAGAGGTTGTTGTCACCTTCAACTTGTGGAGCGGTAATTCTTCAATGACCACATCTTGTAATATTTTTAACTAGTATTAAAGATGAAGTTATCTTCAAATATTTACGTTTACGATGAAGTTATCTCAGTGATTTCTTAACATCTTTTTTTATGTATATGTTGTAGATTGTTGGGTTCATTATAGGATTAATCCCTCAAATTCGGAAGACAGTGATAGGTGACAGCGCTGCTTTTCATATGATCCAAGATTCGGCTGATTTAGTAGCGTATGTCCTATAACAACAAATTTAACTGGGAAGATACAAATTATTTCATTTTCGCTCAGTCTCCTAAATTTTTTTTCATGTTTTTCTTGGTATATAAGAGAAGGAGCAATTCCTGCTCTGACTCTCATAATAGGAGGAAATCTGTTAAAGGGTAATATAATTTTGATCTTCTCATAATTAACGCTTTCTCTTCTTTTTTTTCCCTCGAAATATGGTGACAAAACTCTATTCTTTCACATTCAGGTCTTAAAGGTCCGCAAATGCAAAATTTTGTTCTTGTTGGAATCATGGTAGTTCGGTATATCGTATGTCCTTTGATTGGCATTGCGGTTGCTAAAGGGGTGCATCGTATTGGTTTCGTGCACTCTGATCCTTTATATCAGTTTGTTCTTCTGCTTCAATTTGTACTTCCACCAGTGTCAAATATAAGTATGATTACCATCATCCTTCGCCTTATTTTTTTTATCTAGTGATCTACTTACCCTATGGATCTGATTCTTTCACTAAAATTTGGCAGGTACTATTACACAATTATTTGGAGCAGGTGCGAGTGAATGTTCCGTTATCATGCAATGGACCTATGTCTTTGCATCTCTTACAATTACCCTATGGGCTACCTTCTACATGTGGCTTATTGCTTGAATGCGTTTAGGCGCATTATTATGTTTTAATCTGCACTTCAATTGCAGACTTAAATTTTGGGTTACAAGAGTAAAAATAGATATGGGACACGTCATTTTGCGTTTAACCATAATATGTGTAATGGTGCTCAATTTTACAAATAAAGAACCAACGATTGTCATTCATTTGTTAAAATATTACAGAATATGCTTGAGAAAATTAACTAAACCATAAAGCAAGTTCTAAGCTCATTGTAAACCATCGATAGCTATCTAGATTCTAACTCATTAAACAAATTTATTCCAATTTCAACCTGATAGAAGTTATAGATATTAAAAATTAGGGTTTATCTGGTTTTGAGATTTTCCCTAGTTTGAGTACTCCCAGATCGAGCTCTGTAAATCAAAATCCGAGCTCTCAATCCAACAATGTTTGCAACTCTTTTAAGGTTTCACTCTAAATTGAAGTTGTTTCTGCTAGATCAATCCAAGCAACAAGGATCGAGAATTTGCAAAGGGAAAAGATTAGATAGAAGACGATACTATGGTATGGGATGATATATATTAAGTTGATTCGAGTAACATCGAGATCGAATAAGGTAAACAACGGCTGTGATTGATTTTTTCGGATAAATGTTTAGATCTGACGGCTTAGACTCACTCATTTCTCGGCCAAATTTGCTTGCATCTCAAAAATTAATCCACAATCTGATTGAGAAGCTTTAGTTAGTAGAAAGAACAAAAAACACTAATTAGATTTGGAAAAATAGATATTCGATTACTTAAAAGTAATTACAATGAAAACTCTCAAACCCTAGGCTTCTCTCAGAACTCCCTTCAGATCTAACATCTGGAAAAAAAAAAAAAACCTAAATTCCCTTTATATACTAGGGAACTCGAAATTACAAAATAGAACGCATTTCGAGGCAAAATAATACCTGAGAATCAAAACACCGCCAGAGTCGTTCGAACGACTTTACGACTAATTGGTCTAAACCCTAGAAAAGTTGCCTGATCGTTCGAATGAAACCCAACTCGTTCGAACAAAATATGGCTCTGGGCCAAAATTCCAGAAGACATGACAACTCGTTCGTACGACACTCAACTTCGTTCGAACGAAATATGGTTATTGGCCAAAATTCCAGAGGACATGACAACTCGTTCGAACGACACTCAACTTCGTTCGATCGACTTGACAAATCTTTAAATAACTCTAGATCCTTGATAATCCGTATCAAACCGGGTGTTGAAACATAGAGGGTTTCGTTCTCAAGGATGCAAAGATCAAAATCATGAAATAAAAACTGGTTTTCATTCATTGAAAATGGTTTTCATTAAACATAAAATAAGAACTACGGTAGAAAAAAGGATAAAACTAAGAAGATAAATCCTTTTTTCTTTACAACTCCCCCTCTTAACCTAACTCAAATTCCTCATCTCCCTCAACCACTCCTGATTTTGTGGAGAGATTTTAGCTAGGCTTGACTACTAAGTCTTCTAGCAGCTCCAGCAGCTCTCTGGTTCAAAGTCATCTCTAACAGCTCTTAACAACTGATCATCTCCAGCAGCTCTTAACAACTGATCATCTCCAGCAGCTCTTTAGCTTGTAAGAGTTGGGCTTTAAGAATGGCTTGATTACAAATGTCTCTTTACCTGGAATAGTCAAACATACTTCAATTAGGCCCAGTGAAACATAAAATAAGTTCCTAGATAATGTAAATTGAAGGACAAAAATAGGCATTTTTCATGCCTATCAAATACCCCCAAACTGATATATTGCTAGTCCCTTAGCAAAAGAAAAGAAAACTAAACTCTTTCGGGGTTTCTTACGATTGCATTTAGCGTATGCAACAAGCCTTTCAACCTATAGGTTACCCATATAGGACGAGTTGTGTCTCGTGAGGGTTTTCAGTGAATATACCCACAAAATTCTATCATAGACGTTCTGGTATTATAAACAACTAATAATCATTCCTCCTAGTATCTCTGAGAATGGATTAAATTCATCTCCTAGATATAATACCTAAACAAGGGTTAACCATCAGATACGTTTAGAATTTATCAAGTCAATTATACTACAATCAGATTATATCAAGTTTCAGAATTTCATCATTTGTGTAGTGAATTTAGTTTATGGAATCAAGAAGTTTGATAATCCTTTCAAATAACCTTAGCCTTATCTTGAGTATGGTGAAAGAAATCTAGAAGTTTGTTCGACAACTACCTTAGTTTGTTCGCTCTCTTTTATTGATCTTTCAGGAAAAATATCTATCCACACAAGTTTTTCATGGTAAGACTTTTGCATTTGAGTTTTCATTTGCTCTTTTATACGTGCAACTTGTCTTCCTTCACATAGTTCTCAACTATAATCATAGAGACTCGATTTTTTTTATTATTTTTTTTGGTCTTTTACTTTCACATTGATTCATGGCTTGCCTCGAGATTAATAAAAATTCTTCCTCTTTCAGTTCTAAATCTTACGAGGGGCCTTGAATTGTGAATAATTTTTTTTTTTTTTTTACGAGTATGTCAGCTTCGTGAAAGGAGCCAATAACTTGTGAAAATACATACAAACCCTTAGTATGAATTTATGAGAAGCGAAATTTTCTAAGATAAATGTCTCCCTCATTACAGATTCTTCCTAACCCAAACTGTTGATTAATCAAAAGGTGATAGTTAGTTTTAACAAAACCTTGATAACATAACTACGTGAAGTGCAATTATAAGAGTGATTTTCTTCTGAAACACATCTAATAGGATGGTAGTACCAAAAACTTAAAAATTCTTAACGCACTAACAATTTACGGTTTAAAATAAACCATAACCTTATAATTTTATCCCAAGTGCAACTCTAGGATTCTAAGAATGTCCAAAGATCAGAGTATACAAAAAAATGTGTCTACAATACCAGAATGCCCTAGATAATAACTTTTATTGGAAAAAGTTATGAAAATCTTATTTACCCCCACCCTCAAACTGAATCAGCATGTGTCCCCAAAGTTGCCAAAAATAAATAATAATCTAAAAATATTACCTGAACATAATAAAGGTTGCCTCCCCACAAGCGCTAAGTTTAACGTCTTCAGCCAGACGATGGTAGGTACCCCCAAACTAGATAAGACTATGGGTAGAAATAAAGATACCTATGTTTCATATGATGGGTCCCGTAGATTCATATCCTCACTTGAACCCGTAAAATACTCGTGAAATGGTTTAAGTCTCTGCCCATTTACCTTATTAATGTGACCAGTACGAGGGTCAAGAATTTCAATAGCTCCATGTGGGAAAACAGTTTTGACAATGAACGGCCCGGTCCAACGGGATTGAAGTTTTCCAGGAAACAAATGAAGACGCGAAGAATACAATAAAACTTTTTGATCCACTTTAAAAGTCTTTCGCAAGATATTTTTATCATGGAAAGTCTTAGTTCTTTCTTTGTATATCTTTGCGGATTCATATGCATCGTTTCGAAGCTCATCCAACTCATTGAGTTGTAGCTTACGATGGGACCCAGCCGTTGAAGTGTCAAAGTTAAGCGTTTTTATTGCCCAATAAGCTTTATGCTCAAGTTCTACAGGAAGGTGGCATGCCTTGCCGTAAACGAGTCGGTAAGGAGACATTCCAATCGGGGTTTTATATGCAGTACGATAAGCCCAAAGTGCATCAATTAATCTTACAGACCAATCTTTGCGATTTAGGTTAACCGTCTTTTGGAGAATATTTTTGATCTCCCGATTTGAAACTTCGACTTGCCCACTTGTTTGCGGGTGATAAGGTGTTGCCACCTTATGGGTTACGCCATACTTTTTGACAAGGGCAGCAAAGTTTTTGTTGTTAAAATGTGTCCCTCCATCGCTAATGATAGCCCTAGGTGTTCCAAATCGAGAAAAAATATTTTCTTTTAAAAAATTGAGAACAACTGCACTGTTATTCGTTTTCGAAGGGATGGCTTCAACCCATTTTGATACATAGTCCACTCCAACAAGGATGTACTCATATCCAAAAGACTTGGGAAAAGGGCCCATAAAATCAATGCCCCAAACATCAAAAGGTTCAATAACTAAAATAGGGTGTAAGGGCATCATATTTCGTCGAGAAAGGGCTCCCATTTTCTGGCATCTCTCGCACGCTTTACAAAATGCATGCGCATCGTGAAATAATGTAGGCCAATAAAAACCGCACTGCAAAATTTTTGCCGCGGTCTTCTTAGAGCTAAAGTGGCCTCCACAAGCTTGGGTGTGGCAAAATGAGAGAATATTGGTAAACTCAGACTGGGGAACACATCTCCTAAGGATTTGGTCAGTACAATACTTAAACAAATCTGGATCATCCCAAAAGAAGTACTTCACTTGACTAAAGAAACGATCTTTGTCAGGTTTAGTCCAATGATCAGGAATGGTATCCGTGGCTAAATAATTAGCAATGTCAGCAAACCACGGCAACTCGGGAACTAATTTCACAGCCATAAGCTGTTCATCAGGGAAGGATTCCCTAATCGGCAAAGACTCATCAACAGACTCAATCACTATACGGGAAAGATGGTCGGCTACAACATTGTCTGACCCCTTTTTGTCTCGAATCTCGAGGTCAAACTCCTGCAAGAGTAATACCCACCGGATTAGCCGTGCCTTAGCATCTTTCTTTGACAAAAGATGTCGAAGCGCGGCATGATCCGTGTAAACAATCACTTTAGATCCTATAAGATAAGATCTAAATTTTTCTAGCGCATAAACAATGGCCAGGAGTTCTTTCTCGGTGGTCGTGTAATTCAATTGGGCGTCATTTAACGTTTTGCTAGCATAGTGGATGACATGGGGGCGTTTGTTTATCCGCTGTCCCAAAACAACGCCTACAGAATAATCAGAGGCATCACACATTAACTCGAATGGTTCATTCCAAACAGGTGGTCTAATAATGGGTGATGTTGTGAGCTGGGTCTTAAGCTTATCAAAAGCTACAAGACATGGTGCATCAAACTTATAGGCCACATCTTTGGCCAAAAGGCTGCTTAAAGGACGAGCAATCTTACTAAAATCTTGGATAAAACGACGGTAAAAGCCTGCATGTCCTAGAAAGGAACGGACGTCCTTGACATTTCGTGGTGGGGGAAGGTTAGAAATGACATCTATTTTGGCCTGGTCAACTTCTATTCCTTTTTCAGATATGATATGCCCCAAAACTATCCCCCTTTTTACCATAAAGTGACATTTCTCCCAATTTAAAATAAGATTCTTTTCCTGGCATCTGAGTAATACTAGAGAAAGATGATGAAGGCACTGTTCAAATGAGTTGCCAAATAATGAGAAGTCATCCATGAAAACTTCAAGGAATCGCTCTACCATGTCAGAAAAAATGCTTAACATGCAACGCTGAAACGTCGCAGGAGCATTGCATAAGCCAAAAGGCATGCGACGGTAGGCAAATGTACCGAAAGGACATGTAAAAGTCGTTTTCTCTTGGTCCTCGGGTGCGATGGGTATTTGGTTGTACCCAGAGTAGCCATCTAAGAAACAATAAAATTTGTGCCCAGCGAGTCGCTCGAGCATCTGGTCAATGAAAGGTAAGGGGAAGTGATCTTTCCTAGTGACCGAGTTAAGCTTCCTGTAGTCTATGCAGACTCTCCATCCAGTGGTCGTTCTAGTGGGTACGAGGTCGTTATTCTCGTTCTTTACAACGGTGATTCCTGATTTTTTCGGGACAACATGGATTGGGCTAACCCACAGACTATCAGAAATGGGATAGATGATCCCAGTATCAAGGAGTTTTAAAATTTCTTTCCGAACTACTTCGGCCATAGTCGGGTTCAATCTCCGTTGTCCTTCCCTGGACTTTTTGGAATTATCTTCCAAATTGATTTTATGCATACAAACCGAGGGACTAATTCCTTTAATGTCCTCAATACTCCAGCCAATAGCTTTCGTATTTCCCTTAAGAACACGAATCAACTTCTCTTCCTGAAGGGGTTCTAGGTCAGCGGCAATAGTGACGGGCATAGTTTCGTCAAGACCTAGAAAGACATACTTAAGGTGAGCGGGAAGAGGTTTAAGCTCTATCTTTGGGGAGGTTACTTGAGCCTCCGGAATGGGTTTCTTAACATCTAAGATTTCATGCTCACCTTCAGGCTCTAAAATTTCTAAAGCCGAATCTAATAAGGTTTTCACCTCATGGATGTACGAATCGTCCTCACAATCTCCATCAAAGTTGGACAAAATTGCCTCTAAGGGATCTGAGGTACTTGACCTCTCAAAAGTGGTATTCACAAGACTCTGGATCATATTACACTCAAGTGGTTCAGAATTAGAAGGGGAATGCGACGCATGAAAAATATTCAATTCTACAGTCATGTTCCCGAAAGTCAACTTCATAATTCCATTGCGGCAATTGATTACCGCATTAGCTGTTGCCAAAAAGGGTCGACCTAGAATCACAGGGATCTCGTCCTCAGGGCTTGCCACTGGCTCAGTATCTAACACAACAAAGTCTACTGGATAAACAAATTGCTCAATCTGGATCAACACATCTTCAACTACACCCCTAGGAATCCTAATAGATCGGTCAGCTAGCTGAAGGGTCCTATTAGTGGGTTTAAGTACTCCGATATCCAATTGCTCATAGACAGAGTAAGGAATGAGGTTCACGGCGGCACCTAAATCAAGTAGAGCTCTTCCTATCTTACGGGTCCCAATCGTACATGAAATAGTAGGGCATCCAGGGTCCTTGTATTTTGGAAGGGATTTACGCAAAAGGACAGCACTAACATGTGCATCTAAAAGAATAGATATATCACTCTCGTGAACATGAAAAGCCTTTTTCGGGACATGTATGCGCCGCTTTAAAGTGCAAAGATCTTTAAGAAATTTTGCGTAATTAGGGATATGTCTTATGGCCGTAAGGATAGGAATGTTAATCACACAATGCTTAAAAATCCCTAAAATCTCCTCATAGACGTTGCCCTTCTTAGCAAGAGTTAACCGCTGAGGAAAAGGAGCCAGCGGCTGAACATGTGTTATCGTGATTTCTTCCTCACTCGCACTCGCAGGTTCTTCTATAGGTTTACTTTGAATTTCCAGCTCGGGTTCCTTAGGCATTTTCACCAAATTATCAACTTTCGTACCGCTCCTAAGAGAAATGATGGCGTTGACTCCATCACGATTGGAAGATCTAGGATGTTCAGTATTCCCTTTAGGATTAGCTTGAGTTTGACTGGGGAACGTTCCTTTGTCTCTCGTGCTTATCTCTGTTGCCATTTGACCTATTTGTCCCTCAAGTTTGGCAATAGATGACTGAGTTACTTGCATAAATGCTTTAAGAGTATCTTCTAAGGACGTGGTTGGAGGAGGCAGATTCCTATTGTGCGGAGGAACATAAGGCACATTAAGGGGAGCTTGGTATGATGGATTTTGTTGCCACGAAGAACTAGACTGGTGTTGGTTTACTTGGTTGTGCGGCTGATAAGGGGCACTACCAGAAGAACCTCCTTGGTAATTTCTATTTCCCCGAGAATTGGAGTTGTTGGAATTATTATTCCATCCACCATTGAAAGGTTGGTTATTGGGACGTTGATACATGGCATTGGCCTGGTCTTTTCTACCCTCCCTTAAACTAAGCACATCAGGACAATCTTGGACCAGATGGTCCGAACTCTCACAAACCACACAATTTGGCATCACCACATGGTTAACAGACGAAGTATTAGGGTGTCTCTCCCTTTTGCCGGTCTCTAAGTTCTCAATTTTCTCAAGAATGGTTCTAAGAGTGGCAGACTCTGAATTAGAGTCCACTTGGTGCACATTTGCACGGTGACAAGGTATTTCCTCTCTCATCGTTTGCCATTGGTAGGTCTTATCCGCTACATCATTTAAAAATATCCAAGCTTCAGTGTCAGTTTTCTCATCGAATGTACCTGCGCACATAGACTGAACACGAGTTCTAGTGTCATAGTCTAGACCTTCATAGAGAGTTTGAACTATATCAATCAGCTGAATCCCGTGATGTGGGCATCCTTGCTCTAAATCCCTAAACCGTTGTAGGTAGTCATATAATGACTCTCCTCGGTTTTGTGTGAAGCTATAGATACTCTGTCGTATCTTAGCAGTTCTGTGGTTAGGGAAATACTTCTTTAAAAACTCCTTAACGAGTTGTTCAAATGTGTTTACAGAGTTCTCCTCGAGAGTGTACAACCAATCGCGTGCGTTTCTCAACAGAGAAAAGGGAAACACACGTAATTTTAAAGAATCCTCTGTAATACGTTCGAAGTTTAATAGAAGCATATGATCCCTAAAGTCCCTAAGATGGTTATACGGGTTTTCAGTAGGACTACCATGAAATTTGGGGAGCATAGACAAGAATCCCGGTTTTAACTCAAAGTTCCCTATATTTCTGGGAATCACAATACATGAAGGTTTACTAACTATTGTAGGATGCATTCGATTGCGGAGAGCTATTCTCTCCGCAATAGCAGGTTCGGGACCGTTCCTAGGAATAGCAGGTTCGGGACCATTAGTCCCACCAGTCTTACTCATATTAATTCTAGTAATGTTCTTAGTCCGAGCTTAGGTGTTACCCCAATCTAACATACAATTCAATCAATTTATGCGAACACACTAAAAGTCTTAAGAATGATGCAAGCAATCAAGAATGTTTTACTGGTCTCTTTTTAGGTCAAGTTGTGAACCCGGTCTCAGGGTTCAATGCTCCTACTCCTGACAGTAGATCGGTTCGCACTTGAGTTGTTTTTACTCGCTTTGGCGATAGCTCGCATGCTATCTAGTCACCTAGATGCACCTGTGCTGGAAGGCGGGGCGAACCGCTTAGAGTCACCTATCCACACTAGCTATGCCAGGGAATGTACGTCCTCCAGCAAACGTAGCCACTTATCAGGTTTTCCTAGTGAGCGTGTTGCTTCAGGTCCGAGCCAAGCCTTTTTATTAACTATGTTTTTTATGGCTTCTTATCTGAAAATCTTTTAAAGAGGTCGGGACTGTCGATATCGAAAAGATTAACAATCGGGTAATGAATTCCCGGGGTCCTAATGCGTGGGCACGCACGGGTGATGAAATCCCGTTTTGGTTCACCCTTATCTAGGTGTTGTTGCAAAAATTAAACATTTAATCAATCACACAAATAGTTAAACAACAATGTACCGCGACAAGGAGGGTGCGGTGGAAAAAAAATTTACCTACAGGGCGGCCTTTTTAGGGGCACGTTTGGTTACCCTGGTGAAACCGTTGGGAAGGCCTACTCAGGATCGTTTGCCAAGTACGCGTTGAAATGATTTCCGGCCTGAATAGGGGTTCCGATGCTGTACCTGCAGCAGATTACAATTTCCTCACCTTACAAAGCGTCACTCAATTAATTATTACATAAACATTTTTCTCAACCTTACAATACTAAAAAAAAAGCATAAAAATTTAAGAAACTATAAGTCTTCGTCGCCTTGTCGCTTTTCTTTAAAGTACTAACAGTACTTGAAAATCCATATTCAGCACCAAAAAGTCGCCACCACCGTTCTTCGGATCAAAAGCCTAGCTCGGTTTGCAGCATTGGCAGGAAGAACTGATAACAGTTAGTTTCAGGAGGGAAACTCAACGCATACAATAGTAAGAACAGGAGGTAGCAGTAGCACAGTTTCTACTGCAAAGAGCAAGTAAACTCCGGCAAACAGTAGGTAGCAGCAGCGCAAATTCTAGTCCGGCAAACAGTCAGGTCTGTTTGATCATTCCATAATCACACACCCAATTCAAAAATTCAGATTAACACCATTCAACACCCTTAATCTCCACCTGCAAACAACAAAATTCCAATTCCAACTTGCAAGCAGCAAAACCCCAATTTCAGAGCCTAAAAACCACATCCATCTCCTTCAATCTATTTATACCCAAATTGGCGAGATTGGCACAAGTAAAATTCAGGAATCTGCTAAAATCTAAACCAATAAGAAAACCAACAAGAACGAAGCTGTTAGACAAAATTATACAATAAGAAATCCACAAACTCAGACTCTATAGGCGTTGTTTCTCTGAGAAATAGCAATTATAGGAAAGAAACTCAGAACAAAGCAAACCCAAAGTTCTCTAAGATTAAACCTCAAAACCCAGAAATTAAATCGCCCAAAACTCAAAACCCAGACCTGCTTCTTACAGAAATGGTGGAAATGTATGAGAGTAAGAAACAGAGCAAACCCCAGACTAAATTACTCAAATCCAGTAACATAAATAGTGATTCGATTCACCCCATTCTTCAAACAAAATCCAATCTACAAAGAAACAACCATAAAAACAAACAAAAACCCATAATCCAAAATCTCCTAAAGCTTTAGAGAAACCACAAAATCCAATAAAATAACTAACCCCAGATCGAAATCATCAAAAATATCACAATCTAACATTGCATCACAATCACAACTACTAATAACTGATCGAAATTTAAAATCCAACTTCAGAAATTAAGAAACCCTAGAAAAGTTGCCTGATCGTTCGAATGAAACCCAACTCGTTCGAACAAAATATGGCTCTGGGCCAAAATTCCAGAAGACGTGACAACTCGTTCGAACGACACTCAACTTCGTTCGATCGACTTGACAAATCTTCAAATAACTCTAGATCCTTGATAATCCGTATCAAACCGGGTGTTGAAACATAGAGGGTTTCGTTCTCAAGGATGCAAAGATCAAAATCATGAAATAAAAACTGGTTTTCATTCATTGAAAATGGTTTTCATTAAACATAAAATAAGAACTACGGTAGAAAAAAGGATAAAACTAAGAGGATAAATCCTTTTTTCTTTACAACTCCCCCTCTTAACCTAACTCAAATTCCTCATCTCCCTCAACCACTCCTGATTTTGTGGAGAGATTTTAGCTAGGCTTGACTACTAAGTCTTCTAGCAGCTCCAGCAGCTCTCTGGTTCAAAGTCATCTCTAAAAGCTCTTAACAACTGATCATCTCCAGCAGCTCTTTAGCTTGTAAGAGTTGGGCTTTAAGAAGGGCTTGATTACAAATGTCTCTTTACCTGGAATAGTCAAACATACTTCAATTAGGCCCAGTGAAACATAAAATAAGTTCCTAGATAATGTAAATTGAAGGACAAAAATAGGCATTTTTCATGCCTATCAATCCTCCTGGATCAAAAATGAATGGCTGAAACCCAATAGATCCGACGGCTTAAACTCATTTTTTTGGCCAAATTTGTTTACATCTCAAAAATGGATGGTTGAAGCCCAATAAAAAAGATGAACTTTTTTTCTTCTTATTATAGATTATAGATGTACTAGGGCATTTTGAGATACCCATTGTATATTTTGTAATCAAATTGCTCACACACTTGTGATCCCTTGCGCACGTTTAAGGCATGTACAACTAGGGATGAATGTCAGGGTAGGATAGGAAAGTGTCGTAACTTTGGCCATGTAACCATCCATTTAGATATTAGCCGGGAGTTACTCATAGTGGCCCACTAGAGTTTGGCATCACAACACATGTTTGGGACGTCGAATAACCAAATTCAATTAGGTTGGTTGTGTTGAATTGAAGATCGTGTGATTAAACTCATGTCAAGTGAGTAACAGATGTTACATAGACTGTGCCTAAAGTGCCAACATCTCTAATCTATGCCCAGGACTGGCCATGTTTCTTTGACAATACTTTGACACTAGCTTTGTCTGCACGAGCTCCACTCGAAGAAAATAATATACCTTCAGTTCACATGAAAAGAGTGTTGGGGTATATAAGTTATTTTAAGAAATTACTATTTTTTTTATCAACATCACAAAACTAAGAATCAGATCATTAGTGGGGTAAATGGAGAGTAAATTTATTGGGGTTATGATTTAGAATTTAATTGCTCATTTGAAGTAAATGGGGAACTACAATTGAAAGCTTTTAATGCTATAGTGAGGTGACTTGTAGAAACCTCGAGATTTGTCACGTGGACAAATTGCTTATGTGGAGGGCTAAGAGAAGAGAATCAATGTGGTGATTTATCTTTGCTTTCGATACTAACTAATAAAATTTCTAATCATTTGAGACTAACTAATTTCGATTAATTTAGGTCAAAATCAATAGGTCCGAAAAATCTTGAATTAACGGTCTAACCTAGCCTAATTCAAGTTGGTCTAATGTTCTAGTGATAACAAACTAAAGTAAATCAAGAACAAGAACAAACAATTTTAACCCTGTAGGAAACCTTTATGAGGAGAAAAACTTACATGTCGTTGTCGAATTACCCGAGTACGGTAACCTTTTGGCTCGATTACGAGTTGAGGATATTATATATTATATTTGGGCAATGATGTAGTAACAATTGCTTTGAGGAATTTTGTAACTTGAGAAGTCTTGGCATTATAAAGATGTTCCTCATATCCTAGACCTATTTTATCAGTATCTGTTTTCTCCATACATAACATATTATCAATATTCGTTTCTCCGTGACAAAAAATTTCAAGTTTCTACTAAGATAAAACTAAATCAAGTTTGGCTATATGTAGTTCGTCCAAAGTTGATTTCATTTTCTCCTTCGCATCATGAACTCATTTCTCTAAAATCATAACCTTGTCATGGAAGCCTTGTTTTCCATCTTTAAGCATTTCTATCTTGTGACTTCTATTCTCAATTTTTTCTTGAAGTTCACGTGTGAGCGTATTAACATGGTATTTCAAGACTTTGTTAAGTTTACCAAGTTTAATACACTTAGCAAAAGTCTGAGCATACAAGTCTTCAAGATTCAGATCATCAAACTCATATTTACATGATCACTTTAATTTTTAATAGAATTTTCAAGTTCAAAAGCGTCAGAGTTATTATTACTACAATTTAGAAAAGTAGGATATGCGCAATATTATTCATTCTTAACTACTTGGGGATGATCCTCATTATTATTATTTTTATCATCACTATTATCCCAAGTAGCACTAATGTTCATAGCTTTGTGATTAGTTCCAGATTTCTTATTTGGACAACTGTGAGCATAATGACTAAGCTTGTGATACTTATAACATTCAACATGATTTAGGTCAGTGTCGAAGTTGGTCTGCCGGTTATTTGATTTAAGTTGATCATAAGTTCGCGACTTATAATTCACTGATTGCTCTTGTTTTTGAAATTGACATTTTTTTCACAAGATTTTTAAGCTGGTTGCTTATAAAGGCAATATGTAAATCCATATTTGACCCATCATCATTATCTGAATCACATGAGATGTCAGCTTCTTTGGTACCCTTAGAAGAAGAAGATTTAAAAGCAACACTTTTGTTCTTCTCAAGGTTTTCCATTTTCATCTCAAGTTCAAAAGTTTGCAACTTTCCAGCTAATGTATATGGTTTTATTTTCTTAAGATCCTGAGCTTCCTCGATAGCATTATGTCTGGATCTAAAGCTTTAAAGAAGAAATCTTAGAACTTTGCAAACAATTTGGACATTGGAATAAGCTGCTCCAAATGTGGTACTAGTATTTGAAATATCACTTAGTCTCGCATAGAATTCATCAAAAGGTTCATTTTTACTCATTTGAATATTCTCAAATTGCGAAGTAAGTATTTGTAGCTTACTTTCTTTAACTGTATCATCGCCTTCATGAGTTCGAACTAGAATGTCCCAAGCTTCTTTCGAAGTGGTACAAGCAAAAATATGTTGAAACTCACTTTGACTCATAGCCATAAAAATAATATTGCAGCCTTTAGAGTTATAATCGACAACATCCTTTTCTTCATTTGACCATTGGTTTCTAGGTTTAAGGACCTCTATAGTACTACCTGGTGCACCTTGCATCACAGTAGGTTACTTCTATCCATCCTTAATGGCAATCCATACATCTTCCCTGATTGATTATAAGAATGGAACCATTCAGACTTTCCAGTATGGATAATATTTGTCATCAAAGAGTGGAGAACGATTTACAGGAGCTCCAAACTTCTCAGAATCCATTATTCTCAAGTAATCAAGTCAAGATCCACGCTCAGGTTGTTAATCCTTAAAGCGTGACGGCTCTGATACCAATTCAAATTTCTAATCACTTAAGACTAACCGATTTCGATTAATTTATGTCAAAATCAATAGGTCCAAAAAACATTAAATTAATGGTCTAATCTTAGCCTAATTCAAGTATGTCTAATATTCTAGTGATAACAAGCAAAAGTAAATTAAGCACAAGAACAAGTAATTATAACCCCAATAGAAAAACCCACAGATCACTGCTGAATCGCCCGACAGCTAAACAATCCAATATTGAAACAAAATTACAATCCAATTTGAGTTTTACTTCTCATTGAATAGCTTGATGAATAATCTTTCTTCTCTTTAAAATCTCAAGCCTTAGAAAAAAAAATTGGAAGAGGTGAAAAAGGAAAATAGAAAAAATGTCTTTTATAAGAAAATTAAAACTCAAAGTCTGTTCGAACAGATAAATAGTCTGTTCGAATGGATAAAGTTATATTGGAACATAACCAAAAATCTTTTTCGAAGAAACAGTGGTCTGAGTAAAATGTTCGAATAAAAAAAAGTTTATTCGAATAGGGTGTTGAGAATAGAGGTAGATAATCTTTCTTCTACACCAAGAATGATACGCGAAATAAGCCTAACAGAAGAACAATCAAGCAAGAACAATAAAGAACATAAGAATTCCCAGAGGAGGGAACTGGAAAACCCTTATGGATAAAAAATCATTCCCTGAATAATCCACTATGATGATTAAACAGGTTACAATGATCTCTCTAAGCTTCTCAAGCTTTAATAGAGTCTCTCAAATTCTAGGTCTCTAGAATTAAACTCACACAGAGAAAAGATAGTCTAAATAAATAAACTAAGTTCAATCCTCTTTATATACTAGAGGACTAATTACAAGTATAAATGGATCTTGATGCAAACTCAACATTATAGACGATCTTCCAAGACAACCAACGCATATCTTGTTCGAACGAAACCCAAGTTCGTTAGAACAACTTTTATGACTAAAGGTTTCCAACCCTATAAACATGTAACTCTTTCGAACGACATCCAAGCTCGTTCGAACGACTTTGACGAACCAAGTTCCAAAATGCAAAAAATAAAGATTTCGTTCGAACGTCATCCAAGCACGTTTGAACGACTTCCATTTTCGTTCGAACGACTTTGACAATTCCAGTTCTTCTTCGACAATTCGAATTCACGCTCAACACAGGGTCTATTCTAACAGAAAAAAGTTTGTTCTAACAAAAACCTATTTTCTTCAAAAAAACATAATTCCTTTTTAACCTTTTGTAAAATACTAATGACTTGAGTATTTTAAAGCGAAGATGTACAAACCCACGTACCTATTCAGAGTTAGTCCAGCTGTAGTCACTCCATGTGTACTCTTTGATGAGGAATAACCACGAGGTAGTGTTGACACCTATTCTAGACACAAAATGAAACAAACTCCAAATATGGATGTTTCAACTAATAGTATGGAAGTGCGTATGTCATGTGGTCATCGGTGTGGTTATTTGGATTCTTGAAGTAATGTAGGAGCCTAAATAACAAAATCACACTGACTATTAGAGCGTGATTTTATGATCGACTTGTCTATCTGGACTCCTATACCGAACATCTCCAATCAATTGCTTAGTGCTGCTGCGTGAGTCGGAGAATGCTTGTAAAAGAAGCTGAAGTTGTTAAGTATAACATAATTGTTATGCCCATCTTCTAAATTTAGATACGGCGCAAACATTTATTTACTCCAATTGTTAAGGCAAAACTCCATTCTTATGACTGAAGTTTATAGTTTAGAGATGATCTTAGGTGGCATTTGTTTTTTGGGCTGACTCCACTCAGTCGTTTAAGTCTGAGTGGATTCAGTGATTTGGGTTTACTGTTAGCACTAAGAGGCGTTTGTTTTTCCTCTCATTCAGACTCAGCCATATCTTTTTAAAACCCAGACTCAGACTTAGCCCCAATAAGCCAGCTGAGTGGGATGTTTGAGTCTGAGTGGAATTTTTCTGCCCAAATTATCCTCAAAAGAACATAAAAATTACGAATAAAAAAATCATTACTTCAAAAAAAAAATCAACTCTCCCAAACCCCAATTTCGATGACTCTTCTATCAACTTCGAGAACCATTTGCAAAGATCATCTCCTCCATCGCTCTCCTCCGCTGCTCTCTCAATCTCCAAAAGCTCTCCGCGATCAAGAACAGCTCTCCTCGATCAAGAACAGGTACGTCGTTTCTTCTCTTGATTTGCTTGAATATTTAATGATTAATGATGTTGATGTTAATGTTGTGCAATATTGATGTATTTGCATTCTTCTCTTGATTTGCATTCTTGTTTTTTGATCTAAGATCACATTACAAACATGAAACATCCCCATCATCTTAAAGCTTTAAAATGAGAAAATGGGGACATAGAGAGCATAATTTCACTCACCCACTTCTTCATTTTCATAATGCTCCTCACATTCTCACCTCAAATTTGCCCTAATTTGGAGTGAATTAGAGCTTGGGAGATTGCTATTTTGAGCTTATTTGAGGGTATGATTGTATCAGTGATTCAGTTTGTGTGTTGATGGTGTGAAGTGAAAGAGGAGGGGGAAGAGAGCAATGGAAGGAGATGAATGGGAGTGTTTTTTCTTATGTGATTGTAATTTCAGTAACTTGTGATAGGTTATTAATAATTTATGTAATTTCTGTAACTTGTGTTTTTTCAATGGCTTCTAAATCAGGTGATAGTGTTGTTTTAGCTGAATGGGTTATTAGTAATGGTTTATTAGCTTATGTGATTGTAATTTCTGTAACTTGTGGTGTATTATGTTGTTCAAGGCATATATATTACACTGAGATGAAAGAGTGAATTTGGAAATGAGAATTAGAGATATAATATAATGAATAAATTAAAGGGTTTACGAAGATTATTACAATTTATGGTAGATTAATGCTCCGCTTCGTACACCGAAAAGATTTGTGATCAAAAACATCTTCGGTTGTTTAGAGTTTAGACAATTGCTGACCATTGGATTAGCACCTATCTAAATACCAAAATTATTTGTTAGAGGGGGAATGTGAGATGTACCCTCAACCTCTTGCTAATGTAATTTAATCTCCAAGCGGTGATTTTGAATGCAATGATGTCTGTAATCCATGTCTGTAATGATGTCTGTATTTGAGTTAATAATGAACTCCATGATGTCAGTTATGGATAGCTTATGCTGTTATGATACTATTTTATTGATTATTTGATACTATTTTCTTCATTATGTATTCTTAGGAATAATGAATCAGGTTCAATGGTTATTAGGTATTATTGCTATTATTATTTTGTACAATAAGATAGTCAAACAAAATAGGAGGGTCTGCCAAAGACTATATACTTCTATTCGCACGGGCAAGACATATGTCCAGGAACTCCTAAAAGGTCTTAGAACTGTAATGTATAATATGATGAGGATGGAGCCAGACTCTTTCAGATCTCTAGTTTCCCACTTCAAAGATACTGGGTTGTTGAGGGATAGTAAGCATATAGATGTCGAGGAGAAGCTTACAATATTCTTACACATCATTGCATACAATATGCGAAATATAGCTCTATAAACACCTTATTTCAACATCCTGCTACTACAACCAGTAAAGTCTTCCATGAATGTCTTGATGTAATGATGAAATTTTCAAAAGAGATGATAGTGCCTACTAACTTTAATGCACCAGCAAGACCAATTAGACATCATAAAAGACTTAGGGAAGGGGTTTTCAAAGGAGTTGTAGGAGCACTAGATGGTACACTAATTCCTGCAAGTATTCCAGTAAAGGATCAAACACTTTACAGAGGAAGAGGTGGAGGGATTTGCTTCCAGAATGTGATGGCCATATGCGATTTTGACATGTATTTCACATATGTTGTTGCTGGTTGGGAAGGAGTTGCCTATGATTCTAGGGTTTTGACAGAGACACTGAACAAGCCAGCCTACAACTTTCCCATGCCTCCAACTCGTGGTAATGGTCATTCTCTTTTTGTTGATACTTATTACTCTTTGTATGTCTCCTCATGTTAACTTTCCTTGTTTCAGAGAAATATTATCTATGTGATACTGCCTATACACAAACAAGAGGTTTCATGACACCTTATAGAGGTGTTAGGTACTGGTTGAGTGATTATAAGGAATGACAAAGGCCTAGGAACACACAAGAGTTGTTTAACCATACACATGCTAAACTAAGAAATGTAATTGAGTGAAGCTTTGGTGTACTGAAGGCAAGGTTTCCTATTCTTAGATCAATGCCTTCTTATGACTTTCCCAAACAGTGAAACATTGTGGTTGAATGCATAACAATTCATAATTATCTAAGAAGGGTTTCTCTGAATGATGAACTCTTTAAACAATTTGAGAGTGATGATGTTGGGGTTGAGGGAAATGAAGGAGTGCATGTTGTGGAGTTGCCACCTAATGCTATCTTATTTGGGCAAGTTGAGCATGTAGCAGCTATAACTCAAAAAGATATAATTGCAGCACAATTAGCACTAAGCCATGTTAATGCCACTATATATTGTAGAGTGATTTAGTTCATTGTAAACAATAACTCTTTAACAATAGTTTTGTAATATGTTGTTTATGCTGGGACAACATTTATTTATTAATAGCATTTCTTTTTCTAGTATGTGGTGTTATTGGTGGAAAATAATATGCAGTTCAATGGTGATTTATAACTGCATTTGTGGGAATGGGGTTACATTAATTTCTCAAAGCTCTGACAATCCGAATAGGGCATATTGCAAGTGCATGTACGCGGTATATTTTGTATTCTATTTTTTATATTGAATTTTTTATTTTATTATATATTACTAGTTCTTTATTTTATATTTGCATATTTCAGAAGACACATAGGGATTGTGGGTTTTAATGTTGGGTGGATGAGTATTTGTCTTTCCCTTGTGGAAATGGTCTATGTAAGCTGCGCTTTGCAACTGTTAGTAAAAAAATATTTTACTATTGCCCACTCTCAAAGAATAAGCATAAGAGAGGTTACGGTTTCCTCAAGTAGTTTGAGGAAGTAAATGGTGAATCATATACTTCCACTCCTACCACTGCCACTCCTACCTTTGTTACCTCTACAACTATTGAAGATTTGGAGATCAAGTACAAAATAGAGTTGGTTGTGGCCCAAACTAAAATGGAAATGCTTCAATCCATCATAGAAGACCTAGCAAAGATAAAGCTAAAGAAGTAGTGTGTTTTAAAAATTGACTTTGTACATTCAACTCTAAAATAACTGGTTGGGAAGGGCTATGATGAAGTAACTAGTACATTCAACCTTACTAAGCCTAGGTGGGCTGAAATCTTAGAAGTTTTACTAAAAGCAAGGAGGTTTAAGCATAATGTGTTGCCATATAAGGAGCATATGACTTTGTTATTTGCCCAAATTTGATGTTTTCTAATTTTCCTGTTTGAACTCTTTCTATTTCTAGTTTGATGTAACAAATTTGACATGTAAGACTATTTTATTTATGAAACGGTGTTTGATTAAATTTGTTATTGATAAATGTTTCTTAGTTATTGGATCATCTATACAAAAATGGATAGATGCTTGTAATATTAATGGCTGTTTGATTCTGTTTGTTTTATTTACCTGTCTATGAACCTAGTCAGCTAGTGTCCTTTTCATCCATTTTCCATCCATTGACTACTCAGCTGGTTATTACAATCCATTAAGGCTTTTCATATTAATACTCATACAAGGCATCTTTTCATATTGATACTCATACAAAAGATCTTTTCATATTGATACTCATACAAAGCATCTTTTCATTTTGATACTCATACAAGGCATCTTTTCATATTGATACTCATACAAAGCATATTTTCATATTGATACTCATAAAAAGCATCTTTTCATACAAAAGATCTTTTCATATTGATACTCATACAAAGCATCTTTTCATTTTGATACTCATACAAGGCATCTTTTCATATTGATACTCATACAAAGCATATTTTCATATTGATACTCATAAAAAGCATTTTTTCATATTGATACTCATATTGATACTCACACAAGGCATCTTTTCATATTGATACTCATACAAGGCTTTTAGACCCTCACAATCACAATTCCCAGGTTTAACTGTTATTGCATCCATAGGTTCATCTGAGCCACCTAGAACAACTCTTAGCGTACCATCCAGACTTTGAAGCCATAGCCTAGGCCTCTTGCCTTATGGTAATCTAAAATAAACAATTCCACTTGCATTACCTAGTTTAGTTTTTTTGCATCCATATTAGCTTGTGTTGGTTCCATATTGAGCTGTATTATTAAGGGCAAGCTTACTTATAGAATCTGCACCCATTAAGATCTTACATTACCTGGTATAGATGCTTATTACCAATACCTGTTATGGATAAATGCTTATTCAAGCGGTTACCTGTTAATGCTTATTACTTGTTAATGGATAGATGCTTATTACCTGTTAATGATAGATGCCTAACTGTTATTACTGCTGGTAATGGATAGATGCTATTTGGATAGCTGTTATTACTGATGTTAATGGATAACTGTTATGGATAGATGTAATTGTTAGTGCCTAACTGTTAATACCTATACCTGTTGTGTGTTTCCACTATTTTTTACCAGACCTTGTTTGAGTAGGAGCATCTTAAAAATAGATGTAACTGTTAATGCCTAACTGTTATGAATAGATGTAATTGTTAATGCCTAACTGTTATGAATAGATATAACTGTTAATGCCTAACTGTTAATACCTATAACTGTTAATGCCTAACTATTAATGCTCTCTGAAAAATAGATGCTCCCAAAGTTTGGTCCTTAATTCATTCCATGCAGTTCTAGTGCTTATTACTTATACCTATTATGGATAGATGCTTATTGAAAGTTAATGGATAGATGCCTATTACCTATACCTGTTATGGATAGATGCTTATTGAAGCTGTTAATGGATAGATGTTTATTACCTATATCTGTTATTCTTTGTATCCATCTGCAAAACTGTTTGTATATAGAAGTACTGATTTGTCTATTTGTTTGAAATGTGTAGTTATGTCGAGACCAACAAAGAAAACAGGTTTTTTCCAGCAATATTCACATTTCATACTTGACTTTATCATGAAATGTCAAGCACAAATAGACTTGCATAGACTGCCTGGAACATCTCTAAATACTCTAGCTTGGAAGACAGTGGAAGATGAGCTGAACAACATGCAAAATTTTCATGTTTTGAAACATAAGGAACTGAAGAACCAATGGGATTACTTGAAGAAGCAATGGCAAGTCTGGAGAGGGTTGATAAACCGGACTGGCCATGGATATGGTCCTCTATCAGGCACCTTTGATTGGCCTGAAGAAGTTTGGGAAAATATCATTGCAGTAAGTTAATGTGAATAATGGCATTACAATTTGATTATATAACAATTTATACATGTTTAAACATTTATTTACTCTTCAGCATAAAGATTTGCTGGAAAAATTGTTTGAGGGTCTATCTGCCACTGGGGATTTTGCATGATCTTCAGATATGGCAAGTGTACCCTCCTCCACCCAGCAGTCAGAGTATGTTCCTCTACCTGATGATATGAATGTTGACGATACACAAGTTCCCCTCGCTGGAGTTGATTATCCTTGGGATGGTGAAGCCATTCCTTCTTATGATGCTCCTATCAGTCCAGTAAGGGATCTTACTCCTGGTAGTATTTCTCGTTCTCGTACCCCTGCGCCTGAAGTTGGTGTGCGAACTCAATCAAACCGGAGAAGATCAGCTGCGACAGTTCAACCATTGGAACCAACGAAGTTGGTCCAATCTCTGATATCTGCATTCACTGCCCAAGGAGCAAGTTGTACTTCTGCTAGCAATGACGACCTCAATACTGAAGTTGCGAATGTATTGAAAGATATGGTTAGTTCATATGAGATAGATAATGCATTATTTTTCAAGAGTTTGAAGTTCTTGGGAGGAAAAGATGAGCACAACTATAGGTTGATGTTTCTGGCGCTTGAGCCATAGCAGCGTGCTAGTTTCCTTGAAGCCATTTTAAGCTGATTGGAACTTATTTGTTTGCATATTTGTAATAACTCTTAAGATTATGATATTTGCCTTATTTGTATTAACTTCAAACTAATGTTAAAATTATTTGATTTTAGGTATTTATGTATTTGTGTTTGATATATATACAGGTTTTTTTCTATGTATTTATATTTGCTATATATACAGGTTCTTTCCTATGTATTTATGTTTGTTATGTATATGTGGTGTTGACGTTGCTGACGAAGGGGTGGTGGTGGTATTGGTGATGAATAGGTAGGGGCGGTTTCTTATAAACTGATAAAGATATTTTGGTTTTTGTCTATTTTAACTCACACTCACACTCACACTCAGACTCATACCAAAAAACAAACCCTCCAAGGCATCCACTCAGCTGGTAAAGGCTTCTAAGGGACTCAGACTCAGAGAAAAAAAAAAAAAAACAATACAAAAGCAGTAATTCACTCACAGCGGTGTTTAAAAGTTATGAAATTACACAGCTTTATTTCAAAGCTACAGTGAGAGCTATTTGTAAACTCCCAATCTCTCTCTCTCTCTCAGAGATCCAATCTAGGGTTTCGTTTTCAAACCCTAATCTCTATCTCACCAAGCTCGAATTGCTCTAATGGCGGACACCGCCACCAATACTGCAACAATCGAGAAAGTCCCAGAACCCAAGCGTTCATGGGGAGACGAAGCAGAAGAGGAAGAATCTTCAACCACAGTTCCAGAGCTAAGCATTGAGGGTCTTAAGATTGAAGAAGAACCCATCACAACCCTAGTAGATGAACCTGAAGATTCAAACATCGAAGCTGTAAGTACTCAATCCCTCTCTCTCTCTCAATCGCTATCGATTTGAAGTTCTAGGGTTTATTTTCGTTTAAATTGTTGCTTATTATCGAAGATTATTGAAATAGGTTACTGGGGATACGTTGTATTCCACTGCGACGACGTTTGAGGAGTTAAATTTGTCGAAGGAGTTGTTATTAGGGCTTTATGTTGATATGGGGTTTAAGAGACCGAGTAAGATTCAGGCGAAAACATTGCCGATGATTTTAACCCCACCTTATAAGGATCTTATAGCTCAAGCGCACAATGGGTCTGGTAAGACTACTTGTTTTGTGCTTGGGATGTTGAGTCGTGTTGATCCGAATGTGAAAGCGCCTCAAGCGCTTTGTATTTGCCCGACTAGGGAGTTGGCGATTCAGAATTTGGAAGTTTTGACGAAGATGGCTAAGCATACTGGAATTACTGCGACGTGTGCTATACCTATGGATAGGGATGCGAGTTCAGCGCGTCAGGTGGTTACTGATCAAGTAGTGATTGGGACTCCGGGTACAACAAAGGGTTGGGTTGCGAAAGGAAAATTGAGTATAAGAGAGATGAAGATACTTGTCTTTGACGAGGCTGATCACATGTTGGCCGAGGTATGCTTTGGTTTATCTCATGTTTTTGTTGTTGTTGTTGTTGTTTTGGTTCAATTTCGTGCTTCCCATTCAACATTGTTCTTCTAGTAACTTATGATGCGATCCGATTGAGTTTTTGTTTACATATATGAGTGACGTCTGCAGGACGGGTTTAAAGATGACTCTTTGAGGATCATAAAGAATATTCGAGATCCGAAGAACAAGAATACTCATTGTCAGGTTTGGCACTACTGTTTTTCACCATTGTACTTTTCCTAGTGCTAAACTATGAAAATTTCTACTTAGTATTTAGTATCAAAATTAGTTTTCTAAGGAATGTTTTGAAACTTTTTTGTCTTTTACTATCATCCGCGAGTAGGAGCTACTTACGATAATTTAGCCATGCGTAGCTCCAAGCTTTTTCTAAGGAAGTTTAGTTTTGAAGGTAGTAAGTGAATGTGGAATGACATAAAATATATGGCATAAACTATTAGCTGAAATCAGTGATATAATCAACCACTATTAGTCAGGCAATTGGTGATAATTAAGCTCTCATCCTAGATGACTTGAACTCCTATCTAGATGCTGCAACTGTAGGAATTCTTAGTAATTTTAAAGGACTGAAGACATGCAAGCCCCAATGATCCATACTTTTCCCTCAACAAGTCTCCTCCACGAGCTTCCTCTATTTACACCAAAAACTAATGCATCTTTACCTCTAAAATCCCTTTTCGCCCTGCTTGTTAGGGCGACAAACTTTCTCATTCGACTGATATACTTGCACATTTATCTTTTTAACTTCTTCCCCGGCTTTATCAAGCCAGTCCCTTCTTCAAATATTTGGAGACACTATCCAATAAAGGGGAAACGACATAAAATAACGTAGGGAGACTTGAGAGATAAGTATTGAATATGATTAGGTTTAGGCTCCTCCCTTAGAAATGTTTCCATCTTTCCAGTTTTCATTAAGCCAACCAATTCCTAACCGTCTGGATCACAGCACCCCACACGATTTTAGACTTACCACTTTATATGCAACACCTATGGTAGCCCAAATCCGGCACATGGACTGAGCTGAAATGTAAATATTGAAGAATATATAAAGCACCAAATATGGTGTTCCTGAGAGTGCCAGAATTCCTGAAAACTGCCATACCTCTTATAGTTTTCCTCTCAGTTTCAATGTATTACATTTGTACCAGTTTAAATTAGGTGCTCCATCTATAGCCTAGTATAGCAATATGTATCAAGTTACCAATGCGACACAAATGAAGTGTATACTAATATTATGTTTCTTGTAATCCTCTTGAGAAGGCGAAGTAGGATGGAGATTAGTGAGATTCTATACATTGCCTCAACAAAACCAACAAGTCTTCCTCTGGAACATACCTCCAAACAGACAAGGTCTTACTTATAGGAATGTGGTTTTAGTTTCTTATTAAGTGGATTTGTGACTTCATGATGATATTTTAAAAACATTCTGTATCATATAGAAGGTTAAATAAATGTGAAAGTGGACAAGCCTAAAAAGGGAGTGCAAATTTAAAATCTTCTCTCAGGGTGGAATGTTCCTAGAGTAGCAGAAACGATTTCATGCATGGACCTTTCAAATTTTAATTCATAAAGATACTTTTAAATAGTGCAACCTATTTCCGTATATACCATATATGAGAAGACCAACTTTTGAAGTGGGAAATCCTATAGTCTGTTAAGAAAATTACCAACTTTATGGCAATTATATGATACTGGAAAAGTAGTAAGAGCATAGTACTCTTTGTGAAGTTATTTCTAAGTGTACTATTGAAACATATGGAATGGTAGAAAATAATGTAAGACATGTCCTTGTGTTTAATTCCAGAAATACCCCTCGTTAAAAAATATATTTAACATGTTGATTATTTATGTTTGCCATTGATATCTTTCAATTATTTATTTATATGCTGTGATCGTTGAATTGTGGGAGCTACTTTATGTGACTTCACTATGTATCACAGTTGAAGTTAACACATCTTTCAGAGAGGCTTGACTTCATTGTGTTTCCTATTGCCTTTTCCTCAGGTGCTTCTCTTCTCTGCCACTTTTAACGATACAGTCAAGAATTTTGTTTCTAGAGTGGTTTCGGACTCAAATCAACTATTCGTAAAGAAAGAAGAGCTGACGCTTGAGGCAGTTAAGCAGTTTAAGGTTAGGTGCCCAGATGAGATTTCCAAGTTGAGTGTTGTTAAGGACAAGATTATTGGATTGGGAGAAAAGGTGGGGCAGACTATCATCTTTGTGCACTCAAGAAAAAGTGCTGATATGCTCCATAGCACACTAGCTAAAGAGGGTTGGGTCTGTACGAATATCCACGGTGCTATTGACAAGGAATTCAGAGACAAGATAGTAAAAGAATTTAAAGAGGGATTAACCAAAGTCCTTATAACAACTGATCTTCTTTCGCGAGGTTTCGATCAATCTCAGGTGTTTTAACTTGTTTTTAATTAGATACAAGTTGTATTTTCGTCTGTCTTTCTTGTGTAAAAATCTGATGTGGTCATTTTATGAAAGGTTAATTTGGTCGTTAATTACGATCTTCCTGTGAAGCACGGTTCGTACGGCGAACCCGATTATGAAGTGTACATGCACAGATGTGGCAGAGCAGGACGCTTTGGCCGAAAAGGTAAGATCATACTTTCGGTTTTATTTATTTTTCCTTTTTACATAGTTAATCTATAGTGTTACATCTATATATCGACATTCAATTTACGTAATCATCATATACATAATTTATTGCCGAGTCACCTTCCATGTGACTTCCACTTTGATCTCTTTATTAGTTTCAAAAATATTTGATTTGATGCAATTCAAAGCTCTAATATCCTCAAGAAGGACAAGACATGACGAACTGAAGAATTTTTAACCAAATAAGAGACGTGCATGCTTGACGTCATACCTATGCATATTACAAAATAAGAGATTCATTTTGAACTTTTATACCTATACACAAATATAGCCCTAGCGATTTTTGAAAGATTTGAGTTTTCCAAACATCAATTTGACTTTGTCCAGTACTCCAAATCATTATAGACAGTCCTTTGCAGCTTTTATATTTATTAGTAAACATTTTTTTTTGTGGGGATAACAGGCAAAAGTAAATTGTATCTTCAAGAGATCAAACAACAAGAGAGCCTCACCTGGTTCTAGCATGGAAAGACCATGGGCCCAAAAGATAAACAAGATAGTATAACAGCACACCACCCTCAACTGACAAAGAACTATAATGGAAAACACATCATAATTTCCTTCCAGACTTAAGGAAACCCGAGTTATGTTCATATCATATTTGTTGTTGCTTTGCACCACCATGATTTTCTAGAAACCATGCCAAGCTTTTGCATCTTCCCCTTTACTTCTAACTTCCTTCCTTTGCTTTTTATCGATAATGCCCACAATACTGTCAAGGCAGAAATCAAAATGATACCATAATTCGTCAGACAAGGTATGTCATTTTCCAATTCGACAAGTGCTTCTTTATATTTCTTAAATAGGGCCACAAACAATTCTATCCAAATACTCTTGGCGAGGTAAAAGAAATACTTTTTTTGTAGATGGAATCCCCACCTCTTTTGCAAATCGAGTTATGACTGACTAATGTCGCTTTATGGTTGCGAAAGTTGTCAATTGTAAGAGTTTTATTCAGAAAATAGTCCAAGCCAAGAAAGTAATGTTGGGAGTCCATTTTCTTTTCCCTTCGGAAGGCTATTGGTATTATGGGTTAAGTTGACCAATATCTTAAAAAATGTTCTCACCCGAGGATAAATGTCAATCCACCTAGATTCTTCTATGGAGTCCTCTTCCCCGGACTCAGTCTTGTAATATGACCTTAACTTTACTCGTTTCGGGATATCAAGTGTAACTGGCTCACTGTGGTTACTGCATAAGGGCTTTCTTTACATACCAGTGCCGGATTCAGCACTTTCCTAGGTCGTTAGCTCTCTTTTTTGAGCTATCAATGACCTCCACCCAATCTCATTGTTTCCAGATGAAGTCGTATATGATGTCTGACTTGATTTGGGTAGGATGAGGGTTATGTAACCAACAACGGGTTCTTAGGATCCTTTACCTCTAACCAGATTTGGGTTTGTTACGACTTACGACTAGAGTACCTCTATTATGATGTCCATAAGGAATTGCAGTTTTAATAGGAAATGTCAATTCAATTCCTGACGCATTTGGAGTGCTTTTTGAGTTGGACCGTATTTCACGGTCAATGAAGTTCCACATGCTCTGACCTATATGACTATAGGGTTATTCTCACAAAGTGCCAAGCTTGGCACTGTTGATATCTTAACTAAACAAGATACCTTTCGATTTCAAAGCACATGGTCATCTTCCTTTATTTCTGAGTCTAACGTTTTGGTAATCCTTCTATTGGGATCTGTTGACAGGCTCTAGCCGTTTTATCAGTAACTTGTTGATTCTATCCTTAAGGACTATGGTTCTGGTGGTTATTTCAACCATCTCAGTTTGAATGCATCTACTCCTTAACCCAAAGAAATAGGGGCTCCCATGTAGATCGGAGTAGATTGTTTAGTGTGCATAGTGATTTCTTTAATTATCCAGTGAAGCTATTTTATCATGTTCATATTACCTTTTTTAACTTAGTAGGATTACCTTGTTCAAAACATCTGCTCGGTAATTTGCTTGTTGGTAATTTGGTTGCTGTGTGATGTTATATCATGGATGTCTTATAGGATGTTTCTTTTCTTGAGAAGTAATTTTTGTTGTCGGAGATAAATGCGTGAGTAGTCTGAACCTGTGAATTCCTTGATTCGAAACAAACTTTGTTGAAATCTTTTTTTATTATAATTCTTTTAAGTTCAGACCCTAAAATTTTGGTCATATTAGATGAGAATACTTGGGCTCCGCCTGGTATCCCGGGAATCCCTCCACAAATCCGGGAATTCGGTTATTTTCTTCAATCTAACGGTTGGCAACGGCTAGATTGAGGAGATTCCCGGAAATCCTTGATTTGTGGAAGGATTCCCAGGATACCAAGCAGAGCCTTAGTTAGCCATTTTATGGACCGAAGTTTAATACCAAGTAATTGGTTTCGGTTTTGCAGGAGCTGTGTTCAATTTGCTTTTGACAGAACGGGATTCTAATGTAATGGATAAAATCCAAAACCATTTTTCCCAACAAGTAGCTGAGGTAATATAGGATTTTGGTGTGCCGTTAGTATGTTGCTGATGAGCATTATTTATAGTTTGAAATTTAATTGGACTTTTGTATTTATCGATGCAAAAACGCAGGTGCCTAACTGGGACAGCGACGAGGACTTTGAAGCTGCTCTAAAATCAGCTCGTCTGCTTGATTAGTTAGAATGATGAAGACTTGGAACTAAATCATCAGAGAAACATCAAAAATTATTCCCATCAATATTTATTATCTAATGAAGAAGTACAACCAATATCTATTATCTAATGGAGAACTACAGTTGGTGAGAGTATGTATAGAAAGTGTTTTGGGATATTTTCTTGAAAATCAGTTTGGGTAAAGTTGGATTTTTGTACGTTATCTGTTAGCGATATCTGATTAACTATACTATTTTGGTATTTCTCTTAATTTCTAATGTTGATTTCACTAGCAAAATTGTCCAACGATCAGAAGTTTGTTTGCGTTCTTGATCATCTAGATTTGAGGTATTGTATTTAAAATTGTCTTCTAAAAGGCTGTTGGAGATGAGTTAGATTTTCCTTCATTTACAACAAAAGATTTCTTTACATGCAGTATACATCCAACAGTCTGAATCATATAAGTTTCTATTTTCATGGTAAATTTTGCTATATTACTGGTTCAATGAAAGCTGACATAGGTCATTCTTGTTACATTTGATTTCCTTGGTAGTGTCTGTGCTTATGTGCTTATGTAGAAATGCCAATCAATCTAGTCATCTACTCCAATTCCTTCCATCCTTTCTTTGTAAGCATGTGGACTACTTTGACACGAATTATTTGATGACATTATGGTGTTTTCCAGGGGCGGAACCAGGAATTCAGTTTAGGGAGGCTAAGTAAAAAATTATGAGTGGGTTGGGGATTCAAATTTAGGATAGTTTTAGGGATTTTTACACTAAAAAAATTATGCAACAGCTTAGCTTAAAAAAAAAAAGGGCCTACAATGAATTTGTTTGTTATCTCAAATTATAAAAAACTTCTAGGAAACTCAAGTACCCAACTGAACCAAAAACTTAAGTAAAAGAAAATAAAAAATGGAGGAAACCTCAATATATAAACTCTTGCAGGTATAGGATTTATGAAGAGTCTACAAAATCTTAAAAGAAACAAAATTTTTTAGAGTTAGGGTTCATCAAAATCAATATTCTATACCCAAATCTCATAACACCCAAACCTAACTATAGTCCCATAAGCATGTGGACTACTTCGATGAGGAATTATTTGATGATGGACCCATATGTTTTTATAACTGATTGGAGTTGGGCTGGTTATCAGTTATAAATGGATGAGTCAAGATAAAGATCAATGAAGACTAGTCTTTTCAATTTTAAAAAGACCGCAACACTTTTGTCATTTGATCTCTGGTTTGTTTGAGAATTTGCCTGGGGTAGTATCATTAGAAAAAAAAACAAATATCTCAACGAAATAGAACAAGTTACGATAATTCATTTTTTCAGTATTGAATTCCTATTGAAATGAATAAAAGCAACCTTGATGGTTTATTCACATATGATGCTTATGCTATGTACCTTACAATTTACAAACAACCTTTATGACATGAATTAGACATGTAGCTCATGCACAAATATTGTGCAAAATAACAACGAACTTGAGCTTTGCTTTCAGATCAAGTCAGTTCTCTTTGTGAAAATATTAGTTGTAATACTGTAGGTAGAGCTTACACAGCCCCAATACCTTGTTTCACATTGTTGTGCAAAGGTTCCATCTAGGAATATTAACAAGTACAACCAAATCAGTGTCCAACACTTCATTTTCCACTCAGAGGATGAGGAAAAGAGTACAATAAGCTTCTGTTCATAGCATCAAAATAATCAGTCATAAGTTCATGATGCCTTTCGGATTCTTTATTTCATCTTTAATATATCTATAATTAAAAATAATCTACGCATGAACTGTATATCTAACTGATCTAACAACGGTATTCAGTCAATTATGTATATTTTACAGAATTTTGCATTTTTGCTGGATTTGATCCTAGCAATAATCTTAAATATTGCACAACGGCAACGGCAATTCCCGCCATGTAAAAAAAATGCTGCGAGAAGAGGATCAGAAGAAAGGTTCTCGGAGTGTGATGGGAAGCTCTAGTTCTGGTTCAAGTTCACTGAGAGGTGCAAAGTGGAAGTCTACCATGTCTTTAGAAACATCTTTTAATGATGGGGGGTTCCACTGCACATATGTATAAATAAAACACAGTTGATAAGAGATCAAGTCCTTTAGTTCGAAATGAAGCACAGCAATAAAAAGAGAAGCGAATTTTGATGTACCTTTGGAGCATAGTCTTTATCTATTAATTGTGCTCGAACACCCTAAAGAAGCTCAAGAAACAATCACAAATATCAGCAATTCTTAATCTCAAAGTTGTACAAGATATTAGGTGAGGACCTGCTTGGAAGTGGCGCATATAGGTTCAAATCAATACCAAAAATGGAGTTTTGCTTCATCAATCTTGGTTTTACAAGTTATTTCCACCTATATGCACTGATACTATGAAGAAGGCCGAACTTAAAGATGTTTGTATGTCATACCTCGCATAAATCGTTAGAGACCTCTTTAGAGATCATACGAAGAGACATTCGGTACTCGCGAGTCAAGCATTGGTCAAGAGGCTGAAATCTACCTTCTCGTATCTAAATTTGGTAGGAAAATAACAGAGTCAATTTATTAGCAACTACGTAAAAGTGGCAGATATAATTTAACAAAGAGATGTAACTCACTGATCTTAAGGAAACCTTCAAGCTCAAGGGTGAGGCTTCTTTGAGTTTTCTCAGAGATAAAGTACACCATCTTTCATTAGAGGTACCTGCCTCTTCCTCCTGAACAAGTCAAAAAAAAATTGTGATACGACCCGTGGCACAATTGTTAGTATCGTACTACCTGATGTATTTCTTATTAAATCCAACGAGTGTAAATCTTAGATGTGTTTTCTTTTGACCCATATCTTGTATACAATTCATGGTAGCATGTGATACATGGTCTATCTGAAGACACCTGTGTCTTAGGGCACAGAGAAAAAAGAAAAAACACTCATAATTCATAAAGTTGATATAGCAGAAAAAAATGGGTTTGTTTAAAGGATCTCAAATAGTCATCTAAATCTTTCTTTATAATGGCGGAAAACTAGATTTATTCAATCATAAAGTTTTTAGCAGCCAAGGAAAAAGCACAACTTTCTAAAGCTTGAAAATCTTTAGACTCCAGGTTTTTCAATTTCCCTAAAGCTCTAGTCTTTGCCAATATTCTCTCTCTGTAGGTTTGTCAATATGCTTATTGGTTACTAAATTTTCTCTTCGAAATGCTCAAGGTCTTTCTCTCCAGATTTATTTTTGTCTCTCTTGAATTTCTCAAAAGTCTAGACGGTCTCTTTTTAGATCCTCTTTCCCCTAATTGTCCCACTCCCCATATTTTCTGTGTAAAATTCTCTAAGATGTTCTTAGCTCTGATTTTCCTTCTACAGTTTTAGGAACGGATTTGACAAATAGAGAAGGTAAGAACCTTGACATGAACTCTCAAAATGCTAGGAAAACAGGAAACTAATTTCCTTTTTGCAATTAAATCAATTTCCTACTCGTTTCTGTTTGGCTGGAGGATTCTGACACGAGTTGTTTCTCTTTTTAGTATCGGCCCCGCAAGACAAGTTTCAGGTGTTGTTTAATACACGACACTATTAAAAGAAAAGAGAAGAAGTATTCAAGTGAGATTCATCGTCATAATGTTTACATATGCAGAAGCCCCATTTGAGGTATAATCTTTGAGAGGAGCAAAAATGGAGGAAAAGCTTTGGCCTGCAGACATATTCATTTTATCAAAGAAGAAGAAGAAGAATAGCAGATAACCCTAAGCTACACAGTTTCCTCATTATAAGTACAAGTTCTACAAGCATCCTCAGAAGTATGAGCTGAAATACATTCCACTTCAAAAATATGAGCTGTTCACTTCCTACCACTTCAGTAGTATTAGCTAAATATGATCTATGTTGGAGTTTTCCTCTTTAGAAAATAGCTCATACTTACATATTTGAAAAAATCTCTGTAACTTATGTTGTCCCTCATTCATAAGAAACATCTAAAGGAGTGTCCATCAATTTGGAGATTGATTTCCATGGTTTTGGAAATGTCAAGGTGGTTTCTTTCTTTTGCGATACATTGTGCAATATCGCTCGAGAAGAATACGATAAAATTTGAAGGGAAGGAGATAATAATTTAAGATAGTATAATACTGACAAAACCCTCAATCTTTTGGTGGTGCAAAGAACCTGGGGATATGAGTGGCGTTCTCTTCGAGGATTTCATGGTTTGGTAAGAGAAATATTTGGGTGTTTAGCGTTTGTTTTGGCTTTTAAGGTCAAAATGAACATTTATGACCATCGTCTTCATACTATTTAAACATTAGTTGAGATCGGTTTAATGTAAATGCATTCATCTCAAGAATATTGGCATGCAAATGTCAAAGAAAAGTATCGAATACATCCAAAAGAAGCTTGCAGACTTTAATTTTACTTACTAAGGCATCAATTATTTCCTCAACAGTGTCCTTGCCAAAACATTTGTCGATTGTCTCGATCCTGGTAAGAGAGAAATGGACAAATAAAAGTTGAATAACATATCAAAATAGAACTTTTATCTGAAGCCAAAAAAATACTGTACTCTTCCTTGTAAGACAAGAAAATATAATGAAGTTTAAGACGAACAGTACAAACTAAACATACAAGAAAGACGTTAAACGTACACAACTAAAAATAGGGATTTTATGTATAGATCACAAATGACAAATTCGTGATTGATTCTGAACCTTTTAATGGACTTATAACAAAGTAAGCAACCCCCTGAAAGAGGCAATCAGAAATTGATGTATTCACACAGACCATATGGTGTATACAGATCAATATCAAGTTTTACATGAATGATACATCATACATGTATAGGGCAAAAGCAAACTGCATGTCATTTCGATTTCAAACCGCAAAGACAATAAAGTATAAGGAGTCAATGAAAAATACCTACGGAGAACGCTGCCTTTATCTGGATAAACAAAGTCACTATATTGCTCGAGGGAAGACTTTATGACCGAAGGTTTATCTGTTATTATTTTATCAAGACGCTCTTCAATCCAAGCAAGCCTCTGTTAAGAACAAGAAACTATTAGATAGCCCAATATATAAATATAAGAAACAAAAGATAAATTGGCAAACGAGAAAATAAATTTGAAATGAACCTCGTTTACTGAATAGTGAGTAGCAAGGCCACAAGTAATCATTTCTTCTCCGTTGAGTTTATTTCCAGTTAAAGCCAAGTATTCCCCTGTCAAACAGCAACATACATGATTTCTCTACACCAGCATCAGGAAATAGCTATATAAAATGGACACGGCATATTTTGAAAAACTCTATGTCGACACGTATCCAACACCGGCACTCGCACACGTGTCTACAAGATATTTTTCTTTTTTACCCGCACCAAACACCCACATGCGTACCCGTGTCAATGCTACGTAGGGAAATAGTAATACGACTTGTTAGTGCCAAACCAGTACACATGCATATATCAAAAAGATGTGATTTTCTTTATGTTTTCTTTTTTCTTTATGAACACTCTTAAAAGACTTTCCTGGACAGAGCATGAAGCTAAAGGGGGTAGATTTTATTCATTGGTAAACTCGAATTGGCACAATACTATACAAAACACTACACAAATATTATACATATCAGAAGATACAACAAAAAATATATCTTGCTGAAAAGCAATTTCATATTTTATCTGTGAGCCAAATGACGCAGTGGACTTCTTTTTGAATAAGGACTTAACCATTGACAATTTGTGAACAGGGAATATTTGTTTACGGGTTTTTATTCCTGTGTAAAAAGACGGGGGAGTGTAACCTAATAGCACAACAGACCGTCTGTTCAATATAGTGTTGACCATTAGTCATTTGTGGAAGCAAAATTTTGTTGAAGACCTTTAGCTGTGTGTAAAGCGACGGGTAACCCATCAGCTATCTCTTTGATGGTTTTTATTTTTACTTAGGTGACTCCAGTCGACACCATTTTTAATCAAAAATGGCACCCTTTGGCTGCATCCAACTAATTTAAAAGGGACGGTAATCTATTAATCGGCCATCTCTTTGTTCATTGTCCTTTTACACGGCAAATTTGATTATTTTCTTCTTCTTTTTTCACAGAAATTGGACTATGGTCGCATCAACGCTAAAGACTATGCAGTGTTTTTCGTTTTAGTTTTTTTGTTGCAGCTGGTTGACCTATTAGGATCAGAAAGAACATGATAATGATATTACGGGGACGAGATATCGCATAAAGATGTTATCAATAAGATCAAATCCCTTTATTGTTTGGTGGTGCAAAGATGCAGAGCTGTACCTTTTAATCACCCGTGGTAGGGTACAAGTAGGTCGTTTTTGGACGCATTTGATGTGGACCACATGGTATTGTCGCTCGGATCCAGAAAGGTTGCCACTGGTTTAATGACTTGTGTGTTGTAAGCTTAATTTCACCCAGTAAGCCGTGTAAGGATTATCTCGCTTTCATTGTTGTTTCTTTGATTATTGAGAAGTACAAAATTTTGTTCTGTTTAGGAAGAAAAAAGTATCTGTGGGTATCATTGAGAATTGCTAAAGAAAATAGACAAAATGGAAATTGCAGCCAAGGAGACAACTGGGACAATTGACCAGCTTTAGAGAGTATTATTGTATTATGACGATAAAACAGTGTTGCAATGGTATTATTTTAGACTAGGTAATGTAGTTATCTTACAAGTTAAGGTATTCAAGTATCAAGTTAGTAATAAAATTTATCTCTCTCTCTTAAGATTCCTAACTTCATATAAGAATCATATGGTTCTTTGTGCACCCGTATCCCACATGTACTCTTCCTTTTGTTTTTCACAGTATTTTTTCACAGTACAACCATATCCTCTAGCAACAAACAAGATCGCAAGACAAATTAGAACTTGCCTAAATAGCCGGGTAGCCGGGGCAGGTAATAAGAAGCACCAGCATCCGGATGGAAACCAATTTGAGTTTCTGGAGTGGCAAAAACCTGTAATTTGCATTTACCATGTGGGAAACTTTATCAGATAAATAAAAGAGTTGAACCTCAAGAGGTGAATATTAAGACTCTCTTCAGCATGTGAATAGTATATAAGAAAATGCTACCCCTAAGCTTATATCTAATAAGTCTCCATTGTCACCAAACTTAGTTCAACAAAGTCTACACACTGAGACTGTTTATAGTTAAAGAAATGCTCTTTGCTTCCTAACTTCAAGATATTTTAGATCTTTAGAACCATTGAATAATAGCAACAAAGGTCTTTACTGTGCAGAACCTTAATGTATCTAAGGTTGATAAGTCACGTGGTCGTACCCACGACCACGCATAGTACGTTTCGTACATCATGTGCGCACCCTCTTATTTAGTTTATGCTATTTACTTTAATTGCATTATAATTAGAAGAAGTCTACTAATTAGAGTCTAGCTAGGGTTTCTATTTGTGCTAGGTCTCTTCTCTTATAAAAGAGAGTCTAAGCTTAGTTTATTTGGTATGTTGGCTTTAGATAGAGAAAAGGCTTAATCTTAGGGAGAGATTGTAGAGTTTGGGGTAAATCTCATAAACCTTAGGTCTTTGACCTTTATTTCATTCAATTGAGAGATCTTAGTATTCATCAAGGTTATATTTAGCTTCTGCGTTATTAGTTTTTTAACAAAGGTACTTAGATGTGGCATAAACAATTTATGCGACCTAGAATCGCAACCCTTAAATGTGACCATAGATATGTTGCATTTTGTCGCATATTATCGCATTTTCTAATGCAACGCAAATGCGAGAAACCAACAAAAACACGATAGGAAACACAAAAAAGAAAAATGGTGTACAAGTATATGTTAATACTACGCGAAAAGTACTATATACAATAGAATAATTGCTAAATATATTATGCGGTACTAATATATGATATAATTCCGAAAAGTATAAGCTTCCTAATAAGATTTAGATTAGAGATACGAAAAACGAGATACTCAATTACCTTATTCAAAGCAAAACCTAAACTATGAAACATAAATTTCAAGAATTCCCCTTAAACCAATAGACCTATTCTAATGGGAAAACAACAGAAAATCACTCTTTTACACGGGCTTGTCATTTAGATAGAACCGTCGTAACAACTTAACCAAAAATTCCTCAATCGTATGCAACAAATTCTTGATCCGTTTCGGACTATCACTTTTTGGTCTACAATGTTTTCAACATAGACTGATGGGTTTCATGCTTGTCTCTTAAGTCTTCCGGGACTCCACTACCTTAAGTGCATTAGGAAAACCAAAAAAAATGAGAGATTATAAAAATTACTTTCGAGCAGCGTCACCAGCTGCTTTAAACAGATACCTAGTTTCCAAACACCAATCTGCTCACAATCTTCTTGTAGTCCGGTTCCCAAATTGCCTTGGATTTATACTTAGCCTCCAAGCCAACAAACAAAAAGTGTTAGCCTATAAAGGTAAATTTAGCACCTCCCTGACTGACACCAATCAGCTTACTATTCTTCAGGTTATTATTCAAAGAACCAACACCGTCCTAAACCAACAAAGAAGTCCTCAAGCCTCCGAGGAAACCACAATCGTATTTCAAATATCGGTCCCATCTCCGATATGTCGAACCATAAATAGCTTGCCCAAAAGGTCGAAACAATTTTCCCATGACATTTAAGAAGAATATATCCACTAGAGGATCAATCGGACCTATAGTTGTTCAAAATTTCGGTTTTGATAGATTATTTAAACCTTGATATTAGATGAGAAGCTAGCACATAGATCAGGACATCATCTACAAAGAAGATCTCTCATCAACGTCATTTGTGGTAACACCTTGACTCCTATTGTCCCAGTTTCAACCCCTTTATCCATGAACCTTCCTAGAGCCTCAAAGACCAAGTAGGAAGGGACAGAGGATCCTTTTTCCTTTATGCCCCTTGTGATTCTGAAACACCCACCTCAATGCAATTCACCGTCACCGAGAACGAAGTCAAAGAAATGCATTTCTTCTACCAACCGTTCATTCTACCCAAAACCCATTCTAGTCAGCAACTAACATTGACGTGGGTACATAAAACTTGCAGATCCCCAAGTTTGATGTAATAACCATTACTCAGGTTAGTCAGCCACTAACAAGCCACCAAGAATATTCCACCAGGCCAAAAGGCTCCCAGCTTCTCCCAAATGAATTACGATCTGAATTTTCTTTTGAAAAGAAATGATTTGTATTCAATGCTACGGAATCAAAGAAACAAAATTTTCATGACTTCCTCCATCAATGATGAGTGTACACACCTTATCTTCAACAAAATCAGTTGATGTTGGTGTTGGAAGGCTGATGTTGGCGTAAGGAAAGTTGGAACCGGGTTGAGTTCGCGGTGAAGTGGATATGGTCGGATTGGCGGTGAGGGGAGAAAATTTTAATGATGATGGCTAGTTAAGAGGGGTGTGGAAGTGAATTGTTACGAAAACAAGATGGTAGGAGAAAGGGTTTCGTTGTAGATCTTCGATTTGGTTTGATGAAATAGGGAGATTTGGAGATGTTTGGATGATGGTTGTGGTGAGGACTTAGCTAGGTCGAAAATCTCTTCTTTTTTTTCTTCTTTTTTTGAGCTTAAAATAAAAAGAATAAAGAATACAGGAAGGAGTGGGGAGGGGAGGGAACAACTCTTCAAACCCAAGAGCTGAAAGAGAGCCAGACTCCACAAAACAAGAACAAAGTTACATCTAAGGCTTAACTAATATATAGCCAAGTTTCCCAGCTGCATCCTCATTAATAATCCTTTTGAGATCAAAAGTAAAGGCATCAGGTAAGAATTCAATTTCTCCAATTTCAGTCAGCATGCAAGCTAGGTAATCTGCCGCTCCATTACTGTTTCTGTACTTGTGTTCAAATCTGATAACCTCAAAGCTAGGGATTTTCTGCCTTATGCTTCTCATGACCTTCTTAGCATACCAGGGGGCCTCATTGTTATTGTTTATCATATATATGACTGTAGCTGAGTCCGATTCAACTATAAGCTTGTCCACTATATGGTTGATGGCCATGGTCATACTTTATCATTTCCTTTCATCTCGTGAAGGATAATATCCATAGTCCTGCACCTGCCTGCACAAGCACCAAGTGCAACTGCATCACTGTTCCTCAATTTAGAACCAAAGTCACCAAGGTTTGCTAGGCCGAAAATCCCTTATATTTAAAACAACGTTTAGGCTTGGAATAAAGATGATAAAAGTTGGAACACTTATAAGTCCACTTTTAGAATATTCCAAAAACCTCAAGAAGAAATCCTTGTGAATCCAACAGGATACAAATAATTTTCACCTGCCAAACCCTTGATCGCATCAAGAATCTCATAATTTGTAAAGGGCCATCCCTCCAAATGCAATGAATCCCTGGAGTCCTATCAAAATCAAGCCATCTACGTGGTGCCTAAATAGGTGCCCTCCGTCCAACACGAGTTTCATAATATCTTCCTCAATCTCTGAAACCAGTTGTCCTAATACAACCCCGATATCTTAGTAGTCTCATTTCACGTAAGGAAAAATTTAGCGCTATTATCCCCTTCATTCCGCCACTAAGCTCACTTTGTCTCCAAAAAGTACCTTCCAAATGACAACTTATAAAGTTCGCTTTGATTCTCACCCTTCTCGCTCTTCTTCGTTTGAGAGTCCAAAATCTTTTAATCTCCAATTTACCAATATCATATAACAATCTTAATAAAGTTTGATTTTGGTGTTCATTCTTCGCAAACTTCAAGAGCTCCAAAAGCAGTTCTTTTTCTTTCCAAATGGTAGATACAGGTAAAAGCAAGAGTCATAGCTTAGAAACCCAAACAGAATATAAGATAATCAAGATTCCAACCTCAAATAGAATAATGCATCCATAAAAGGGCTCCTCCAACACCTTGACTACATCATACCAGATTTCCCCAGCTCCCTATATCCTTTGATCAAAATTTAAGATTTTAGATTCTTAAAGGAAAAAATCAAAAGCTTTTATTCATCAATAAAGACTTCTCTGCTTCTTGACCTTATTAAGCATCAGGCCACTCAACAAAATGAATGTGATCTTCACCAAGAACCTCCTCTCTGACAGTAACACCTTGATACCCAAATACATGTCCACGCCTTCGCTTACCAAATCCATACCACAAACCACTTCCAGCGAACCCAATAACGATTTGGGTGAGAGAGCATCCTCGTCCTCCTCAATTGCTTCGGTCTCGGCCAACATTTAGTTAAGCAAAGCCTCGTCCTCCAGGTACCACCTCTTTCGACCATTATGTCAAACAATATATAGCTATTTTTTTTTTAAAACAAAGCCACCGAAGGCATTTGCATAGGTACTAATAAGATGGACTATAACGTAAAAAAAACGCAAAACAAACAATTCCTGATATACAGATTGAAATTACGCAAAGAAAAGTAACATACAGTTTTATCAGTCGCCACACGGAAAGTCCCCGGAATTGAAACACCAGCACCACCACCCATGGTAATGCCATCCAAGATAGCTACCTATATGAAGGCATTAAATATATGATGGTTAATACCAGGCAAATCAATATACAACATATTAGAGAAAAGTAAATAGAAGTCAATGAATAAAAAATAGAAATCGCCACCTCAAAATGTAATGACTTAATTAGGTTCTACTAGAGGTTGTTTGTTTTTTTACTTAATTAACTTATTTAACTTAATTGACAAAATAAGTCAAATAAGTTTGTTTGTTTTTCCATTTATAAAAAGTTGTTTTAGTATTGGCACCCCATTTTTCATCACTTAAGATAAGTTGGAAATCCTAGCTTATCTGAAATTCTTTTTGCTGAAGTTGACGGGATTGATACGGAACTTAAGTAAAAATATTTAAACCCGATTATACCCCTGCTTTATCTCCATTTTTATAATTCTCTCCCTCATTTCTCTATTATTCAAATCAAACCCCCTAATTCTTTAGAAAACGAGAATGAGAACAACCAGAGCTTAAATCAATTTATAACTTGAAATGATCGCTTCTAAAGATAGGTTTTGATAAGATTAACATTATGGGTTCCAAGCTCAATATATATGTGATTGGGCAAAAAAAAAAAATATCGTTTGAAAGTGGTTAAGTCTGAATCTTGGGTTCTATCAATTACGATATTTCATGGGTGAGTTCAACTTTACTATTCTCTGAGATAAATTTATTCATATTATATAGTAAAAAAATTAATCTGTAGCATTGAAGAAGAATATAACATCTTGATTTAATTATTAGAGTATTTAACCTGTTTTTAGAGCTTGTCGAAAAATTTAATGCTAAAAGATGAATTGGTATAAAATCCTAAGTTATTTTTTGGATAATATATTTGAATTTTAAATGCAATTATGAAGTAACATGTTAGGCAAAAAATAGAGAACTAGAGACTTCAGATTCATAAACAAAACAAACAAGATTTTTTACATTTCAGCTTCAACATTCAGGAGCTAGATTCAGCAATCAGAATAAGTAATCAGAATCAGAATAAGCAATCAGAATCAGCAAAAAAAAAACAGCGTTTGGGTAAAGATGAAAGCAGACAAAAGTGAAGATAAAGTCGTTAAGTAGGTATTGGCTTACAAGCTACAAAAAAAGTAAATGATTTATCTAAAACAACATTTTACCATATATGTTAGTTTCTACGTACGCGGAAGCAATTACTCGATACGATTAAACTAACCTAAAACTCACCTCTGAATTAAACTCACTTAATCGCATAAAAATAAAGGTCAGAGACCTAGGGTTTATGAGTTTGACCCCAAACGTTACATAACTCTCTAAGGCTAACCATTTTCTCTCCCTCAAACCAACATAAAAAATAAACTAAGCTTATGCTCTCTTTTATAGGAGAAGAGACCTAGCACAAATATAAACCCTAGTTAGACTCTAATTAGGAGATTTCTCCTAATTATAATGCAAATCAAATAAACTAATTAGAAATAACTAAAATACAGAGAGTGGTCATGCAAGGTGGAGAGACAACCGCCTACGTGGGTATTGTGACGATCACGTGACTTATCAATATAATTCTGGAGTTGAGCAGCAGAGGAAGGAGAGGTATGAAATGTTGTTCCCCAATTCTCATAGGGAAAATATATGGAGGGCCAAAATCGTTGGACCAAATATTTAGGTGATAAAGGGCAAACATCTTCTGTCAGCCACTTTACAGAGATCCCTCTAGCTTTCTTTCCAGACACCAGCTACCCCTCTTTTTTTTAACAATTCACTCCTAACACCAAATACTAGCACACCACTGTTGCAGCCCTCCATGTCCCATAGTATGAGGGGTCTTCTATTTTATCCTATGAAAGGCTAGTGTTACTTTCTTCATCTCTGTAGTTGCATCTACCATGAAAACAGTGTTGGCTACGATACCAAATGTTAATACCCAAAAACCAATTCACCAAAAATATCTTGGTGACACTGGTGCGCAGAAAGTCTTAACCCCTGGATCCTGAATATATTCTAGGGAACTATAACGAGAAATGACAAAATTACTTAATATTTGATTACAATTCACGACACCCCTATTTACAGAAAAGCAACTTAAAGTCTAGAATGAACTTAAAATGCATGAGAGATGTTCAATACTCACATGTGGCTTGAAATAGGTTCCTAGAAGGTATATAAAATTATATAACGTTCCAAAAAATTCCTTACACTCTTCCACTTTACCTGCATTAAGTTCCCAAAACCATCAGTTTTAACATAACCAAAAGCATGAAGACGAAAGGCGATACCATAAGTTTCAAAGTGCAACAGATGCCAAGATGGAATTATATAGGACATTTCAGTTTCTGCAATAATACAGAGCAAGTATGTGAATCCGTCAGCTTTTGGCATAGGACATTTCAGATTTTGCAATATTTCCATAAAGGCATGGAAGAACGTGATGGGTGAAGGACATTCATATCTAACAGTACAGAAACAAATTATAAGAACTTGTCCTCAAAACTTGCCAAGATTATTAGTAGGCCAACCTTAAACATGATCCTTGACCCTTGAAATGGCAACTACTGTGTTGTGTTACACCTTGAAGGTTATTCATCCCTGTCTTCAATAGAGTTAAAATATTTCTTTAACTTTAAGAAAATAATATGATAATATTGTTAATTCATGGGCTTTTAAAAGATATAAGGGAAAGGTGGTAACAACAATAAAATATTGAGAGGGTAAATGGTGTGTAACTCATTTCCGGAAAGGATTTCCAATGTAGTCCTCCAAATAAATGAGAAGTAAAACATTTTTAGATGATTGGGTATGTTACTATGTTTTCCTGCCAGCCGAACAACACTAATTATTTCCCACGGAGGGTATACTGTTTTAGAGATACCTAACTTATGTTACTTTCATGGCACTTAGAATGACGGAACTAAAAATGTTTCCATACTTTCAAAATGAGGAGAGTGGAGACCATTTTCATGTACATAGAGTCAGATTCTGGTCACACTCTTATTTGACACTCAGTTGTACACAACTACTTAGAGAAAGATTGAAGTCGCATGGAGATGTCCTGCAATAATCCCGCATCGCTAAGGATCCCGTCCGGAGTTTGATACATATGCAGCTTTGCACTCTCATTTAGCACCACGGCCTTTTGAGAGAGAAAAAAAAAAAACTAGACCTCCATGTGAGACGTGACTAAGGTGGGGTCAATATCGACAGTGGAGTAAGACACTACATGCCCTCTATCAACTTATGTGATTTTCTTTAAATGTTGTACCTTGTACGCGGGTTTAGTAGAATTGCGCAATGTTCAGAACTACTCCCTACCATAATTAGTTCTTAGTTCATGCTTCAAGTTGGGGGGTTTTCTATTGATAGGTGAGTTTGTTTTTAATAAGATCGATATCCTTCTTTGAGAAGGAACGACATCGATAACTCAAGATGCTACTTACAGGATATGATACTGGGCCCTTTTAAAAACTCCCAGGTACCTTACCAGCTAGGCTAGTCAGCAGACACTAGTTATTTAGGTGTGTCATGACATTATTACTGTCAAATAAGAGCGATGTCTACATATATACTATATACAGGATTAGCGGAAAAAAGATTGGATACTGTTCAAATTCGTTACACGCACATAATAGGCTTCTATTTCTAACATTGAGACTTCCTTTTATACACAATCCAAATTAAGAAAAAATTAAAGTGCCGCACACACCTTGATTGAGTAATTTACATAGTGTCACCATATCTCCACCGGCGCAGAAGGCCCTACCGCTACCCTTCAAAGATTGGAAGAAAACAAACATTGCCAGATTTTGAGTAGAAACTAAAGCAGCAGCACACTATACATGAACATCAAATTATATATTTTTCAATGCAGACCTTCATTATGACAAATCCAATATCAGGATTATCCTCCCACGATTCATACAATTTTTTCAACCGCCCAGCCTAAAACACAAAGAAGCACCAAACATCAAATATTAATCTCCTATCTAATCATCAATATCAACAAAAACCCATTAAAAAGTAAGATAACACGAAATAGTACCATTGTCGTGGTGAGAGCATTGAGAGAAGATGGTCTATTGAGAATCGCAGCTCTGGCATTGGCTTTCCCTTCAACTAATATCTACAACAAACACAGACAAATGGGTATCCCAAAATAGACATAACAAACAAAATGATGATAAGTAAAAGAGGGATTCTCCCAAAAACAAACTCGCACCTGGTTCCTAAGATCTTCGCCTTGGGTATAGCTTGGTTGAGCGGATAAACTCCTATAATTAGAGACAATGCAAAGAGTACGCCTCACTGATGATAACGCTTTGAAGCTCTGCATTTTTTTTCCCACTCAAAACCCTAAATCCCTTCCTCTATTCTTCAACAATGACTGTGTTAACTGTTAAGTTAGATTCTACAGTTGTTTTGGTTTCTGTTTCAATAAAAATAATTCCAACTAGACCCCAAATGAAGAAAACTCTTTGAATCCTAAAAAGTTCCAAACTTTCCTTAATAAAACAACAAAGGGTACCTAATTCGATTACAGGAGGGTCTAGAGGTTACAATGAGATTGAAAAAGATTCAACTTTGGGTATGATTGTATCACAAATTCACAATCACAAACACAATTGCATAGCGAAATCAGAGAGAGAGAGAGAGTTACCTACAATGGTGGTTGTGCTGATCTCACCACCAACGTCTGCTATAGTGTGAGAAAGAGTCAGAGAGTGATAGAGGAGGGAGGGAACTTTGTTCTTCTCCCTCTAACATGTACGTGCGGGTCGCATATGTACATATTGGCCCGAAAGTGGTGAAAGAAACAACCTGGTATATGGAGACCCAAGACAAGAAGGGGCCGAGGCACGAAGAAAGTCGAAGCAAAATAGGGGAGGTGAGGAGAAGTTTAGAGAGTTGCTTAGGCGTTTTAGGTTTGAACGGAAATTTTAGTAGACTGATAACTTGTTAGGACAAAATCTAATTGATCCGTCACAAAAGCGCACTGACTTTATTTGGTAGCATTTGGTTAAGGGGAGCTTTATAAGCAAGGAGATGTTTTTGTAACAACAATGAGATATAAAAAGTTATAATATTTTTGGAGAGGCAAGGTGAGGGCCCCACAGTAAAAATAGAAGCCGTCTCTTTCCTCTTTGTTCTTATTTTTCTCTTTCATCTCACTGTATAAACATTGATATTCAAATGAAAATAAAACTCAGATCTCTAAATACATGTGTGTTTTCCAAAAGTAGACAACAAATTTCTAGAGTTTCCCATAAAGCAGTTGCCAGAACACCATGTAATAGTTGTTCGTATGTTATATATACATTTTCAAGAAACGTCACTCTCCAGTCTATTTATTCTCCTTTTGATGCTTTAAGTTCTTTCTACCATGAACACTATGCTAATAAGACAACTGTGAAGATAGGGAATTCTGAAACTTTTCCACTTAAACAACCATCTCCATGAAGCTTAACAGTCTGAAACTTTCCTATATTATATTTAAAGTTTACAACAAGACTAACAAGCCATAAAACTATAGATCCTGCAAGTAGCTATAAGGCCCTCTGCTAAGAAACAAAATAATAAGAAGCCTCCGCTGCCATTGATGCCGGGTCATAGACCTGCAAGGTCTGAATGTGATTCTCATTCTAGCAGAGAGTTCAAGGGATTTGATGGGGCGATAAACGGTATTGGGAAGAGTAAACGGGACAGCTTTTCTATTTCAAAAATATGGCTCTGATCGAAGAAGGATAAACTGGAATCTGTGGGTAATACTTCAAGACGGGCATTCTCATTTCGATTCCCATTCCATCAAAATGAAGTTGTTGCTCCTGATGATCTAAAGTCGAAGGATAATAACAGTAGTACAAGGATATTTTTGGAGATGGATTTTTCAAGGTGGGGGGAGAATTGTGTTAGTGAATTAGGTGTGGATGATGAAACTCGAAGCTGTGGGAGTTTGGATTCTCAGTCTAATTTACCGTCATTTGCAAGGAGAACTCTGCTTTGGCTCGCCGGAAGACACAACAGGGTCGTTCACTCATCTTCCTCTCCTAATGTTTGAAATTTTGATTTATTTTAGTATCAATGTTTAGATTCCTGATTTTTCAAGGGAACTAGTAGTAGAACTTGAAAGAGAAAAAAACTGAGAGAATCTTAATACATAGTCTGCATTTTTATGTAAAGTTTTAGTGTCTCTCAATGCTTGCTTAATTTGTCACCTCCATTATCATAACCAAGTATTTAGAGATCCGGGTTTTATAAAGTGAGATGAAAGAGAAAGAGAAGAACAAAGAAGAGAGAGACGGTTTCTATTTTCACTGTGGGACCCTCACCTTGCCTCTCCAAAAAAATTTTATAACTTTTTATTTCTCCTTGTAGTTACAAAAACATCTCATTGCTTATAAAGCTCCCCTTTGGTTAAACGAATATATACGATAACTTGGGTGCAATAAAGAAAATGTACATCTCCAATGTAGAGATAAAGAGTCTATTTATTCAAAAGGCCATCCCAGTAGAGAATGAAATGAAGTTGGGGAACCTAATTTGCATAAACATCATTGATATTGAAATAATCTATTGTTTTTGTAGATCGTTCATATCAGTTCAATTCAGTCAATTCCAGTTGTCTTTCCATTCTCCCTTTCAAGTTTCAAGGCTTAAGCAATTGTTGAGGATGGTATAACTAGTAACTCTGAAAGAGAAAATAGGGAAAGACAAATGGACAATGATATTGTGCCATGACATCTTTTCTTTTTTGCATTCTGTAGCAACTAAAAACAATAGCTAGAGATCCTTGGATATGTAAAGTTGTATAGAAACAAAAAAAAAAGAAAAAAAATGTTGTGAAAGTTGTCAGAATCAAAAAAATTAACTCAAAAACAAATAAACGTAAGAAAATGGTGAGGCATGCATAGCATGTACTGGACACCTGTTTTATGCACACCATAAGCACATCAGTTTTACCAGTTTTCACTGTACTAAATTCCTGTACCAGTGTGAAACAAAATGTGACCCCTCACACATTTGTTGTCCACTACCTTAAATCAAGCTCATTACCATTAAATTAAGCTTCACAATCCCCAATTAATCACTCTCTCTCACACAAAGGGTCCACCCCTAACAAAATCCCCAACTTCCCCATTAACATCACTCTCTCTCTCTATCTTACTCACACACAACAAAGGACACAATGATCTCTCCAACACCCTTTTCTCTTTGTTGTGCTCTTATTCTTTGTCTCCCATTAGCTCTCCTCTTCTCCACCACCACCAACACCAACACCAATTCTCTCACCCCCACCATCATTCTCACTTCCTGCAACAACAACACCAACATCACAATATTAGTTCCTCAAATAAACAACACCACTATTAAAATTAACAACAACTCTGTTGATGTTGATGATGAAGCTTTGTTTAAACTTGCTTATAAAGTAAACCCAAACCCCTCTCCTAATAAGAAGATTGCCTTCATGTTCTTAACGACAACCCCTCTCTCATTCTCTCCACTTTGGGAACTCTTCTTCAATCAAACACAAACCCAGAACACCCAATTATACAATATCTACATACATGCAGACCCCAGTTTCAAATACAACAATCCACCTTTCTCACCCATTTTCTCAAACAAACTCATCCCATCAAAACCCACACACAGATTCTCCCCTTCGCTCATCGCTGTGACGCGTCGTCTCCTCGCTAACGCTCTCCTCAACGACACCTCCAACGCAATGTTCGCTCTCCTCTCCCCCTCATGCATCCCTCTCCACTCCTTTAGCTTCACTTACGATGCTCTGTTTCAGACCAACAATAGTTTCATCGAGATACTCAACAAGGAACCAGGTGCGTACGATCGTTGGGTCGCACGTGGGAACGACACGATGTTGCCCGAGGTACCGTTGGATGCGTTTCGCGTCGGCTCACAGTTCTTCGTATTGACACGTCAGCATGCCCGGATGGTGGTGGGTGACGAGCGTCGATTGTGGGAGAAGTTTAAGATCCCGTGTGTGAGACGCGATGTTTGTTATCCTGAGGAGCACTTTTTTCCAACGTTGATTAGTATGAGTAGTCCACGTGGCGTGATCCCAGCGACCTTGACGCATGTAGATTGGAAAGGGAGATCGGACGGTCATCCAAGAACGTATTTTAGGGAGGAAGTGAGTTCCGAGTTGATTCAGCGACTCAGGAGTGACTCAGTGAGGTATGGGGATTTTGGGAGTGCGGGGAACGAGTCCAACTCGAATAGAAAGGATTATGTGTTTCTTTTTGCCAGAAAATTCTCTCCCGATTGTTTACAGCCGTTGATGGACCTCGCGAAGAGTGTTATTTTCCGTGATTGAGCTTTTCAAAGAAATGTACAAAAGTTGTAACTTGTTTTCCTGTGAAAAAAAGAGGAGCTAGAATCGGGTTCGGAGTAACTGGGTTAACTCGGAAGAGTAATTTATTCACGACTGTTGTGTGGCGTTCTAAATTCACTACGCTCTTTTGTTATAGCTCATTACGCTTGGTAGTCTTCTTTTTAAAGAGGCCCACCCCAACAAAAATTTGTTTTCGTTAATCTCAGTTAGGCCTGAGCACAAACCGACAAAACCGAACCAAACCAACCTAAATCGAACCGATGTAGCTCGTTTTTGGTAGTAGTTTGGTTCGTTTGTTTGATACATAAACCGATTAAGCTATGTTCGGTTTTCGGTTTTAAGTATTTATGGACCACATAAAACAGAATCGAACCGATTTGAGTTTTAATATGATATAAAATATAACACCCCTGCCCCAACCTCAATCTCTCTTTCCTTCTAATCTCCAAAACCAAAAACTTTCTAAACCCAATATTTCTTTCCATCTCTAATTGATCTAGGAGGATCTAGTATGTTTTTTGAAGAATTGTCAATGTCGTTCGAACGAGTTGGAGTGTCGTTCGAACGAGTTGACATGTTCGCTGGAATTTTGGCCTAGAGCCATATTTTGTTCGAACGACTTTCAGTGTCGTTCAAACGAGTTGTCATGTCCTCTGGAATTTGGCCAATAGGCATATTTTCGCTCGAACGAGTTTGGGTTCGTTCGAACGAGTTGTCGAGCGACTATCGTAATTTCAGTTCTAGTTTAAAAGTTTTAAATACCTTTTAAAGTTGGATTAGAGTTGGATTTTGAGTTGGATTGTAACTAGGACTTGCAACCTCTATAAAAGGGCAAGCCTAGGCTAGAGTTAATTATTTAGAGTTTAGATCATTGTTCTATGTTAGATCTGAAAGAGTTCTGAGGGAACCTAGGGTTTGAGAGTTTTTATTCCTGTAATTACTTCGTTCTTGAGTAATTGAATTCTCTATTATTCCAAACCGATTGGTGTTCTTCAGATTCTCTACTAACACAAGCTTCTCAATCGTATTTTGGATTACTAATCCCTCTTTTTCTCGCCAAATATGATAAACCACAATGTATTTTTGGAGTGAGTTCTTCCCTCTCATTTTCAAAAGGTACAATAGTGGTAAATTTGAAGAAATTTTTGAAAAATCTTGGATCCAAGACCAACATCTCCCATACAAGTATATAACACTCATGTAATGGCCTAATTCTGTAGCTTGAAATAACTCAAAATTAAATCTTACACCAAATGTACCTATGATAATAATTAGTGTAATACAAGGAATAACACAGGTGATTTAGCGTGAAAAATCTTTGAATATGTAAAAAACTACTACCTTGAGTTGAAGATTTAGTAATTGTAACTTTTATTGTTTGAGGATCTGTTGAGTTAGAAATACTTGATCTTGAAAGGTAAGAATTCTTGTGGTCTTAGAATATAGAAATTCTGGTCCTATCTCATCTGAAACTTATCCTAATTATAGACCTTACTCTCAGTTCGATATTGTGTAGAAGCATGTTCTCCTAAAAATGGGGCAGGTGGTAGGTGAATGTATAACTATTAGTTCGTGGGAGACATGAGTCTTTGACTTGTTCATATTTTTTGTAGTACTCGGGCCATGTTCCTTATCAGTTCGTGGTCTAGGTGTCAATGTTGATTGTATATATCACGTATATAATGTGTAAGTCTGGTATTGAGGTAGTTCAAGCGTAGGGTCCTAGCGTTGATGGGGAAAAACCCAAAAAAATATTTTCATAAATTTTTGTTAAAAGCACATTTAAACATAAATTTTAACAAAATTTCTCATAATCACATACCCAATTTTTTTCTCAAGTTTAAATTATAAGTGGTGTTGTCATGCGGAGTCCTAGAAAGAGAAAGATAATGAAACTATCAAGTGGACAAAAGAGAGACGACGTCGACGACGATGAAACTATCAAGCGGAGTCCTAGTACTTCTCTGAAGTTTGAAGAACAGATTCGAAAAATAGGAAAATTGTGGAGAGAAGGAGATAGTAGATTGAGGAAGAAAAATCACGGGAGAGAGAGAGAGAAAGTAAATGAGAGATTTTTGTTATGCTTAGAGTGTATTACAATTTGCATGAACAAACAACACCTCTTAAGGAGATGATCGAGTCTAGTATATGCACACTATCTCCTTAAGATAGATTCTCCCCTGTCACAGTGCTTTACAGGAATGTATCCCCCTGTCTCCCAGGATACAACGATCAGTCATAGAGAGAAGAAATCACTTCTATCTCTTTGCCAAACGAACCTTGATTGCGTATGTTTTCTCTCTTGAAGAAATGACTCAAGAAAACTCTAAAAAACTGATAAAAATAAATGAAAAATGAATTTAGGTTATATAAAGCATAGGTTATTCTTCACCAAGGGTCACACCTTAAGACACACCTAAAGTTAGTGACTCTTCACCAAAGGTCACACCTTATGCTGCGTCTGTTGGAGACAACCCAACTTACACCTCAAACCCAAAAATATGACTAAGTGTTCCAAGGAATCCCTGTGGTCCAAGGCCGAATCATAGACTTATAATAATAAACGACTTTCCTAGATCGAGCAAGTCGTCATACCTTAAGACACACCTCAAGTTAGTGGTGACATTTGGTGAAAAAAGCACTTCTATATCTTTGCCAAACGAACCTTGATCGCATATGTTTTATTTCTTGAAGAAATGAATTAAGAAAACTCTAAAAAGCTTGATAAAAATAAATGAAAACGAAGTTGGGTTATATAGAGCAGTCGCACCTTAAGACATGCCTAAGTTAGTACATCTTCACCAAAGGTCACACACCTTAAGTTGGGTCTATTAGAGACAACCCAACTCACACCTTAAACCCAAAGATAATATGACTAACACACCTTAAGTTGCGTCTATTAGAGACAACCCAACTCACACCTCAAACCCAAAGATAATATGACTAACACACCTTAAGTTGCGTCTATTAGAGACACAACCCAACTCGCACCTCAAAAGCGTTACAAAGAATCCCCACCTCAAACCCAAAGATATGACTAAGCGTTACAAAGAATCCTCGTGGCCTATGTCCGTGGTGAATCATAGACTTATAGTAATAAACGGGTTTCTTAGGTTGAGCAAGCCCATTGGTAACCCATGCACCCAAGCTAGTTTGCACAATCATAGACTTATAGTAATAAACGCGTTTCTTAGGTCGAGCAAGCCCATTGGTAACCCATGCACCCAAGCTAGTTTGCACAAAATAGGGTGGTGAATCATAGACTTATAGTAATAAACGGGTTTCTTAGGTTGAGCAATTCCATTGGTAACCCATGCACCCAAGTTAGTTTGTACAAAATAGGGTGGTGAATCATAGACTTCTAGTAATAAACGAGTTTCTTAGGTCAAGCAAGCCCATTGGTAACCCATGCACCCAAGTTAGTTTGTACAAATAGGTTGCACATGCATGTGTGGCCAACCAACTCTCACACACACCACAACAAGATAAGTATTAGAGTAACTTCTAAAGTGCCTCACTACCTTGGATTTTAAGCTGCCACATCATATTTTTGTCCTCCAACAGTGCCTGACTGACTTGAATTTGAGTCTCAAAATCCAAGTCTCAGCCTTGGAATCCAAGACTCGGTCTTGGATTTTTAAGACGCGATTGGGCGCCTGTTCTGTTTTTAAACAGGCGCCTAAGACTAAGGCGCTCAATTGTTTTAAAAAAAAAAATCAATCGGGCGCCTAAGATTTAGGCTCCCAATTTAAAAAAAATAAAAAATTCAAATTGGGCGCCCAAGTGTTATGCGCCTGTTTGAATTAGTTTAAAATCCAAGTCAGGTACTCTTGGAGGAAATTGAGTCTGACTACCTTGGATTTGCCTTTTTTTGCACCCAAGGCAGTCAGGCACTTTAGGAGATGTTTATAGACTTAATTATATAGTAGAGTTGAGCTTCCCTCATATCCAATGTGAGACTAAAAACACTCAGTTCCACTATTCAAACAAAAGGAAAACCAAAATCTTTTTTATATTTTTCAACATAGAGTCCTTATTTTGGGTTATATACCCAGAGAACTACTCTAAGTAGTGTTTATAGTAAAAGGTGATAGTAAAGAGAGAATGACCCCTCTCGAGTAAGTTTAGTTTTGTCTTGGCGAGTATGGATACGCCACACATGTCACACTCCACGTTTTGGACGTGAAGAGAATTGAAGATCTTGCGCCTAAGTTTAACAATATTTTATTTGGTTTCGTACCCTTAAGTTATAAGGGTATAACCACCATTGTAATTACGTAAAAGCCAAAACACCACGAATTACCTTTTGTTCAAGGGTGATTAGAAGTTCTAACATTAGGTTATAAAATACATTAAAGATTAATCAATATCAATATTGATATGCCTTTGAAATATTTTACGTAAAAGTAATGCTTTGTGGATCGTGATTATGAAATGTTGACGGCCCTAGAAATATATATGTCCTACAAAAATGTGGAAGGATGCGGTGTGAAAAATAGATTTTCCACATAGATCCCTTCTCGGCCAACCGCTAGGTGGTCATTCTTTCTTCAAAAGGAAATCATTCAACATTGGCGTAGAAGGTTTGGTTGTGCCAAGAAAATGAATGATCCCTTAGAATCTTAGTTGATTGATGTTCTTTAACTACTAGCTCCCACTTGGAAACTTATGTTTTTCTGTCTCGATTCTCTTTGTCATGGTTCTCCCAGCATTGGCGTAGAGCTTCTTAAAGCATACTATCCAGTAAAAACGAACATTTAACAAGATGGTTCGATCAACTTTTTGTTATATGGTAGAAAATAGAAACTCTATGTGACATATATATCGATATCAATATTACATTATAGGGTACTTCTATCAAGACAAACACTACTTGCTGCGTCTCTCGAGGCGGGGAAAAACAGATCAAAGGTGTACAATTGTTTTCAGTTTCTAGGGGCAGTATTGTCCGATGTATATAAGAGTAGGTTACAGTACTAGCTCATGGTTACCTTAGTTTAAGAATAGTTATATGATGTGTCCAATAATCCATATTTGAGGGACACATGACCCTCTTCTACAATAAGATATATATATATACTGGACGAATGAGTAGGAACATTTTTTTCATATTTCTTCTTTCTTTCATTACTAGGTACTCATTTACTAGGTTAAGATTGCTTATCCTTGAGTGCCGGATCAACTCATTTTGCGATTACTGCCCACAATAAGTTCGTTCTATCCTCTCTCTTACAATGCCCCTTTTGCTTTAAAATTTTCCTCCATCGATATATATTCGTCCCATCCTCTCTCTTACAATGCCCTTTTGCTTTAAAATTTTCCTCCATCGATATATAGTACACAATAATAAATTTTCCCACATCCTCTCTCTCTACGTTCTGAAACAGGAAACTATGTTGCTCTATTTCCATGGCTGTGTAGTCGCTCTACTTTCATGGCTATGCGTAATTCTTCTGAAACCAGATTTTTTAGCGTTTCAACTAACCGTGGTGTATTTGAAAGTACTGTAGGTAATCTACCTTCATCCTTTGTATAGATGTGTTTTCCTCTCTTCTTTTTATTTCCAGTGTGTTCATTATATTCAAATGCTTCTAAGCATTTCTATATAAAGTTCTTTTTGGGCGTTTTACTGATTCCTAATTCTCAAGGCTCTTTAGGCCAATTACATTAATAAGTCATATTAAATTGCTTTTATGGGTGTACAACTCTTATTCATCTTTGCAAAATACATTAATTAGGTTCATGAAAAATGGGTACTGAGAGTTAGCCCATGATACATCAATTAATGGACTATGTACTAATCACATTAATGGAGTATATTAAGAGCATTAATAGTTAATGATCAATTAGGTTATGATGGGTACTTGGGGCTAGCTTTGTGGTTAGCCATAAATTAGTTTCTTATTGGGAAAACATACGGACAGTTGGCATTATTTACTTCTTAATGGGTACTTAGTACCCTATTTGGTTAGACATGTTTATTTTCATTTTCATGGTAGTTAGTGTCATGTTTAGCAATGCCTTTAATTACTTTTGATGTGAATGTTGATTTTGATGATTTCAGTTTCTAACAGTTATACATTGTTCCATGCGTTTCACAAAGTTTGAAAAAGATGGGAAATGAAACTATTCAGTCGGCTAAAAGGAATGATAAGAAAATGAAGAAAACTTTGTCAATGACACAAGTATACAAACCCATTTTGAGAAATTAAACTAACTTCACATAATTCATCTAATCTATATATCAAGAGTGAGATTGATATATATATATATATATTGTTCAGGTTAGGGAACAAAATGCAAACAAGGTTGTTAACACCACTAATATAAATGAGAACCAAATACAACAACCAATACTAGGAAATGTTAATTGGTTCAACATGGAAGCTCTAGCGTAGGAACAAGAATGCATACGTAAGGGCAAAATGCTTAGGATAAAGGTATGTCATTTAAAAAATTATTTAGAAAAGCAACATGTTAGGTATTAGTACATTTTAAGTACAAGATCATATGACATATTTATATCCGCACTAAGTAAGTGACATATTTATGTCCTCAAAATGACTATTTACATATCAACTACTAAATACATAAAAACATTTTATAGAAAACGCTGAATATTTATGCGGATAACGCCCAAACGGAATCTGAAATAACTACAATGATACCTTTCGGTTGGAATTTTTGTACAAAGGGAGAATAATCTTCAAACAAACGAAATTATTTTAACACAACAACTATCTTTTGTTGCTGACAATGCACCATCAAAACGTTCATAGCACAACGAGCAAGACGTGAGAAAGAAAAACAAATTGTAATGGTGGATGCTACTATTAACAATACGTATAGTAACACAAATTTGGGGAACAATGAGGAGAACTCCTTCACGGTGGCAACTTCGAAACGTGCATTAGCATAATGTGCGAGACGAGAAAGAGAAAAAAGAAAAAAGAAAAAAGAAATAAAGCTGCAATATTTCACCTTCAAATGGAAAACAATATTCATCGCGATGTATATTTCAATGGGGATACATCAACACAATAATATTCACGATGTTAGGAAGCTGGAAACAAGGCAAATGCGCCACATGCGTCTCTGATGAATGATGTCAACAATCATTGGAACATATATGTTGATCTAAACTTAGTCCAAATAAAATTTAAAGTAATTTACCGTCAAATTTTAATTTATAATATTAGAGAACAATTCCATAACAACTTGGAGAATGTTGGAGAAAATTTTAAAAATTGAGGGGTTGCCCCATCTGAAATACTTGGTATTGATGAAAAAATAAATACTGCTACTAGGAAAAGAAATCGTATTTCTGAAATAGGATAATCTTTAAGGGGGCCCATTGACATGTAAGCTTCTCATTAGAATTAAGTAAAATTATTCAACCAGCACAGAATATAACTTTCAAATGATTGTAGAGTAAACAAGCTACCGCAAAAACCTATTAGGATTTACCAAATCCTTGGGAAGATTTTGTGACATTGGAGATATACTTGTGATCTTAAACATATACTTGTAATATTTAGATTACTGTAATAGGTTATATAGATTACCATAATCTTCTTGATTAGGTATATTGTATATCTTGTAAACTCTATAAAGGAGTGATCTTTGTAATGAGAAATAATAAGAAAAGCAAAAAAACAATTCTTCTTCTTTCATATCTTAGCCATTCTTCCTTCTTATCATGGTATTAGTTGAATCATCTTTCACAGTGGTCGAAGTTGCCGGAAAACAACTCTAAATTTTTCGAGTCCTTTTCACCTTCATCATTCGGATAACCCAGGGTTAATCCTTGTCTTTCAACCATTGACAGGAGACAATTATGAAATATGGAGTTGTGCAATGCACACAGCCCAAAGTGCCAAGAATAAACTTGGTTTCATTGACGGATCCATGAAAATTCTAGAACCTTCGTCTACCGACTTCTCTTCGTGGGCAAGATGCGATGATATGGTCAAATCTTGGCTATTTAGTTCCTTATCAAGGGACATTTCTAACAGTATTATCTATGTAACTACGGCTTCCAAAATTTGGAGTGAACTTAAGGAGCGATTCGCTCAAAGCAATGCTCTTGTCATTTACAAACTTCGCCGTGATATTGCTCTTTGTATGCAGGATAACCTTTTTATCGTTGGTTTCTTCACCAAAATAAAAGCTCTCTAGGATGAATTAACTTCCTTGGTCGTTATTCCTGATTGTTCTTGTGGCGCCGCTAAAGCTATCCAACAATATTTGCAACAGTCTTATCTCACCAAGTTTTTGAGGCCAGATCCTTCTCATGAATCCCCTCCCAACAATGAACAAAGCCTACGTGTTACTTCTCCAAGAGGAAAAACAAAGGTCGTTAATATGCTCGACTTCAATTTTAAGTGAATCGGCTGCTATGGCTGCATCTTCGGGGGCTCGATCTCAATATCAGTCAACTCGCGGTTCTACTTTTAGAGATTCTAACAACTCCTTCAAGCAAGGAAACCGTCGCTTTCGCCCAACTTGTGAAAATTGTGGGTGGGTCGGCCACACAAAAGATAAATGTTTTGCGCTACACGGCTACCCACTGAAACATCGCCTATATTCTTCGAGTACTTCTTCCGCTTGGAACAAACCCAAAGTTGAACATCGTCCGAGCACTCACACACCTCACTCCAGAACAATATCAGAAATTGCTCAACCTACTTGTCGAAGGTAGTACATCACACGTGAACCTCACAGGTAAACCCTTCAACCATATTTCTTGGATCGTGAACAGTGGAGCCACTGACCACATGATATTTGATCCATCTCTTTATCATGATTTCATTTTAAATTCATCAGTTTTACCCGTTAAACTTCCCAATGGAACTTTTGTACCCATCACTTATATTAAGACAGTGCATCTCACATCAAACATTACATTGTACAATGTTTTTTGTGTTCCCTCCTTTGGTGTTAATCTCATTTCCGTTAGTAAAGTAATCTCCTCGAATCATTGTTATGTCTTCTTTACTAATGATTCTTGCATATTTCAGGACCTACGCTCGAAGACAGTGATTGGGGTCGCTAAAGTACTTGATGGCCTTTACCATTTCCAAGCTACATTTCAAAGCAATTTTTCCCAAATAAATTTGGTTTTGTTTGATGTATGGCATTGGCGCTTAGGCCACCTGTCGACAAATCGTTTGAAATTTCTATCTAATAATAATGCTCACATTTTCAGTAAATCATATTGTCATTGTGAGATTTGTGCCCTTGCGAAACAAATACGGTCACCATTTCCTTTGAGCTACATTAGTACTACAACACCATTTGACATGATACACTATGATATTTGGGGGGGGGGGGGGGGGGATACTCACACCATCAATTGGTGGTGCTCGATATCTTTTAACCATCGTCGATGATTTTTCCCGCTCTACATGGGTTTTCCTAATGCGTTTAAAATCCAAAGCAAAAACTTTACTTCAACAATTTTTTGTTCTTATTGAAAACTCAATTCAATCGTAAAATCAAAATCTTACAATCGAATAATGAGAGTGAATTCCACGCTCTAAAATCATTCTTTCTCGACAATGGGATAATCCATCGCACTAGTTGTGTTGCTACCCCGCAACAAAATGGTGCAACCGAACGAGAATAGTGGCACATCCTTGAGGTCAGACGTACACTCCATTTCCAATCACATCTACCACTACATTTTTGGGGTGAGTGCATCCTTAATTACTGCCGTCTACCTAATAAGTTGGATGCCAAGTCCATTGTTAAAGAACAAAACCCCATTTTAGCTCCTATACCAGGAAGCCCCAACTTACATTCATCTCAAAATTTTTGGTTGCTTGTGTTATGTATCAACCTTTGCCCACAATCGAGATAAATTTGTGCCTCGCGCGCGTCCTTCCATTTTTTTCGGGTATCCTTATGGTCAAAAATGATATCTAGTGTTTGATATATGCATCAAAACCATATTTACTAGTCGAGATGTTGTCTTTCACGAACATCTATTCCCATTTGCCAACATTCCTCATGCCAACCCGAATCAGCCCTCCGCTACTCCACTTCCATTATCTATTTCTGAAGCCGATGTGAATACAATTTCGGAGTCCATTCCAGCTCTAAATAAGCTTGTTAAAACACTTATCCAACCTTCTCCATCTTATATGGACCCGGTTCAGGACTCACCTCCAACCACAAAATCTATGGAATCAATTTCATTACCTTCCCTTCCACCTACACGCATCCGTAAACGACTTGGATACCTATCTGATTATGAGTGTAGAGACTCCAAACCTGCTGCAAAGTCTTTTAGCTGCTCCTCAAGATTGAACTCAAGTTCAATATTGCTGCAAAGTCTTCTAGTCTTCTAGTTATGATAACATGGATTGGGACCTTGAGTTCAATATTAATCCTTTAATCCATGAAACTCAACATTATTTGGGACATATGAATATCGAATGTCCTTTGTGTCACGCATTGCATTGGCTTGATAAAAAATTGACAAACTCATTGCGTTATCGGTCACTGTTTGGGACATGTTGCAAACAAGGAAAAATAAGATTACCTATTCTTCAACCACTTCCTCCAGTTATGCAAGTATTGTACGATGATGATTCATCACATGCAAAATCATTTCGAAGTCATATCCGCGAGTACAATACAGTTAACATTTTTACTAGCCTCTAAATAAGGTTAAACGATCAAATTCTAAATAGTAGAGGTCTCAAGCCATTCTCAATCTACAGAGAGCTAAAATATTGAGTCGGGGCTTTACTACCCGATCTGGGAAAACAAACAGCTTATGCACAACTCTCCATTTATGATTCTGTATCAGTACTTAATGCACGTATAACCCGCAACCCACAACCCACAACTAAATACCGATGTCTTGAAAATTATCCAAGATAATTTGATGGAGTACAATCCATTTGTCCGAATATATCGTCAAGCGAACGAGGTATTGAATGATGCGTACTCAATAGATAACCAAGATGTTAATGTCTACGCGCATCTTCATTATTGTTCAAGAACAAATCGACGTTATAACCTTCCATCAACAAATGAGATTGCCGTTATACTTCCAGGAGATGGACATGAGTCCTCCAGTACTAGAGATATCGTCGTATATTTTAGGGGAGAGCATGAACTTATGCGAATAAGTGAATGTCACCCTACATATTTACCAATCCACTACGTTCTTCTATTCCCACATGGAGAAATGGGTTGGGAACCAGAGATGAAGAAGTGGGACGTCAATTATAATGGACCTGCAACTAAACGACTAAAACATATGGATTACTATTCGCATCCAACAGAATACCAAATTGCTGACTACGACCTATTTTTATTAGAACAAATATTGCAAGAAGAAGGTAAGAGTCTCATAGATTTTGACCATGATTTGAAAATTACTAAAAGAGGGAACCTTGAGGACATTGGAAACCGCCTAATATGGGATCAAGAACATTTTGCATCTGATGCGCAACATGCAGAATCTCTAAACAATGTTGATCAACTCAACGATAAACAATGATACACTTATAAAGAGGTTATTGATTATGTTAGAAATGAAATTGGGACTATTTTTTTTCTTGAACGGAGCTGCTAGCACAGGAAAAATACTTGTATATAACTTTTTAGCCGCTACATGTCGTAATGAGAAGAAAATTATAATATTTGAAGCATCATCAGGTATTGCGTCTTTACTAAATGGAGGTCGAACATCTTATTCAACTTTTAAGATACTCATAAAAATCTTAGATAACTTAATATATGGGTTTTCGCAACAATCAATACATGTAGAGTTATTCAAAAAGAAAAGTTTATCATTTGGAATGAAGTTCCCATGCAACACAAATATTGCGTGAAAGCAGTGGATCGATCTCTTCAAGAAGTTCTAGGAAATGGAAGGCCATTTGGAGGAATAACTATTTTTTTAGAAGGTGTCTTTCGTCAAATTCTTCCAGTAGTGCCAAAAGGCATCAATGAGGATATCGTTTCTGCTTCTTTAAGAAAATCATATATTTGGGGAAACGTACAAGTACTATCCTTATTATAGAATATATGACAAATCAATAACAACTCTAAGAATGCCGCGTTCACAAATATATTATTGGAGGTACCCTAAATTTATCCTATCTAATATATTTGTTTTGGTGAAAAATTCATTAATACACTTACATTTAAAATATATGTAGATAAGATCTAATCCCAAAGAAACAGTTGAATTACCGGTAACATTTAATAAATGTGCAAAATTTAGATGAGCTAATATGTTCAGTTTACCCACATTTAGAAGAAGTTACGATAGCCTCAACTACATACTTGACTGACCGCACGATTCTATCTGCCCGTAATGAAGATGTTAACATCATTAGCATTCAAGCTATGGCCAAAATTCAAGGGCAAGAGATTGTTTATCTTGCCGCTGACAAGTTATCAGAAGTAAACGCCGGTGATCGCACTGTCACAAATTAATATCCCCAAGGATATATAAACTTACTCGAACCTTCAGGTCTACCTCTGTATAGGCTAAGATTGAAAGTTGGGTACCCTGTAATTTTATTGCATAATCTTTCTCCAAAAGACAGTTTATGCAATGGGACAAGATTAATGGTGGTAAGATGTTCTCTTAGATTAATCGAAGTAAAGATTTTAACAAAATGTAAAGCTGGAAACTTGGTATTCATACCATCGCTAACTCCAATGTCTGACGATTTACCATTTTCTATGACAAGGAAATAGTTCCCACTTCGGCTACCATTAGCAATAACCATTAACAAATCCCAAGGCCAGTTAGTAAAATTTATTGGGATCGATTTAACAACTTCCATTTTCAGTCATGGCCAACTTTATGTGGCATTGTCAAGATGTACATCATCGAAAAGAATTAATATACTTCTGCTACTAGATGCTGCAAATACAATAATGAACGTAGTATATCCAGACGTTTTGTTGTAGGTAAATAACTTAGCAATGACATGACCCACTACTCTTATGTTTATCTTTCTTAAAGTTCAAAAATCAATATATCTTTAGAATAAGACTTATTCATATGGTTGACTAATCACTGTCTAAATTTAGGAGAATCTTTTCCGTAAATATGGGAGATGGAAATTAACGAAAAGTATGGAACAATCGTGGGAATAATACAATAAACATGTAAGTATGGTACTTATATAATCGAATATTTTATCTCAATGTGGTTTCAATGATTACTAATATACTTTCTATTTTATAGGCAATCCTAAAACCACAAATTCAACCAACACCGATGATATATTACCATGACAATTGATTACCAAAGAGAAACTTGAGCGTCTGATGTCCACAACTACAGAGTTTTGTGACTATTAGTTGTTGTACTTTTGCTAGAGTTATACGAAACATGATCCAAAAGATAAAAATGAAGAACGTGAACTACGTTGTGCAAAAAATCACTTTTGATAGTATTGAAATCATTTCATATAAGAACATGATTATTTATATCGTATACCAATTACAATGTGAAGAGAATCAATAACTTCTTCGAATGAGAAAGAAAAGACAAGATGAATTTTGGAAATGAAATAATCTTAATGCAATTCTATGACAACATGTGTAACTCAAAACTTATGTATATTTTGTATTGATTTTAGAAGTTCATACGTAAAATTAAAAATTAATGTATAACCCCATTTTAATGATTATCGTATTTGAATAATTTCATATTAATTTATTGTGATGTAATGTAATAAAGGGGGAGAAACCTTCTACGCTTAAAAACTATGTAGAAAATAAGGAATCAAAGACAAGAAGAAGATAGAGACCAATACACATTGATGAGGTATGTCTAATTTGGTGTATATTGATTTAACATATAATTATCAACAAGTTCTATACACGAAATTGTACTTCCATATTTGTAACTTTGTACATTTCTATTAATAAAATTTCAGTTCTACGTGAAGGAAGTAGAAATGAAATTAGAGGCCTTCGACGATGGTAATTACGTCGAACACCATGGCCTATATCATGATCGTGTTGTGACTATGCTAAAATTTATTTGAGAACTAGGGAGGCGCATTTTAATTATATAGTATCGTAACATTTGTATACTCCTTTATAATACTAGCACAAATCATATCAAACTTATTTTATTTGTATTTTTTTGTTACTACATATTCTCAACTCTTTTCAAATACAACCTCCTTCTAAACAATTTCAATTTCTTAGTGTATAACCTAATATATTAGCAATTAAAATTTACCAATATCAATGTTCTAAAATAGATAGCACTCTTTTATAATAATAACACAAATCATATCAAACTTTTTTTTTTGTTACTGCATATTCTCAACTCTTTTAAAATACAACCTTATTCTAAACAATTCTAATTCCTTAGTGTATAACCTAATATATTAGCAATTAAAATTTTCCAATATCAACGTTCTAAAATAGATAATACTATTTTATAATACTAGCACAAATCAGATCAAACATATTTTTTTTGTATTTTTTTTGTTGCTGAATATTCTCAACTCTTTTAAAATACAACCTCTTTCTAAACAATTCCAATTCCTTAGTGTATAACCTAATATATTAGAGATTAAAATTTTCCAATATCAACGTTCTAAAATAGATAGCGCTGAAGGCTCGTCGACGTAATTGCCCGTGCATCGTCACGGGTAGTATTAGTATCCTATAAATGATAAAAAGAAGAAATATTTTTCGTACGTGTTTTGTTTCTTTCTTTTTTCCGTTTGGCATGGAAAAGGTACACACAAATTTAATGGTTAGGAGTTATCTAAATTAGTAAAAATGTTAACATTTCGTTTGTTTTTGATATATGATAATAGTATGCTAGATAGTTTTATTGGTATCTTTATTATTCTTGGGATTTCCTTGTTAAAATTCTTAAAATAAAATGGTGCAATTGTAACGGGATAACCGTTTTGTGATTAGGAAAATCTCTACGAATCAAGAAATTCTATTTATTTCCCTTGATTCAATCGTTGTGCTGTTTGGTATGCCGGGAATGCATCCATAAATAATTCTCTTGATCCAGTCGTTGCTAACCATTGGATCAAAGAAAATAAATATAATTCTTTGATTTGTAGAGCTGTAAACGGGATACTAAGTAGAGCCTTAGTACAATTATGATGATAAGAGGATATAAAAGCTTATGTAGCATAACGGTCCCTATTTTGAACCCCTGGATGAGAATCTGGCTTCACACTTGGGCAAACGATAAAATTCCCTTATGTTTGACATATTTTTAGCATAGGATGTTCTTTTGGTGCAATCCTCATTATTTTCTGTTTTTTTTTTCTTCTTCTTGAAATCGGATAGTGAAAACGGGTTCGATATTGGTTTGCAGGTTGTTTTCACGGATTGTTATTACTTAGCCTTAGTTTTAGTGTGGATCACGTCAACACGAGTAAAGGTATACATGAATTCATTTTCATATTTACATTTAGACTTCCTTAATACGCATTCTGATTGTTGAAGAAAATAAGATTAGGTATTTTGATGCAACACAAAATGTAAAGAACATGTTCCGGGAGCTGTATATAATCAACACTCTTATAGCTCAATGTTATATTTTTGGTTTTTCGTCCATAAATTAATCCAGAGAAAAAATACAGGTGTTTCGAGGGAATGGGAAATGCTGGCATAATTTTTTTTGATGCGTCTGGTATTACAGCCTCAAAAGAAGTAAACAACTCTCTAATTATTACTATTCCCTTGTTTAAAAGAAGATTGTTATTTCTTAATTCATCTGTCTTCATTGTACCATGAATTTAATCAGACCTATAAGTGACTAAATCCAACAAACGATTAAATTATAGTGATTTTTGTCTCCCATTGTGACTGATGTTGAGCTACAAAATTACATACTATATATCCCAACTTTTTATGCGCGCACCCCCGGAGCGCATTGCAAGCTTCCCATTTTCTACTTCTGGCCCTATAGTCTATTGGTTAACAAATTAGTAAATTGCCAAACAAATAGACATATGTTGGAAAATAAATAGCTAATTATAGGTCGATCCTATATTAAGGAGAAATCTAAAAAAATAACAACAACCGTTTTAACTGAAAAAAAGAAGCATATTCCCCCTTAAATTTTGGAAAACCAACTATCCTCCCCATTCACCACCCTATATAGAGACAGCTCCTTCAAGCATTTCATCTACCTACAGTGTTTCTCTATATACACCTTTTGTACCTAGAGAAGTGTTGTATTCATCCTATCTAAATTCATCATCGCTAATATGGCCCGCCAAATCATAGTTATCGCTCTAATCTTCTTTGCCGTTGTCGGTTTAGTCTCTGCACAACCACCTAGGGTTGTTGGGTTAGACCTGGGTGACAATGCTAGTGATGATGGTTTTACTCCCCTTATTGAGGGACCTTCTTCGACATTTAATGCCGATGCTAGCGATGATGGTATGACTCCCCTTATTGAGGGACCTTCTTCGACAGTTATGCCCACGGGAACCATGCCCGACACCAACAACAATGCATGTGGATTAATGGTGTCCGCGGTTGCTGGTGTTGCCGCGATCGTTGGTTCCTTCTTTTTCTTCTGAGGTGCATTAGAGTTTAATTGATTGTTTGATATATTTGATTTGAGGACCAACGTTTGCTTATGTACCATGGCCTATTTGGTTGTAATGAGTGAATTGTTTTGGAGTTCTTAACCCTTGAAACCTTTCATTTGTACTTGTTTTGTTTATCAAAAGGTAATCAAGGGAATAATCTTTTATCTTACGACTTATGAGTTTATGAGTTTCTGTTACAGAATAACATTGATGTTTCGATCGAGTATAAAAGCGTAAATTGTTCGAACATACTTTGAGTATTTCGAACAAAACAAAGTCTGTTCGAATAGATTTTTAGTCTATTCGAACATAAAACATGACAGCCTCACATCATGTATTACGTTCAAACAGACTCAAAGTATGTTCGAACATAAAACAGGGAAGCCTCATATCATGTATTACTATGACCTTGTGCTGAAACAAATTATTTTTTATTTAGACTGTAAAAACAAATGTGGCGAATGGAAACCTTATCACACTCACACCTGACCTGCCTGCCCGATTTGGGTGTCACCATGCGAAAGGATGAAGATTGAAAGGAACTTGACGAAAAGAAAGAGAAGACGTATGAATATCAGGTGCATGCAAATTCTAATTTTTTAATGTTTATTTGCTACTTACGTTTTTTTTCTTCTTGGAAATGTTTTTATTATGTGTTGATATGGAAATGCCTTTTTTCTTTTGTCATTCTTAGGTTATTGGTAAGAAACCATTCCAACCACATCACGCAAGAGATGACCGCGAGAGAAACAAGGTGATTTGCTTACCAATTCAATATTGTGTTCTTCATTTGGGAAACTATAAGCAAATTACTCTTAGGCACTTGGATTCAATCAGAAACTTTTTTCAACCATGATCAAGACGTTGCCTAAGGTGTTACAGTAAAGATAACTTTCAGAAATTTCACAAATATGCAATTACAGTGGGACTACACTCTTGTACCACGAAAAAAAAAAAAAAAAAAAACCTGCACATTACACAATATGCATAAAACTGACAAGTTTATGAAATTCGGAGTATGGCACAAACACTTAGTGTCCGTTTATAAAGTCAATTGTACATGTTTCCCTGTATTTGTTAAATCTCCATTCTATGCCCAAATTTCCATGTTTCCCTGTATTCCCCGTTTATAAAGTTAATTGTACACTTACTCTCTTAATGTTGATGTTGATGTTGATGTTGATGTTGATGATGAAGCTTTGTTTAAACTTGCTTCAAAAGTAAACCCAAACCCCTCTCCTTATAAGAAGATTGCTTTCATGTTCTTAACAACAACCCCTCTCCCATTCTCTCCACTTCGGGAACTCTTCTTCAATTAAACCCAAACCCAAACAAAAGCTCAAAATCAAAATCCAACACAAACCCAGAACACCCAATTGTACAATATATATCTACATACATGCAGACCCCAGTTTCAAATACAACTTTCTCACCCATTTTCTCAAACAAACTCATCCCATCAAAACCCACACACAGATTCTCCCCTTCGCTCATCACTGCAGCACGTCGTCTCCTCGCTAACGCTCTCCTCAACGACACCTCCAACGCAATGTTCTCTCTCCTCTCCCCCTCATGCATCCCTCTCCACTCCTTTAACTTCACCTACAATGCTCTTTTTCTGACTAACAACAAGAGTTTCATCGAGATACTCAACAAGGAACCAGGTGCGTACGATCGTTGGGTCGCACGAGGGAACGACACGATGTTGCCCGAGGTACCATTGGTTGCGTTTTGTGTCGGCTCACAGTTTTTTGTGTTGACACGTCAGCATGTCCGGATGGTGGTGGGTGACGACCGCCCGCCGATTGTGGGAGAAGCTTAAGATCCCGTGTGTGAGATGGGATGTCATCTCCTAAAGTGCCTCATTGACTTGGTTGAAAAAAAGCCAAATCCAAGTCAGTGAGACTCTATTTCCTCCAACAGTACTTGACTTGGATTTTAACTTAATTCAAATAAGCGCATAACACTTGGGTGCCCGTTTGTATAAATATACAGGAGCCTAACTGTTAGGTGCCCAAATTATTTAAAATAAATAAATTAGGTACCCAACTCTTAGGCACCCGATGGACTGAAGCTTCAAGACGAATCTGTCTACCTCTCTTCTCAAATTAAACCACACGAGCTTCAACCCGAACCTTCTTATCTTCATGCATCTCTCTCTCTCTCTCTATCTCTACACACACATTCATATTGGATTTCATGGTAGAATTTAGGTAAGTATTTGATGATTTAATAGGCTATACTTGTTAGAAGTATTGTGATTTCATGGTGGAATTTAGGGTATTGTGATTTGCTGATTTCAAGCTAATCATCATTTTGTAATTTATATCGGTTGCCTGCCATGACTGAATAATCAAATCATAAATATGAGTCATAATCTTGTAACTTATACTGCAATTTGGGTAATTGGAGGTATAATGTGAAAATTGTACTGATATAACTATCTAGTAACTAATATAGTGTTAAAATCAACATTTTTTATTCCTCTTGCATCCCACAGTTTCACCCCTCTTATATACCAATTCTGACTGTTATTGTAGTGTGAAAATTGTACTAATATTAGTAAATATTAATCATTGGACTGGGTTTTTGTTTGATGATGAGTTTGGTCTTGCTGATAGGGTACATATAACCCATGTCACTTTTAATAACCATAGTTAAAGTCTAACTATTTACAACTACAATAATAACATTTGTTTACAGCTGATTACAAAAGTTAGTTAAACATTCAACTAACCATTGTATATAAACAATTGCAGTATGAGATTGGAAGATTAACAAAGATCATTTGTTTCATTCTTTCTTGTTTCTATTATGGTATCAAAGCGAGAAACCAAATGGTAGAAATCGATCCGATTTTTTTCCCCAAATATTCTTCTCCAAACCCCTATCTCTTTCCTTGATCTGTGTGTAAATCTCAGATTCAAAGCTTAAATCATGGCAGTTCAAGCTTCTTCAAGCTCAACAATGGCTATTCACAACAAAGCTAATTTGGTCCCAATCAAGCTCAAGGACAATTATACACTCTGGAAGGCACTTTGGCTCCCAATTCTTTGAAGTTTCAATCTTCTTGGCTTTGTCGATGGATCAAACATCTCACCTAAAGAATTCAACACTGAAATTGATGAATCTGTTAAACAACTCTTTACTTCAAACCCTAAGTTTTTGGATTGGACAAGACAAGATCAAACATTGTTGATTTGGCCCAATGTAACACTGTCTGAAGATCTTCCTCCTTATGTGGTAAATCTCCCTACATCTGAGTTGTTATGGCGCACTCTTGAACGTAGATTTTCTTCAATCTCTCGGTCTCATGTGATGCAACTCAAATCCAAACTTTAGATGTTGAGAAAGAACAATGATTCAATCTCAAACTATCTTCAAAACATCAAAACGATTGTGGACAATCTTGCTTCTTCAGTTTGTTTGATTGATGATGAAGACATCGTATTTTAGATCTTACATGGTCTTCCACAAGAGTTTGATGCATTCTCAACATTAATCAGAGTCAGGTCTTCTTCAGTTAGCACTGATGAGCTGCATGGTCTCTTATTGAGTGAGGAAATCTCAATTGAAGGAAGAAACAAGAGCTTAATTCAGACAAATTTTGCAACACAAGTTTCATTGCAAATAGAACACCAAATGGTCATCAAAATGCCTCAACAAGGAATTTTAGTAGATATAGAGGGAGAGGTGGCAAAGGTGGTCGAGGATATTCAAGAAACAACAACTATCAAAGATACCTATTTAACTACAATGGCAATTACAATTCGAACAGATCTCAACTCTCCTCCAATGGTGAAAACTCAAGAAATTTCAACAACTACAGGCCACCAAGTTAGTTTTACAATGGTGAGTCTAGCAACACCTCTTCCAGCAGGTCTACATGTCAAATATGTAACAAAATGGGCCATCTAGCTATTGATTGTCATCATCGGATGAACTATGCATATCAATGGAGGATTGCCCCATCTAGGTGTCAACTATGGTTGCCAACAGAAGTTCCTTCACCAATACTGCATCAACATCCAATTGGTATGCAAACATAGGTGTCACCAACCATATTACAGCAGATCTTGGAAACCTTGATGAACACACAGAGTATGATGGTGCCGACAGAGTCATTGTATGTAGTGGCCAAGGTTTGAATGTCCTAAATACTGGCTCTTCAATTTTTAGAACTCCACAGTCAACTTTTCACCTTAAAAATATCTTGCATGTCCCCAATATAACACAAAGCTTATTATCAGTTCATAAGCTTGTTAATGATAATAATTGTTTACTCACATTTGCTCATAACTCCTTTTTTGTAAAGGACAATACCTCAGAGATGATTCTTTTCCAAGGGAATCATAATCATGGCTTATATCCCCTTCCTCTCCACTTACAGACATCAAAGACAAAAGATTTCAGCTCTCCAACTGCCTTCATTGGAGTAAGCACCTCCTCAACTATATGACATCAATGATTAGGTCATCCTTCTATCCATGTACTTCGTAAAGTTCTATCTTCTAATCAACTACCTATTACTAGTTCAATAAAGACTATGTCATTTTGTAATGCATGTCATTGTGGTAAAAGTAAGAAGTTACCTTTCAATCTTTCAATGTCAAAGTCTACATCATCTTTACATATCATTCACATAGACCTATGGGGTCCCTCGCCTCAAAACTCTGTCACAGGTTTCAGATATTATGTAAGTTTTGTGGATGATTGGTCTAAATTTTTTGGATATATCCTATTTTCACTAAATCCGAATTCGTTAACATCTTTGTTCAGTTTAAAGCAAAAGTTGAAAAACTGCTTGACCACAAAATCAAAATTCTTAGATCTAATGGAGGGGGTGAATTTACTAGTAGTGTTCTTACATAATTCTTAGTCACACATGATATTTCCCATCAATTCTCATGTCCTCACACCCCTGAACAAAATGGTATTGTAGAAAGAAAGCATCGACACATTGTGGATCTAAGCTGAACTCTTTTTGCTCAAAGCCACATGTCTCTTCAATACTGGGTAAAAGTTTTTCATATATCTGTCTTTTTAATCAATAGGTTACCCTCTAAATTTCTTCAATATATCTCCCCTTGGGAAAAGCTATTTTAAACTCCACCAGATTATTCTTTTCTCAAAGTCTATGGATGTACATGTTTTCCATGGCTCAAACCTTATACACCAAATAAACTACACCCAAAAAGCAAAAAGTGTGTCTTTATTGGCTATAGTTTATCACATATAGGCTATAGATGTCTTGACACTTTCACCAACAGAGTCAACATCTCAAGACATGTGGTATTCAATAAAAATGAATTTCCTTTTGAAACTTCAATCCAACCAATAGACCCATCTAAATCCACTTATATTTCACCATCACCTTTCTCATACTTTCAACCTAATACTACATCTACAAGCATAAACACAATAGTCACCTCACCCACACCCCCTATTTCTTTAATTAATTCATATTCTTAACCTAATGGTCAAACAAGTACAACTCCAACCACTTTGTCAAATACTACCCCCACTGTACCTGTACATGTACCTGCACCAACTCTAACAACTTTGTCAAATACTACCCCACTGTACCTATACATGTATATGTTCTACCTACTATACATGTCACACCAGTTGTACCTGTTGTTCATACTGTACCTATTTCAAACATTGTACCTGTCTTTACAGCCATGCCTATTCCTTCTCCCATAATTCATAGAACTTAAACAAGAACTCCGTAGTTCACAAATCCCATTCATCATATGTCCACAAGGTCAAAACATGGCATTTTTAGACCAAAATTCTTCTAGCAACAAATCATCCAATTCAAACTCTTTCTATGTCTCAATCAAACAGTCTTCTAAGTACTCAAACATGCTTTTCTCACGCTGTTAAGGATGAAAACTAGAGAAATGCCATGTCAACTGAATATAATGTTCTCCAAAGTACAAGAACATGGTCTCTTGTACCACCAAATAAACAACAACATATTGTGGGATGCAAATGGGTTTTCAGAGTTAAACAAAAAGCAGATGGATCTATTGAAAGGTACAAGGCAAGATTGGTAGCAAAAGGGTATCATTAAATGCAAGGCATAAACTTCACAAAGACATTCAGTCCAGTTGTCAAACCTTGCACTATTAGACTAGTACTTTCTATAGCTCTTCAATTTGATTGGGAAATTAAACAACTTGATGTCACTAATGCCTTCTTTCATGGTCACCTCAAAGAAGATGTCTACATGATTCAACCCCCTGGTTTTATAGACAAGTATTGTCCTTCTTATGTTTGTAAATTACATAAATCTCTATATGGGCTTAAGCAAGTTCCTAGAGCATGGTATGAAGAACTCCTACATGGCCTACTTGAGTTTGGCTTCACCACCTCTACTTTTGATCCCTCCCTGTTCACAAGACACCAAAATCACACTATTACCTTCATCCTTGTCTATGTAGATGATATCATTGTCACTGAAAATTCTTCCCATTATTGTCAATTTCCAATCCAACAACTGAGTTACAAGTTTACAATGAAAGATCTTGGACAATTACATTATTTTCTTGGTCTACAAGTTTAGAGAAATTCCACAGGTCTCTTCCTTTCACAGTCAAAATATGTGCTGGACATTCTACAAAAATAGCAATGGAGGGAGCTAAACCATGTGCAACACCAATAAGTTCTGGTTTCAAGTTGGACTCTATAAGTGGAAATCTCTTAGAAGATACAACATAATTCATATCTATTATAGGAGCTCTTCAATACTTGACATGGACTAGACCAGATCTTTCTTTTGCAGTGAATCAAGTCTGCCAACATATGTAATCCCCAAAAATAACTCATATGGTTGTAGTTAAAAGAATACTCAGATTTCTCAAAAGTACTCTTTCACATGGTATATTGTACACAAAAGGTTCTATGTCCCTCACTGCCTACTCATATGTTGATTGGGCTGGATGTCATATTGATAGAAGATATACTAGTGCTTATTGCATTTTTTTTAGGAACAATCCTATTTCCTGGAGTGCCAAGAAGCAACATACAGTTGCTAGATCTTCAATAGAGTCTGAATACAGGTCTCTTGCCAACACAGCTGTAGAACTAACTTGGGTTTGTTCTTTACTTAAAAATATACAGTTTTTACTATCTATTCCTCCATTACTCTGGTGTGACAACATTAGTGCTATTTTTCTTGCTTCAAATCCTATTTTTCATGCAAGGGCAAAACATATTGAAGTTGATTATTACTATATTAGAGAACTGGTACTACTTAAACTACTTGTTGTGAAGTATCTTTGCGCCCAAGACCAAGTTACAGATATTTGCACAAAGGGCCTCTCCAATCATAGATTTCAAATGCTTCAATCCAAGCTTTTAGTCATCTGCTCTCCCTTCAGCTTGAGGGGGTGTAATAACCATAGTTAAGTCTAACTGTTTACAACTGTAATAATAACATATGTTTACAACTGATAATAGAAGTTAGTTAAACATTCAACTAACCATTGTATATAAACAATTGTAGTCTGAGATTGGAAGATTAACAAAGATCATTTGTTTCATTCTCTCTTGTTTCTATTAACTCTGATAAGGTTTAGATGCCGTGTCAGTTAGATCAAGCTCGATATAACTTTAGGAAGAATACATATGATCATTTTAGATGGTTAAGATAGTCCCACGCATATGATCATTTAGGTAAAGTTCAGTTAGAGGTTAATAGTAGTTGATTGATGCAGAGGTGGGTCATGCTTACGGTATGGGTTTTGAAGGCAAAACCAAACTCTGGTTCTCTCTACATAATCATGTTTCCTATATTTTTCCAAATCTGTGTCATCAATTCTCTTCAATGTTAAGTAGGTAAGAACTGTTATAAAAGATGACACCCACCAAAGGAAAGAAGAATTAGAAAGACATTTGTCTACAATAAGTTAGGGGGAATACTATTAGTTTTTTGTCCATTAATTTATATTGGAATAGAATGAATAATAAGTTTCATTTAATGGGGTATTAGGTATATACATTATGTTATGATTAATGTTATTGGGTTTCTCATAAATTAATTTTATAGGTTTGGAATTATCGAATATATATTGGTATTGTGGTGGTCATTATATTAATTGGTATTTAACTTTCATGCAGGATTTGACGATGTTGTAAGAGGAGGAAGAATACGATGAAACCGGTGATGAGGAAGAATTTGAGTCCGATGAAAGCGAAAGCCATGTTTCCCAAATACGATTTTTATCAGGCAAGAAGCAGAAAATTATTTACAAAAAACTCAATGTCTCCACCAAATCTCCTCCACCTCTTCTATAAAATTATGAACCGCATGACTTTTGGTGACTCACACAATCAGATGGGAAGGGTCATTTGTCCACATCAGTTGTTACTATATCGGCAAGTTAAAGCAACACAAATTTGTAATTATTGGTTTTATAATTATTTTAAAGTATTTACTTTCGGTAGAATTTAGTTTAGATACTCTTATTTGTGTTTATTAATTTTGTTACAGGCTCAGGTGGGATTTAAATGTTGATCCATTTTAGTCAAGCTCCGTGAAGTGTATTTAATACTTATTGAGGTACCTCACTTAAAGTAGAGATTAAAGGCTACCAATTTGATAAGTTTATTTGATTGTAAAGTTAGGAATAGAGACAACCAAGTAATAGTATCGATGGTTGAGCGTTAGTGGGCAACCACTCACACATTTTACCTTCCTTGTAGAGAACTAGAGATCACTCCTAGAGATTTTACAGTACATACCGGGATAGGTATCGGGACAAGAGAGCCGATGGTATTGGATGAGTCATACACGGAAGAAGATAACGCTATAACAATTTTCCCTAATATGCACTATAAAGATTATGGAAATGAATGTATTAGTTTTGCTCACCTCCAGACTTACCTTGACTATACAAGAGTAAACATCAAAGATCTCGCTAATGCTAATACAATCTTTTGAGCATTTATGCTATTGTACTTTGGAGGTGTCTTTTTTGGAAACTCGAGGAGTTGGGTTCGACTAGAGTTGTTGGGTCCAATTCTCCTCATAAAGAATAAGGGACCTATGATCGACTTTGGCTCTGCTATATTAGGACACCTTTACTACTGCCTTGACCAAGCATTGAAACAGGAGGTAAAATACATTTGCGACCTTTTCCAATTTATCGAGGTATAATATTTTTAATTAATAGTTCTAGTTATTTATTTTTTGTTTATTCAAGGTTATTTAGAAAATTAATTAATTTTTTTATCTTCTGCAGTATCAGTGCTACGAGTATTGTCAGATAGGCCATCATATCTTGATAGAAAATATGTTAGATAATTTTTGGCCAAGGATGCCAGCCTTGTAGGGACTTATCCCTCGATCTCACTCAAAATCGAGCTCGAGATGCTCGATTTACCCCCATCTCATGTTCACACAATTTTGACATTTGACATTCCAGTCAAACATTCCAACCCGCCCAGCGAACTACTCAAGAATGTGGGTCGAGCTAAACCCAAAAAATGTTATCCAGTCAAAGACACCTGTCTCCCATGAACTCGACAGTTATTCAGTCAACCGCCACTAACCACATTATTCAGAAAATGTGTTCTAGTACGATGAAGAGCTATGGAGAAGCCTATATAAAGGAAAAGTGTCACGCCCCAAAATTGAATAATCGGTAAGCTTGACCAATTACTCGATTCGAAGTTGTGCAGGTCGAGGAATCCACAGATTTGCCCCACGAATAACCGAGCCATAGAAAAGTTCAGGCTCAGTAATTCACTTAAAGCAATAATCATCAGAGTAAAGAAAGAATAATAAAGTGGAAGCAAAAGATATATATACATATCAGACTGAAATCAGAATACAATATCTCGAATAAAGTACAACGACATATGTTGAGATCACATACAAGAATGTCTAAACTAAAGAAGATCTGCAGCGGCAAAACTGGCTCTAATCAGGCTGAAGCTCACAACAATTCAAGCTACTCAACCTCTAAAAAGGGGGAACAAAGTAAGAGCGAGCAAAACCATGGCTCACTAAATACCCAACAGAGTAAATAACCTACTAATATAACAGGTACAGAGAAAAAGGGTGAGGTGAATGGGATAAAGAAAGTTTTAAAGTAAAGGAATAGTAAACTAAGTGACTATGATCTAAATAAAGAGTTATAAGAACAGAAGAATAAAGATAGGAGTTTAGAGAAAGGGAATAGTGACAAGGAATAATGATATGTGATGATGATATGATATGACATGATGAACTGGGATAATCCCACAATTATCCCAAATGCTGTATGCTTATATGTTTTAAAACGTGTTTAAGATCCTATTATAATATTGGTTGATCAACCGCTAGCATGTTTATCTTAAAGAGATCTGTTAAGGGGATACAATGGGTACAATTTTTGTCAAGCTCGACCAAGCTAGTTGATACTCACTTGATCAAAGTATTATGGGCTTTTCAACCCACGGAGGCAACGTCCGAACTGTATTTTCATTCCAAGGAATTTTAACCTCACCGAGGATAAGTTTAACACCGGATTCAGACTGTCTCATACCTTCCCACACTCTCGGATAGGTATTAAAGGTATGATAGTGTTTACAACCAGTTCTTCACCTACTATTTTAACCCGATGTAGGACTCCTGCGATCCTATCGGAGGTTAATCGATGTAGAGCTGTGTTATGTATCCGATCTCGTTAAGTTAAAAAAGTTTTACATGATTAAAAGATGCAACAGATCCCAAGGATCAAAATACAACAACTGTAAACCCGGCATCACACATAGGATGACCACCTGCATAAGAGCGTGGCAAACAGTCCTAGCAACAAAAAGAACAGCGACTCAGTTGTACCATCTAAACCTAGATGAAACAATAACCTAACCGTCACCACATCTAACCAACATCAGCCTCTAAAAGACTGAAACCAACAACAAGAACACAACTATGAGAATACCACACTAAGAGCTTCTAACTAAACCCAAAGTTAAATGCAAACTATATACCAAGTTACAAAATAACTAACATAGGTTAACAACTTGTACTGAGAAAAATAATATCAAACCATAACTAAATCACATGCACCTCTTTACGCAGAGTACTACTCTAATCAGCATCTATTAACTAGTAGAAGAATTTAAAAATGAAAGGGAACTCGCCTGATAATAATCCCGAGTCCTGACGAAACTAAAACTGGAACTCCAAAACCAAGAATCAGCGATACGGCTAACGAAACACAGGACAAGCTACAACAGACAAACGCAACAATAATCAATCAAACAATAAAGGAAACCAATCAATAGCCCAAACCCTAGAAATCAACCCAACCTCTAATCGGACAAATAAAATGGAAAGGAATAGGCAAATTACTTACCAAGGATAAAGGCGAAGATCACGGTGAAGAATCGGTGAGCAAGGGAACAGATTGGATTCGAATTTGGGAAAAAGGGGATTCAATTTGGGGGAGAGAGAGTGAGAGAGTATTTTTGGATAAAAGAGAAATGAGGTTAAAGGACCCAACATGTGGCTAAAAATGTACCCCTGTTCGAATAGAATATATTTCTATTCGAACAAAATGAAACAGGTAGAACCTTGTTCGAACAAAAATAAACTTGTTTGATCAGAATAGAACAGAAGGAATTCAACTAAACAAACATCTATTCAAATAGAATAAAAGTTATTCGAATAGAATGAATCAGTCAGGAATGTATTCGAATAGAACAAGGTTTGTTCGAATGGAATGAAGCAGAATGAAACATATTCGAACAGAGCAAGGTTAGTTCGAATAAAATGATGCAGAATGAAACTTATTCGAGCAGAAAAAAGTTTGTTCGAATAGAACTGAACAGAAACAGTCCAGAACTCCAAAAACAAAAGATTCCCTCCAACGAAAACTGGAGGAACCCAAAGGAGATACCTAACACAGATCCGCCCCGGATCACACACCACACCATAACCACAAACACCACCACCAACCCCACAAAGGGTTCCCAAAACTACAACACGACCACCATCTCCTAATAACCACCGAAACACCGAAATGCAGAAAAGGAATCTAACTCCAAAACTTGCCCAAAAAGAATAAAATTGATGCAAAAAGGGTAGAAGGAATATATGCAAAATTTATGCGGAAACTTATTGTAAGGCAATAAATGCATATGCTAAATGAATAGGAATATGCAGAAAAGGGATATATACCAAAAAAATAAAAATACAGGCCACTACAAAAAGTTCCATAATTTACAGGGGACCAGAAAATTACTCAAACTTCTAATTTATGAGATCAAAAACATTTCTATATTCTAGAGATCATTTGTAATAAAGATATCCACTCCAAGCAATAAATAGACTTTTACAAAAATCCTCCATCCGAGGTCGTGGATTTTTACTTGTTCTGAGGTTTTCTAAGTTAAAAACACCTGTGTCAATTTCTTACTATAGAGCATTGATGCAGGATCATTGGTGTGATAGCTAATTCCTAATCATATCGAGCTTGCGGAATTTGGCCATTACATTTGGCGCCGTCTGGGGATAGATTGCATTTCCACGATACCCTAAAGCAATCTTTCATTATAATTTTCAATTATGGTTTCTTCCAGACGACAGGCCGCAGGAACTCAGCTCAAAATTTCTGTGGATCTGGGGCAACTCACCAAGTTACGGGCGAATCTCCATGCAAAGGCAGAGAAACGTGCCGAACTCAAACTTTAATTGAAAAAGGATCTCGAGATCCGAGAGAAAGAGCTCGATGCAGAACGCCAAGCTCATTTGACAGCGCTCAAGCAGCACGAAGATTAAATGACGATAATGCAGACTGCACTCAAGGCTCTGCAAAATACTCAGCCGGATCCTCCAACCAGAGGTCGTGATCAACTTCCAGAGACCTCCCGCATTTCAGCAAGGGAAAGGTTGAGACCTCGGGGAGTCGCCAGTAAAGCCATTTCCAAAAATATACCATATGGACCGTATCCCTCCATCCATTTGGGGGAAGAAGTTTAATCATAAGTCAGTCGAGGTCACCCGCTTTCCATCCGTCAGGAGGAGGACCAGCGACCTCAATATCAAGTTCCAGTATGAAATCACTTGAGTGAAGGTACAAGAACTCATCATCCACTGCCAGCACGTCCAGCGAATCAACCAGCACGTCTTTACGTCACAAAAGAGCATATGGACCAACGAATTAAGGAGTTGATCGAAGCACAAGTTCTGGGTACTACCGGCGATACCACAAAGTTATAAGGAAGTCTGATTGCCAAAGAACTATTCGATCTGGAAGTACCAAAAGGTTTCCATACTCTCAAAATTTACAAATACAAAGGTACTAACCCGAAGGAACATATTCAACAATACTGCGATTCATTGGGGTTATACTCCAATCTCAACCACATCTTCTGCCACCTGTTCGCCACAAGCTTATAAGAGGATCCACTCCATTGGTTCCATTCTCTTCCCGAGGAATCTATCTACACATTTAATCAGCTGCAGAAACAGTTCATCAAGACATATGCTCACAACAGAGGCAAATAGGAGAACTTGTATTCTCTTATCGGTCTTAAGCAATCACATGGAGAAAAACTTGAAGATTTCTCAAAGAAATTCCTAGAGCTCGCAAGAAAGGTGGATAGCCTTGACCAAAAAGTAGCAGTTACCACTTTTACCAATGATCTCTGGCTCGAGTACAAGGCCAAAGAATACCTCTTCCTTAACAAGCCAGCAACGTTATAAGAGATGATCACCAAAGTCAATGGTTATGTCGACTTGGAGTGGATGATGTCTAAGCAAAAAAATTCTACTAAGTCTATCCTTTCCACCAAATCCCTACCTGCAGAATGAGCCAGCGAGCCTAAGGAGGAATAAGGGGATCAAAAATGCACCAAGGGAAACACTGGATACCCTTAGAGAAGCGGTTCGCAGAATAAACCCGTCCTTCCAAAGTTGAACGCCCGAATCTCAACAATTTTCCATAGCTGTTGAAAGACATGCTCTACCGCACCTCTAAACCACTGGAGCCCATTGAGAATTAACCATTTTGCCTGTACCATAAGGTAAATCATCATTCTATTGACAATTGCTATGCTCTACAGTGGATGCTCGAGCTCATTTTCAAGGAAGGACGGATGCTCGAATACATTATTGACCTGAAGTCATACCAAGATGGAAACTATAAGATGCGCCTCAAAGTTGTTCAAGTCAACGACAGGGCTGAGGAGAAGCATCTCTACTATATGCACTTCAGCAACATGATCGAAATCAACCAGATCTCCAATTCTAACCGATTAAAGTACCAAAGGCTCTCAGAATACTATGATCTTACACCTCAAGAAAAAGAAGCCAAGCTTCTTCCCGAGTCGAGCAATCACCGAATCAGAATCTCCTTCAAGGATTCTGATACTAGTCATGTCAAATTTCCACATCATGATGCGTTAGTCATAATGATCAAGATGAAATAGTTTGTCATGCACACAATGATGATCGATACTGGAAGTGGTATTGAAATTCTTTTTCAGAGTACGATCAACCATATGGGATTGGCCGACCAAGTCATTCAGAGTGACACAGACATCAGTGGGTTTAATGGCTCCAGGGAGGAATGAGTAGGTAAGATTATCTTACCTTTTACCGTAGGACCAACCACTATCGACGTCATTTTTTACGTTATCAATGCCAGGTCTCGCTATTTTGGGATTATGGGCCGCTGCTGGATACACAATATGGAAGCAATCGCTTGTACCTATCATCAAGCACTCCAGTTCAAACACGATAATGGTATTTATGAGATCAGAGGTAGTCAGAAAACTCTATCGAGCTTATAAGAATACTATCTCTGCCATCTTAGATACTTTAGACAGATTGGCCGCATAACAATTACAGAAAATTAGTCACCTCGGCGATCAATCACCTACAAAGGAACCCATGAAGTATGTTAACATTGATGGACCTAGCAGAGGTACGTTCATCGGAACCAAGCTGGTTCAGCATGGGAAAGATGCTCTCATTCAGGCCTTACAACTCAATCGAGACATTTTTGCATGGTCTTTCGAAGAAATATCTAAAGTCGACCCGACCATGGCTTGCCACAAGTTAGCCATCGACATCAACGCCACAACTGTCAAACAAAAATAGCGGTGACTTTTACCTCGCCTTTTAGATGAAGTCAACACCGAGATCGAGAAATTGATCAAGGTAAGATTCATTCGAGAAGCAAAGTATCCAGACTGGATATCTAACATTGTCGCTGTCCCCAAGTAGAACGGAAAAGTCCGCATTTACGTAGATTTCACAAATCTGAACAAACACACCCTAAAGGATAGCTTCCCTCATTCCAACATTTATCAGATCCTTGATTCAACAGTAGGCCATGATCTCCTATCTATAATGGACGCTGCTTCGGGGTATAATCAAATCCTACTTCTGGAAGAAGATCAAGAGAAAACAACATTCATCACTGAAAGTAGCCTTTACTATTATAAAGTCATGCACTTCGTGCTCAAGAATGCAGGTGCTATATATCAACGATTGATGACCGCTATCTTCAAACACCTGGGAAAAATTGTTGAAGTCTACATCGATGATCTTTTGTGCAAAAGTGTACTGTCAGGTAATCACATCTCATATCTTAATTCAATATTCAACATCCTTTGATCTTACAGAATGCATCTCAACCTTGATAAATGTTAATTCGGGGTACATTCTGGCCGCTTTTTAGGCTACCTCATCTGCAAGAAAGGGATTGAGGTCGATCCGGATCAAATTCATGCTCTCCTTGACATGCCTTCTCCAAAGACAGCAAAAGACGTTCAAAAACTTGCGGACAAGCTTGCCGTCATCAACCTTTTTGTCTCTAAATCTTCAGACCACTGCCATTGGTTATTCCTATTACTCCGCGGATGTACCAAACGAGGAAAAGTTTAACCAACTTTGGATGTCACGTGGACACCAAAATGTGAAGCAGCTTTTTAGGATCTCAAAATCTATTTTGGGAGGTCTCCCATAATGAGTACACTAGTATGTAATGAGGAACTGATAATCTACCTAGCAGTCTCAAATACTTCTCTCAGCTCGGTTCTCATTAGCCTGGTAGGGAAAATTTAGAAACTAGTCTTCTTCATTAGTGATACACTCACACCTGCTGAAATATGGTACTCTAAAATTGAGAAACTTTTTCTCACCCTTGTTTACACTGCGCAGAAACTTAAGCACTACTTCCAAGCACACTCCATCAAAGTTATGACGAACAACCCACTTCGGGAAGTTCTATCCAAAAAAGAGATGCCACGGAGAGTGCAATAATGGTCAGTTAGTTTGAGAGAACATGATATTAAGTTCTAACAGTGTCATTCTGAAAAAGGTCAGGCCATTGCCGATTTTCTCGCGGATTTTCCAGTGGAAGATCCTGAGTGGGAGAAGCATGACCCAGACCTTTCCAAAAATACGCCAGAGAACCCTACCCCCTAACCATTCGATGAAAGAGCTGACTGGATCACTACGTCAGGGTAGAGGCTTCTCACAGATGGCTCAGTAGAACCTACAGGGTCATGAATTGAGATCTTTTTAATTAACCCTTCCAATGATAGAATTGAGAAATCAATCCGCTTGAATTTTTAGACCTCAAATAATGTCACCGAGTATGAAGCTCTCATTCACGGACTTGACATCGCACTTGAGCTCGATGTCCTCGAACTCTCAGTTTACACAAATTCATTACTCATCATTCATCATTATTCCGAACAATACAAGAAGAACGAGAAGATGATCGAATATGCGGCCCTCGTTGCAGATAGGATGAGTAAGTTTGCGAAAGTAACTCTCTAATATCTTACTTGAGGTAAAAGCAGACACGCCGATTCCTTGGCATATCTTGCCAGGGTCTTGGGTACAGAAGCTCGATATCTTCAGATCTAAATTATTTCAACCTCCAGCATTGATCATATATCCCTATGCACTATCAATACTGGGGGCGATAAAGGGGGAAGCGACGATTGGCGAAAGCCTTTCTTAGCTTATCTCGGTGTCGATAACAGTCGTAATGGACCACTTCCAGCAAATCTGAAAGAGCGCCAACAGCTGATCAACAACTCGAAGCATTACATTACTTAGAACGGTATGCTATACCACCTTTTCGTTATTGGACCTTACCTCAAAGGCCTCTCAAAGTCAAAAGCAGACGAACTGCTCTGCAAACTACACGAAGGAACTTGTGGTTCCCACGTCGCAGGTAGATCATTGGTAAATTGAGCTATAACTCAAGGAGTATTTTGGCCCGGCATGCGCAAGCAAACAGAAGAGTATTCCCGTAGGTGTGACACCTGCCAGAGACATGGACATATGATACGCTCCCCTGCGCTCAAACTCTATGCAAGCAAGGTTTTCTGGCTATTCAAAAGATGGGCACTAGACCTCGTCGGCGAATTCCCTAACTCTCTAGGTAATCACAGTCACCTACTTGTGGCTACCAATTACTTTACAAAATGGGTAGAAGCAATTCCACTATATCGAACCAGAGAAGAGGAGGTCATCTCTTTTATCTGGAACTACATAATCACTCGATTTGGGTGCCCCCACCGAATTTGTATCGATAACGATCCCCAATTTATGGGAGATAAGGTCGTAACCTTCCTAAATCACCACAATATCATCCATTCACCATCAAATCCATATATCCTCAAGGCAATGGCCAAGACGAAATCACCAACAAAACCATCGTGGATGGACTCAAAAAATGACTTCACTCACAGAAAAAAGAAAATTAGGTTCGCGAACTACCTCACGTCCTGTGGGCATATCGAACCACTCCCCGACAATCCACTGGGTGTACCCCATTCCTCCTTGTTTATGGCACAGAGGCTATCATTCCTTCTGAATATCATCATCCAGTTTGTGATCACGAGCTGACTGACGAAGAAAATGGGTTCGAATTGGCTTGCAACCTTAATATAATAGATGAGACCAGGGAACGCGCCATCGATAACCTAGGTCGATATCATCATATGTTTGCCAGATCGTACAATAGCCGAGTCAGGAGCCATACTTTCCAAATCATTGATCTCGTCCTTAGAGAAATTCCTCAACATTGCAAAGAGCCTCACGCTGAAAAATTAGTCGACAATTGAGAGGGTCCATTCATTATCATAGGTCTCTCAGGCCTTGGATCATACTATCGCATGACAGAAGAGGGAATCCCCATCTCAAATCCTTGGAATACTAGACGACTGAAACGGTACTATCATTAGGCATCTAACTACTCCATTTTCATTGTTCGCTTTGAGTTTTTTAATTCCGAAGTGAGATTCTTATCTCCTTCTAATATAAATTCTGAACTTATCAATGAAAGTTTTTTTACAATGTCATTCTCTTCACGAACATTCATCCACATTCTACAGATTAAAGCATAAATAATACTAGCTTACAATCAACACTTCAGTAGGCTGGATCAAGGATAACACTTGGTTTAGCTAAATATTTACATATCTGCGATTGTAGCAAGTATAAAAACTTGTTTCATATTAAAGACTCAGCCAGGCATAAGATGAAGCAAATGTCATACTAGCTTTCATCTCCTTTAATATGTCTGTGATATTTATACAATTCAAACCATGTTTCAACTTGGTTTAACTACATACTTCAGTAGGCTGGATCAAGGATAATACTTAGTTTAGCTAAATCTTTACATATATGCGATTGTAGCAAGTGTAAAAACTTGTTTCATATCAAAAACTCAGCCAGGCATAAGATGAAGCAAAGGTCATACTAGCTTTCATCTCTTTCAATATCTCTATGATATTTCTATAGTTCAAATCAAGTTTCAACTTGGTTTAACTCCACCTATTTATGCGATTAAAACGAATGTAAAAATTTGTTTTATATCAAAGACCCCACCAGACACAAAATAAGGCAAAGGTCATACTTGCTTTAATCTATTTCAATGTGTGTGCGACAAATCCTATTTATTTTCAGGTCAAATTCATATTACAAAGGATTCTTTTCTGCTGATAGAGTGTCAACAGTACTTCCTTCCAAATCAAGATGTAAATCTTTCAGTTTGCGGGCCACAGTAGCTCTACCTAGTGTTATTGATTCAGCAGTTTGAGGGCCCAGTTGGGTCTCTATGGCACCCAGACAATTCCCTCGATCAATCCTAACTCCACAAATACATCCCTTATCTGGCAGGCTTTTGAACAAGGTTTCTCATTCTGACTCTAGTATTTTATTTCCTCTACAAAATATGCAATAATCACCCTTAACAGGTCAAATCGAGACACATCAGGTACTACCATGATCGCAAATCTCGTCCTCAACCTCTCGAGGCGTAACTTTAACTTAACATAAGCATTCTTTCGTTCAATTATGCTCGCATCGACCTTCTCTTGATAGATTACATTTTCTTCCAACTTGGCTATATATTTTGCTTACTCAGCTAGGTTCATGGCTTCTAAGTTTACTACCCGAGCACAAAGTCTCCCAATTTTTGCGTTCAACTCTTCCCTAGGCGACATATCTTTTAATAATTCTTCTTTCCTCTTCACCAACGATTCCTATGCTTTGATCTCCCCTTCCAGAACTTTCTCCTTGATAAGAGTAGCATCCAACTTATGCTTGCATTCCCTCAAATTTGCATTTCCCTTCTAAACATGCCCTTAAATTCGAGATACGTCACTTTCTAGCTCTCTAATGCGACCTGAGAGACTAACTACATCCCCTCGAACTAAAAGAGCCTTAACCTCACTTCTACTTCTCCCTGAACGCTCTCTAGCCTCGGCTTTCTTGGCACGAGCAATAGCTTGCGCCAGTTCGGTCTTAAGTCGTGTAGCCCTCTTATTTAAGTCGTTGCACCTTCGTTGCATTTTCCAGAATTCTATATCCTTGGCGGGAAGGACTGTTTGCAAATGATCAGCTATGGTATTTGAGGCTGATAGATTTTCTCGAGCTACCCTCAGCTCATCATCCTTTTCGATGATTTTTTGTCTCATTCACTCTAGCTCGTTCCTACAGTTCTGAAGATCGTATCAAAATTGTTCCTCTGATTTTTCCAGCGCTTGGATACGATATTGAGACGTGTCGGTCTGCTTACCCTGTACAACCAGCACATCAATTTGACGTTGAAGCTTCTCGGCATTTTTTGTTACCTCAGATAGCTCTTTTAATCCCTTCTTTATCTCAGAATCTTTCTCCTCGACCTGAAGAGGCAGGTCAAAAATGGCCTGCGTCAACTTCATTAGTCTGAAATGCACTTTTACGTATTGATCTTCGGTGTTCTCATTCACCTCCTTCATCCTGTCGAACTGCTCTGCAAATTCTCGATACATATGAGTACATCGTCCTCCCGTGAGCGAGATGAATCTAATTCGACCTGGGAAATATGACAAGTTTTAGTACAGCTCAATTCAGGAAAGCCATTGAATATATACATACTATGTTTCTTAGAGACTATGCGATTTATAAACATATGCTTCCAAATACTTTTGGACTAAAAGTTTGGAGTCAATTATCAGATGAACACCTCATATATCTTCTTTCGGTGTGTAAGGTACATACTTTCGATATATTATCTTGTATTAATAACGTAGGTTTTTACCATGCAGTTCTATCCTGTTTACTTGATAACTTAGCATTGATATAACATACAGGTCGAGAAACCTATTCTGATCGAACATATAGCTCCGCTTACGTAGACAACAAGGCTTTAGTGGTATCTCTTTCCCCGACAAGTCCAGACTCTAGATCTTTTACTCTGAGACTCATTTCTCTAAGTGCCTACAAAAGTTTTTTAATATAGAGTCAACTTACTGAATTTTCTTCTTCACAACCAGGTCAATAACTTAGAAAATATTTTGATAAATACACGTGTCTACCCTACCTTCTTACTACCACCTTCTGGGAGCTCGGTGTCATTACCTTGATTGTCGAGCACCGTCTGGCGGGATACACCATCCAAACCATCCACGACTCCCACCACTTCCACTTCCTCATCATCACCTTCCTCAACATAGGTGTCAGCCTTAATGGCATCTACCTCCTCCTCGAAATATCCCTTCAACATCAAGTGACGACCCAGTCTATCACGCTCCTCAACCATCTCGTCTAGAGTGGCGTTTGCCTCAACCTGTAGCTGGTCGATCGCCACGGCATGGGAGGACTTCAACTGCCTAACTTCCTTCATAGCTTCAGTCTTGGCTCGAGCTAGTTCTTTCTCTAGCTCACTCTTCGCCTATTTCAGCTTGAATTTTTATTCTTCCAAACTGAGCCAAATCCCCTTCACCAGACGAGCGACCTGTATAAAATGAATCAATCTTAGTGATTAGCTCAAAACATATAGAACAACTCTTTCCCAATCAATAAAACTCACCATCTTGCTCGTATCTTCTTTTCCATGGAGTGCCGCCAACCTGGCCCTTTCCTCGACCTCCCTGAGGTCATCCACCGCATCAAGTCGTACCTCAGCGACCTTCTCCCCAAAGGATTTGATCCTCCTCCTCTTCTCTTTTGAAACCTCATCATTTTCTGTGGCGCTCGAGGCCGGCAAAGACTTCAACATCCATTTTTTTAGATATTTTTGAGCTATCTTGCTCGTCGTGAGATTCGGCTGAACCGATCTGCCTGATCCAGGAGTCTTGGACAAATTAGTTCGAGCCTCGTCGCCACTTACTTGCTTTTTTCCTCCCTCAACCCCTGCCATCGACCTGATAGACTGAGCCTTTATAACCTTGTTCGACCTACTATCAACCCTCTTTCTTCTACTTTGGCCGAGTCCCTCCAATACAAGTTTGAGCTCGGTCTCCTCCTTCTCAACTTTGTCCAACAGGGATTCTTTCTTTTCTACTATAGACTTCATACCTGCAATAACACATTTTTACTATCAACTACGGTTGTCAACAAGACGTAACAATAATTATATCTATGCATGTATATACTTACTTTTTTTTGCAGTTCTAAACCGAAGATCCAGAGGTTCTTCGAAATCTCTCTGAAGGCAATTACCCTTCACCCATATGATGTTATCATTCCAGGTTTGACCTGCCAAATTCAGATTAAAAAAACGAGGCCGAGTTGCACTCACACAGAAATATGATCCCCCACTGGCTTTAAAATTTTTTACCCCGTAAAACTGCAAAACGTCATCAAGGGTTATCCTCCTCACTTTTTCCTCAATTTCCCAGTTTCATTTAGATAGTCACATGCGGTTTTTATCTCCCACATGTTCCCATTCAATTGAGCAGGATATGCCCCGATTGCATTCATAATCCCTTTCGCCAAATTGGTGAGGGGCAGGCTCAACCCATACTTTAATTGGGATAAATAGCACAAAAAACCCTCCTCGAGGTCGCTCCTAACATCCCCATCGAAATACTCTAACGAGGTCGATTCATCTATACCCTTATCTTGTTTTTCCGCTTCCAAATCTGACAGCAGATAAAAATACTCTTCACCCTCCCCAACCATACAAACCCTAAACTGCCTACCGGCAAACTCTACACAGTTACCCCACTTCCCTCCAACAAATGCCTTAGCCTTATAAAGCTCTCTAAAGGTATTAAAATCTGGAGGATAAGATACCAATTGACCTGGGAAACCCGAGAATTGTTCCAACCCTATTTTGCCTTCATTATCAGACTCACTCGTCCTACAAGAGGTCTATACCTCATTAACAGATAAACTATCCATCTTAAAAAAAAATTCTACAGGCACGTTTTCGGCCTTCACATATGCCTCTCACGCTCGACCTACATACATGTTAGGATATTTATCATTCTTCCATCTATGTATATAGCTTCAACATAAATCTCTGATCAATCATTTACGTATAACTTATATCTTTTAACATATAAAAATACTTCAACGTATATTGCATTCATATCTACTAACCTTCAGTATCAGACTGCGAATCGGCAGTCGAGCTAAGCTTTTCCCCCACGATGCTGCTGTATAGCCACCTACGAGATTCAGAATTTTTCTCCCACTCCACACGTTAATAGCCTTCCGAAAATCCTTTATCAAATCCCCTAATTTTTTGCCCATCTCTCTGTGTGCTCTCCAAATTTTTTGAAGTTGAAAAATGTTTGATTGGAGAAGAAGAAGCACTATTTATTTTTTCTCTCTCTTGCGGCTGACATTTATTGCGCCTCGCATGAACCATCCTCAATTTTGGAACCGAGGCGTCATTTCCACTCTCTATGTCAGACGTCTTGTGCCTTTTTGATAAAACTACTTTTCCATCATTACCCCTCCCCTCATTGTTTAACATTTTTTTCCTTTCTGTTTCTAAATCTTTTCCTGACCTCCCCTCATCCATGATGACTCACTCTGTACAATGTCAGATTCCTACTTCCTTACATACAAAACAAAACTAGAAGCTTCTGCATTTCCTCATTTGTGTTTCTTAGTCCTTGTGTATCATACTTATAGTAATTGACGTCATTATCTCACTGATCACATTTTCAAATTTATTCAAATTATTTACAATAGTTTTACAACAGATTCGCACCTATAGAGGATCCCATAAACATATTTTCCATTACATTAAAAAAAAATTCTATTATTCATGATCAACACTTTATACAAACATCCATCATTAGTAAACTACACAACATCATCCAGTTACTTTATTCATCAATCCTCAGATCTTCAAATTTAATTTCAACTTTGGCAATCAAACCAACCAACCGCTGTCAATCTACCGAATCACTCACCAATACATAAAAATACACCTTGTAGAAATAATAAGAAAACTCCAGTTCTCTGCTCCTTACATCTAATCCTTCGAGCTGACATTCCCTCACCGGTAGCTCAGCATCATACCCAAGCGCAACAAAAATTTACTCCCACACTTCAGCAATCTTTATAACCAATCGTCCATCCACGACATGACGAATCCTCTGAGATTGAGTCTGTACCATCCTAATCTCCCCTCCGATTTTCTTTCAGCCTACTCATATTTATACCTCTTTCACAGACTTTCCCCTCGAATACGTTATTTTTACCTTGTATCTCGTAACGGAAACCCAAAATCTTGAAATCAATTATTAGAACTTATCCCCTCACTAGTACACACATTGGCTACTATACTTGACCTTACGCTACTGCGAGTAGTGTCCCTATCAACCTATAACAGCTCGAGTTTACATATTTCTTGTAATTTTTATCCCTCACCTGTTAAACATAAATCATTTATATCATCACGACATTGTCAGTACATATTCACTTCAGTTCGAGTAACATTGTAACATTGTTTCATTACTTATCAGCAGTTATTTAACCAATACACAACACATTTCAGTTCGATTCAAAGAAAATTTTCTGTACACAATTTAAGTTTAGTAAATATCAACTTTTATTCATGTCAAAGATATTACATAAATTTACAGATAACAAATTTTTAACACATCGACCTCTAGGGTATAGCAGAATGTTATCCATCCAGCACGAAACTCCAGGTACTTTACAGATAACAAGTTTTCCCTATTTTTTAAAAATCACAGGTTATTCAGGCACGCAGAGGAATCATGTCTTCCAGTTCATCTTAATTCAATGATTCTTCACCCTGATAGAAAGAAGACATTGGAACCAACAAAGCTCATTCCTCATATGGTTCAGTTGAAGCCCAGTCGAACTCCAAGCAAAAACTATGACAATAGTGGACTCAATGCTAGCCCCCATAAAACAAGATGAAGGTCTTCTGAGTGCCAAAACATGATGGAAATGCGTCAGCAGACTCCCACTTCTCATTTTCCTCCTCCACTGCCATCATCGCCCCTTTTATAACCACCACCACCGAAGAGTTAGTAGAGATGAAGAGGACCCAACCGTAGAATCCATGGCGACACAAGAAATTAGTATATCTGCTCCACAAATATACCTTTCCCTGTATATGAAGCCCTAACTCTGTCTTCCGCAAGGGTGCGGAGATAGGCCTAACGTTCCTTGCCTGTCAAGACGAAGACATGAAATCTCCACTTATGGTAGAAATATTCCTTAGCTTCAACCGCTTCCTCTCTCGACAAGCCTTTGTATGTCGGAGGAACAGGGGCGGGGATCGCCATTTCCAAAGAGCGGTCACCAAAGTACTTTAGCCTCAGCCTCTGCGTTTCAGACGCAATCCTCTCTTTAAGAACCATACTCCAAGTTTTTTCTATCTCAGAAAGAGTTACGCATGCAGGAATTGTTCTAAAGATTTGGTACAGGTGCTCTTTATATATCCCTAACTTTATTGTGCATGTATGTTTTCCCAAGCGTCATCATTCATTATGGATGCGAATATTCAAACCAACCATCACATACATCTGAATCATCATTTAATACCCATCACTTCCCAATATCACGTAACTGCCACCCAGTTAAACACCATCATTACTCCGTTTCAAATTCCAAACTTTTCACACAATTTTTCTCAGCCAAAGCTACTCGTAACTTCAGTTACGAGGGGGAGATTGTAGGGACTTATCCCTCGATCTCACTCAAAATTAAGCTCGAGAAGCTCGATTTACCCCCATCTCAGGCTCACGTAATTTTAGCATTTAATACTCCAGTCAAACATTCCAACCAGCCCCACAAACTACTCAAGAACATGGGTTGAGCTAAACACGAAAAACGTTATCCAGTCAAAGATACCTGTCTCCCACAAACTCGACAGTTATTCAGTAAACCGCCACTAACTGCATTATTCTGAAAATGTATTATAGCACGATAAAGAGTTGTGGAGAAGCCTATATAAAGGAAATGTTTCAGAAGACACAGGGGACCAGAAAATTTCTTAAACTTCTTATTTACGAGATTAAAAGCATTTTTACATTCTAGATATCACTTGTAATAAAGATATCCACTCCAAGCAATAAATAGATTTTTACAAAAATCTTCCATCCGAGGTCATAGTTTTTTACCTTTTTCGAGGTTTTCCACGCTAAAAACACCTGTGTCAATTTCTTACTTTAGAGCATTAATACAGGATCATTGGTGTGATAGATAATTCATAATATATCGAGCTTACAGAATTTGGCTATTACAAGCCAGCACACTAAAAGATGGAAACTTACAAGAAATATGGCAAAGCATCATCTATCACTGATGAGGTAACAACTGGATTTGTATACAGTCAATAATATGTAATGGGACCCATTTAGAAATATGAAGGATGTAGTAAAGCAGGAGGTAATCATCACTGGTAATATCAGTCATAAAATACTCCTACAAAATTCATTTGGTGGATACGAATGATATCTTGGGGACCGTTGTTGGGCTCAGCTAGAGCATCATACAGTACATTATGACCCTCCAGAGAAACTTTATTGCTTCCCGAGTTCCGATGTGGTTCGTTCACTCCGAGCAACAGGTTGGATCGAAGCACACCATTATATTACGGGTCACCATGTCGACTATGATGCCTACTGGAGACATGTTTCATATGGTGCACTCATGTCGGATATTGCGAGGTGTGGCAATATTGACATCCCAGGTCGTGGTGCTTTGATAGACGGAGTTACCTTTCTACGTGTTGAGTTTTTCACTATAGATTTTTCTACTCAGGCGACACAAATCCTTCCTCCACGGCTTGGTGATTACTTTGGATGGATTATGGAGGGGTTACCACATGGGACCACGTAGTATACTATTCCCTCTATTTCGACGACCTCTACTGTAGACGTGCCAACATGATATAACTTTTTTGCTATGACTGAGGGTATGCGGAAGCTTATACTTGATAGGACCTTAGATTTGGAGGATCTGCACCTTCATGAGGAGAGTCGTATTACACATTTAACTACGAACTTGGACGTGTAGAGTACCGTCTTTCCCAATTGAATGACTATTTCGATGGAGAAGTAAGTTGTATGAACATGTTATGATATATTGTCCATTATTGATGATTTGTAATTTTAATTATTAATTATTACATAATTTTGTATGTTTCAGGGGGTTGTAGTCGATTGGGAAGATGACGAAAGTGAAGCGGAAACTTCTCAAGCGGGGACTTCTAGGGGGAGGGGTTTGCGGGGAATAACATCTCAAGGGGGACCACTCCTCCCCCTCCTCGACGATCAAGACGAACGCGGGGATCGTTTTAGTTGTTTGGTTAGCTTGATGTATGTAATTGTGGTGTATAGATATTGGCCTATGCATATTTTACTTGAATGTATGGATATTTAACTTTTTGAATATTTAACTTGAATGAATATGTTATTTTGTTCATATCTGGTGCACGAATATTTGATTATGCTTATTTATGTTTTATGCCAATTTATTTTTTGTTAGTCGTGCATGGTTATTGGTTTATGGTTATTTCAAGTCATGCAGTTTTGAGTTAATTTTTTTTACTCAGTGCAACGGGCGCCTAAGATAGAGGCGTCTGATTGAAAAAAATCAATCAGGCAATTTTGTCTTAAGCGTCTGTTGCGCTGAGTAAATTTTTTTTTTGTTTCAAACGGCTATATTATGTTTAAACGGTTATATTTTGTTCAAACAACTATATTTTGTTCCTAATGGCTACATTAGATGAAGGGAATATGTACCCCAAATAATGAGCCCCATACTATCCCATAACCAATCCCAATATCCTCTTGCAATTTTTAGTGTTGCACGCCGTATCTGATGAATTTTAAGGTGGTTCTTTATCATTTCATCAATTTTTCATCCGAGGAGGAAGATGAAGAGGATATCGATGAATCTTAAACTGATTATAGTGATGACGACGTTATTGGTGTGATTAAGAAAGATATATTAAGTAATCAAGCTGAAATTGATGAATTAGAAGAAGCAAAATCTTTAGGAACTCGTGTCGGTTCAGTTGTCAGACATAAAGCCATAAATCGCTCATGTATTTTCTATCATAAGCTACTTATACACGACTACTTTCGTGATGAGAATGTTTGCGGAAGCAAAAATTTCCGTCGGAGATTCCGTATGAGCCAATGACTTTTCGATTGTATTTTGAAAGCGGTGGCTGCTTATGATAAGTTTTTCACTCAGAAATGAAATTGTGAAAATATTTTGGCTTTATCACCCCATCAAAAACTTACGGCGGTATTTCGTATGTTTGCATTAGGAGTGTTGGTGGACAACTGTAATGAATATGCTCGAATTGCAAAGAGTACAATAATTGAGTCCCTGAGGAGATTTAGTAATGCGATGATCGCACTATTCGGTGTAGAGTATTTGAGATTGCCAACTCCGAACGATATAAACAGTTGTTACACGTTGCTAAGAAGCGTGGATTTCCAGGCATGCTAGATAGTTTGGAATATTGCATGCATTGGGAGTGGAAAAATTGCTCAATGGCTTGAGCGGGTCAATACACGGGGCATAAAAAATACCAACAATCATTTTATTAGCAGTGGCATCTCATGATTTATGGATATGGCATGTTTTTCTGTATGCATGGTTCTAACAATGACGTAAATGTTCTTGATCAATCACATCTCTTTTGAGATCTTTGTCTTGGTTGTTCTCTACCTTAAATCTTTGAAGTCGATAGAAACCATTCGACATGAGATACTACTTGGCGGATGGTATATATTCGAAATGGGCAACGCTTGTTCAAACCATACAATTTCCCCGAGGAAATATAGAGAAATATTTTACCAAGCAACAATTGTCATATCGAAGAGACGTGGAATGAGTTTCGGTGTGCTTCAATCTCGATTTGTAATTGTGAAAGATTCGGCAAGAAGTTGGTCACCTAAAAACCTCGATAAAATAATGAAAACGTGTATAATTATGCACAACACGATCGCCGAGGAAAAGTGCAATAGGTACGGAGTAAGCTTATTGACCGAGTATTTTTTCCTAGATCCTCAACCAATTGACTTGAATCGGGAAGAAGTCACTTTACAGGGATACATTGCGAAGTACGATAAGATAACAAGTTCGGATAAGTATATGACACTTCGAAATTATCTCATTAAGCATTTGTGGAAGCAACTAAATTTTTTAATTATATGTAATTTTAATCTTTAATTAACTTTATTTCAATTCTATGTAATTTTAACGAAAGCAATTTTATAAAATTTATTTAAGAGATTTATTTAAATTTTAATATAAATTTAAATAGTAAGTAATTAAAAATATTAAACTTTCTCAACAAGATTCTATTATTTAAAATTTACCAAACTTCTTACACAAAGTTTTTTAACAAAAAATACCAAACTTCTTAAACAAGGTTTTTAAACAAAGTATAACCAAACTTCTTAAACAAGAATCACCAAAATATAACCAAACTTTTATAATAAGATTCTTCAGCTAGATCATCTTAAGCATTATTATTAGCCTTAAACATTCTCGCCATAACTGTATTACGTTGTGTCTCCCAATTAACTCTTTGAGTGTCATCCAAAGTTGAGAAATCCATCGCCATCACATCTCGATCAATTTTTTCCATCTCTCGATCGTTTTGAGCTTGAAATTGAGCTTCTAAATTCACCACGACCTTTATCTCCTTTTCTTTTAATTCTATTATACGGGCATCTCTCTTTTCCTTCTTCTTATCTTTCTTTGATATATACTTTTCTTTCTTCTTATCTTTCTCAGCAACATACTCTTCTTCCTTCTTCTCTATTCGGTCAAGGTGACTGGATAAGTATATTTTGGCAATCAATGAGAAGATTTTGCATTTTTTCATTTTTTTTCCTTTAGTTTAGCAATTTTGATATCGCCAGGACGTTTTGTCTTCACTTACTCATTAAGTATCGGAGAGTCAGAGTTGGAGCTAACGGGTGTATCGGGTGTTGCTGAAATTAGCATTTTTAGGCTAGAATTTGATGTTTGCTTAATTCGTACATTGTGAGCTAAAGTGTCATGGTGTTGGTCTTGCAAAATTTTCCAACATTGATGATGACTTAAAACGTTATAAGCTTCTTTATACACCCATTTGCCTTTACCACGTGCTTCATAAAGTATTTTGGTAGCATCGTCCTGTAAAATAGATTAAAATAATAATAAAAACTTAATTTTGGTAAAAAGAATTTATAATTTATTGAGTAACGACGAATATTTAATTACTTACCAAATTTCCTTATTGTACCGCTTATGGGATCTACAATCGCATTTTTCAAACTAGTACCATAAACTTTGCAGGCACGATTCATATCTGACCAATGATTTTTCAAAATGACACGGTACGCTCGACTCGTTCACAATCATGTTCACAAAAATCATCAAATGCATCCAAAATCGAGTCCCAAAAAATGTCAAGGTGTTGGTTGTTGCTTTTGATCATACCTCTGAGACATAAATCCAAGCTTTTAATAGATTTTTGTTTTGAATTCCTGTCCATTTCAGCAACTAAGACCCCACCCCTCCATTGATATTTTTCTTGGTCGAGCGATGTTTGCCTTTTCCTTTTTGTCAATCAACAACCCTAGCGTCTTCGGATTAAAATAAGTTAACGGGTTGAGATGCTTGTGATTAAGATGATTAAAATTATGAGGGATTGGGAAATGGAGAAGAATGTTGGAATTGAGCGGGATTGGCAAATTGGGATGGTTGTCCCCAATTATTAGGTACAATAAACGTTTGAGAGGTTTGCACCCAATTGTTGGGCAAGTTAAATAATTAAAAGTGTTGAGTGTGAATTCGAATTGTCGAAGAAGAACTATAATTGTCAAAGTTGTTTGAACGAAATTAGAAGTCGTTCGAACGAGCTTGGATGACATTCGAACGAGGTCTATATTTTTCACATTTTAGAACTTGGTTCGTCGAAGTTGCTAAAACGAGCTTGAATGTCATTCAAACAAGTTACATGTTTCTAGGGCTGGAGACCAATTATCTTTAAAGTCGTTCGAATGAGCTATGCGTAGGTTTGCCTTGGATGTTATTCTGGGACGTTGAGTTTGCCTCGAGATCCGTTCTACTTGTATTTAGTTCCCTAGTATATAAAAGGGATTTAGTTTATTTATTTAAGCTATCTTTCTTTGTGTGAGTTTAATTCTAGAGACCTAGAATTAGAGAGACTCCATTAAAGCTTGAGAACCTTGGAGAGATCGTTGTAACCTATTTGATCATTATAGTGGATTGTTCGGGGAGTGGTTTTTATCTGTAAGGGTTTTTCACTTCCCTCCTCTGAGAATTCTTATGTTCTTTATTATTCTTGCTTAATTATTTTCTGTTAGGGCTTATTTTGCATATCGTTATTGGCGTAGAAGTGAGATTAACTACCTCGATTCTTAACAATTGGTGTTAAAGCAAGTATTACAAGGCTTATGTGGTAAAGGGAAATGGCCGATCAGGAGAAGTTAAAAATTACGACAATAGATTTAATTTTGAAGTATGGAAGATACAGATAGAAGATTACCTCTATAAGAAGGATCTTAATTTACCACTGGGTAGAGTTGAGATGAATCCTACAAATTACGATACTGTTAAGTAGGCATGATAAGATTGCAAGCCGCTTGGAACCGTTAGGTTAGCGTTGTCATCTAAGATTCTACACATGATCTCCAAACTTACGACAACGAAGGGTTCGATGAAGACGTTGTCCGCTATATAATCGAAACCGTACGGGGCAAACAAGGTACATATTTTACGGCGCTTGTTCACTTTAAAGATAAAGAATAATAGTAGTGTGCAAGCTCATATCAGTAAGTTCAATACCATTCATGCTCAACTGGAATCCTATAAAATTACTTTTACCGAGGAGGTGAGAGTGCAGGCTCTTTTAGGGCAGATGCCTAAGAGCTGGGAAGGGTTCATTACAACTGTGAATAACTCATCAGGGAAGGAAGATATCAAATTTGACACTATAGTCTCTTTGATTATGAGTAAAGATAATAGGCGTAAAACATCTGAACCCTCTTCGAGTTCAAAGGGCAGTACATGTTGGACTTGTGGAAAGAAGGGTCACTTCAGGCGAGATTGCAACTCTTCTTCTAAGAATGATCCAGGAGGATCTGGGGTCTTTTTATGAAGTTATTGACCAAGTCGTTCGAACGACTTCAGGTCTATTCGAACAAACTTGATTTCTATTAGAATAAATAAAGTTTGGAGTATTCTGTTGCTCGAATAGTCTTTTTTCTGTTCGAACAGAGGCTTGTTCTATCAAACATAGGTGCGATTCAGCCTATAGTTTTAAGTATTTAAGGGCATATTTGTCTTATTTTGTAACTATGAACTTGTAACCCTTATAAAGGGGTAAGGCTAGGCTAGATTAGATGATGCTAGATCAAAAAGTTCTGAGAGGGAGACTTAGGCATGAGAAAAATTCAATTGTAATTGATTATTGATTAAGCAATTAAAGCTCTAAAAGGGATTTTTCCTAACCAATTTGTATGTTCTTCGTACTATTCTTCTTTTCAGGGTTTCTCAATTCGTAATGTGGATTAAGTGGTATCCGTTTTTCAGTTACAATTCTAGGAGGTGATTGTGGTTTATGGCCTTTACACGTGACCACCTCAAGCAAATGAAGGAGAAGGTAGTGAGTCCGTTGAAGATTTACCAGAAACCTAACTCGAAGAAGACGAACAATTTGGAGATGGAAGATTCCAAAGATCAACTCACGACTTTGGAAATAAAAGTTTATGACCTAACTACTACTCTAGGGGAGTTGGTAGAACAATTGCGTCTCACGAACCTCGCGAAAGCTTCTGCTTCGGTGAAATAGTGAGGTGGCTCGAAGAAGAAAGGGGTTGTGGAGGGGGATGGTTACGAGGGTACCGAGGAGATAGATAGTGATTCTAGTGATGCCAAATCCGTCAAGGAGCAATCAGGTATTGGTAAATCAAAGAATCCTATGCGTAATCATCATATCAATTTTAAAATTGAAATTCTGGTATTTGACGGTTCAATTGATAGTAAGAAGTTTGATAATTGGTAAGATAGGTTAGATACTTATTTTTATATTTACGAATATTCTAACGCTTAGAAAATTTGTTTCTATACATTAAAATTTACAAGTCATTCACTAACGTGGTGGAAATCCTATCAGAAACGTCATGAAGTAGGAAGTTTGAGTTGGAAAGAATTCAAGGTGTTAATGAGAAAACAATTTTATCAAATTGGGTATGAACAAGAGTGATGATACAAATGGCATAATTTGCGCCATAAGTTTGAGCAATCCATACAGGATTACACTACGATGTTTCATAACCAAGCTTTGGTTTTGGATATCAATGTGGACGAGTATGAGGTATTCATGAAGTACAAGGGGGATTTTTCAGAGTATATAAGAAGAGAGTTGAAGCTCTTTACAGTGGCCAATATTGAAGATGCTATCGTGAAGGCAATTATTATTGAAGAGTAACAGTGAAGATGACAAGAGCAAGTCAGGGTACAAGTCTAGTTGGAAACATGAGCATAAGGGTGAGTCCAAAGGTGAGGGGTCTTCATCCAAGGAGAACTATTACAGTCATTGTAAGACGAGTTGATATATTTTAGATAAATGTTGGAAACTTCACCCGGAGCTTAGACTGAAGGAGGAGAAGAGCAAGAAAGATAGATATGCACTAGCTGTAGTTGTTGTTGACCTCCCAGATTTAGATAAACTGAATCCTAATCTTACACTTATATTTCAGCAGACTATGGCAACCAAGGAGGAGTGTCGGGAAGAAATTTTTCATGTCAGTATTCAGGTGAAGCAAAGCTTAGTCGAGGCCATTGTTGATTCGGGTAGTCAAAAAACCTTGATTTCTGAGGCGCTGGTGAAGATGGGTTTGATTACTACATCTCATCCTAAGCCGTATGATTTGGGGTAGATTCAGAAAGATACAGATTTGATGATCATGAAGCAGTGTACATTCAAGTTTGTGATCACTAAAAGGTTTATTGACAAGGTGACGTGTGAGGTGGTTCCTTTAGATGTGTGTCAGGTCATCTTGGGTAGCCCTTTTCTTTGGGACCGAGATGCGATTCATTACCGAAGAGCTCGCAAGTATCATCTTGTGAAGGAGGAAAAGGAGTTCCATATCAATGTTTGTAAGGAACATGTCACTGCGAATAATTTATTAATGGTGGCTCGGGTGAAGCGGTTGGTTAATGCGAGCAACAAGTTTGTGTTAGTGGTACAACCGGTTCAAGAGGATGCGTCGGCTAGAGTGTTGTCTGCAATGACAATGTCTCATAAGCAATAAACCAAAATAGGGAAGTTACAAGAGGAGGTTGTGGTATACTTTGATCATAGAATGTTCCAGTTTTTAGCTACACAGTCCAAGCTATATCGTGCTCCCCAGATGAAGGAGATGTCGTAACTCCAACAATTCCTATTGATTATGAAGTATAAGAAAGGAGTGGACAACAAAATGGCTGATAGGTTATCTCGACCCCCATTACCAACTACTTCCGCTATGTTGGTAGCCATGCAGATACAGTATATTGTTCCGTCAGAGTATGTTGCAGGATATGATGATCCTAAGGGGAATAGTGTGTTTCGCCAAAAGTTGCTAGAAGGCAAGACATACGTGTATGAATTGGATTTGTTACCTAAGAGGTAGATGTATTCGGTGATTATTGTCGAGCATTTGAAGCTGTTTGAGCCGTCTCTTTTGGATAAAGACTCGACAATCGACACTCGCCTACCGTTAGTTGATGAATTATGGATGGAAAGAGATGATCCGTTGCAGGAGGATGGTATTCTAGAGAGGAAAGTTCATGATACAAGACGGGGTAGTATTGAGTCATTTCGAGTAGGGATGAAGGGTCAACTACCTAGTAAGTCGAAGTGGTACAACAAGGAAATAAGCATGACCATATTCTCATATTTCCAGTTCTAGCTTGAGCAGGAGCTCAAGGCTCTTAAAGGGGAGAGCCATGATCCAAGATGATCTGGGGTATTTTTATGAAGTTTTTGACCAAGTCGTTCGAACGAGATTTGGAGTCGTTCGTACGACTTTAGGTCTATTCGAACAAATTTGATTTCAATTCGAATAAATAAAATTTGGAGTGTTTTATTCGAACAGACTTTTAGTCAATTCAAATACACTTTTTTCTGTTCGAACAAAGGTGCAATTTAGCCTATAGTTTTTTGCGTTTAAGGGCATATTTGTCTTATTTTATTACTAGGAACTTGTAACCCTTATAAAGGAGCAATGCTAGGCAAGATTAGATGATGTTAGATCAAAAAGTTCTAAGAGAGTGACTTAGGGCTTGAGAGAAATTCAATTGTAATTATTATTGATTAAGCAATTGAAGCTCTAAAATGGATTTTTCCCAACCAATTTGTATGTTCCTCGTACTATTCTTCTTTTTAGGGTTTCTTAATTAGTATTATGGATTAAAGAAAGATGACGAGGAGAAAGAAACAATGAACCTTACTGAGGAGGTTAGTTCTGATGAGGCTCTACTACTATCGTGTGATGATATTAATAAATCTTGGATAGTTGATTCGGGTGTCTCTTTCCATTCTACTGCAAATGCAGGTTTTATAGAGACCTATCCCTCAATCTAACCTAAATCGAGCTTTTGCCAGTTCAATTTATTACCCCCATCTCAGGCTCATGCATTTATCAACATAAATCCTCCAGTCAATATTTCAACCAACCCTACGAACTAATGAAGTACGTGGGTTGAGCTTATACTGAAGAGCCTGAACAGGTCAAAGATACCTGTCTCTCACAAACTCATCAGCTATTTAGTCAACCGCCACTAACCACATTGTTCAGAAAACGTGCTTCAGCACGATGAAGAGTTGCAGAGAACGCCTATATAAAGAAGAAGTTCCAGAAGAGACAGAAGAACTAGAAAAAATACATAAGAAATTGTTTGTCTAGATTTTCAAACTATTTAAACTTCTTAGTTGTAAGATTCGAGTATTTCAAAACTTAGAGATCACTTGTAATAAAATACCTACCTCAATCACTAAAAATACTTTTACCAAAAATCTTCCACTCAAGGTCGTGGTTTTTTTTACCTATTCTGAGGTTTTCCACGCTAAAATCTACCTGTGTCAATTTTTTGTTTGTCACTTGAATATTGTTACAGGTTTATTGGTGTGATAAAAAATTTCAAGCCATTCCGAGCTTACGTAATTTGGCCATCACATTTGGCACCGTCTGTGGGAAAGATTACATTTCTGCGATATCCTAAGGCAGTCTGTCACTGCAATCTTAAATCATGGTTACTTCTCGATGACCAGCTACAGGTACCCAGCTCGAGGTGTCACTGAAGCCAGGACAGCTTACAGAATTATGGGAGAATCTTGATGCTGAAACAGATAAATGCGCCGAGCTCAAAATTCAGTTAACTAAGGATCGGGAGCTCCGTGAAAAAGAGATCGAATACGAAGCTCTCATTCATGGACTCGATCTTTCCCTTGAGCTCGAAGTCTTTGACCTCTCCGTTTATACAGATTCGCTACTCATCATCTACCACTACTCTGAGAGATATAAGAAGAATGGGAAGATGATAGAATACGCAGCCCTCGTTGCAGATTAGATGTGCAAGTTTGCGAAAGCAACTCTCGATTATCTTCCTCGAGGTGAAAATAGACACGGCGATTCCTTGGCATATCTGGCCGGGGTCTTGGGTACAGAAGTTCGATATCATTTCAGTATACACGATCAACACTGGGGGTGATAAAGGGGGAGACGACGATTGGCAAAAACTTTTCTTAGCCTACCTCGGCGTCGAAAACAGTTGCAATGGATCACTTCCAGAGGATCCAAAAGAGCGTTGACAGTTGATCAACAACTCGAAGCACCACATAAATCAGAATGGTATGCTATACCATCTTTCCGTCTCAGGGCCTTATCTAAAATGCCTCTCCAAATCCAAAGAAGATGAAAGGCTCTACAAATTGCATGAAGGGACTTGCGGCTCCTATGTCGCAGGTCGATCACTAGCAAATAAATATATTATACAAGGAGTATTCTGGCCCGGTATGCGCAAACAAGCAGAAGAGTACTCACACATATGCGACACCTTCCAACGACATGGACACATGATACGCGCCCCTGCGCTCAAACTCCATTCAAATAAGGTGTTCTGGCCATTCAAAAGATGGGCACTTGATCTCGTCGGCGAATTCCTTAAATCTTCAGGTAATCACCGTCACGTCCTCGTAGCTACCGATTATTTTACAAAATGGGTAGAGGCAGTTCCCCTATGTCGAACCAGAGAAGAAGAGGTCATCTCTTTTATCTGGGAATACATCATCACTCAGTTTGGGTACCCCCACCTAATTCGTATCAATAATGGTCCCTAATTTGTTAGGGAAAAGATTGTCACATTCCTCAACCAACACAATATCATCCACCCACCATCCAATCCTTACTATTCTCAAGGCAACTGCCAAGCCGAAATCGCCAGCAAAACCATCGTTGATGGACTCACAAAATGGCTTTACTCACAGAAAAAAGGGAATTGGGTTTGTGAACTGCCTCATGTCCTATGGGCATATCGTACCACTCCACAAGCATCAACAGGATGCACTCCATTCCTCCTTACCTATGATATTGAGGCCATCATTCCTTCTGAATATCATCACCCAGTTCGTGATTACGAGCTGACCGACGAAGAAAACGAGTTCTAGTTGGCTTACAACCTCAATATGATTGATGAAACCATGGAACATGCCATTGCTAACCTAGGCCAATATCATCATATGCTAGCCAGATCATACAATAACCAAGTCTGACATCGTACCTTCCAAATCGGCGATCTTGTCCTCAGAGAAATTCCTCAACATCGCAAAGTGCATCACGCTGGAAAATTAGCCGACAACTAGGAGGGTTCATTCATTATCACAGGTCTTTCAGGCCTGGGATCATATCATCTCATAACAGAAGATGAAATCCCCATTTCAAATTCTTGGAACACTAGGCGACTGAAATAGTACTATCGTTAAGCGTCTTACTACTCCATTTTTATTTCTCACTTTAGTTTTTTAATTCCAAAAGTGAGATATTCATCTCCATCGATTTTGAACTTATCAATGAAACTTCCAATTTTTTCACAACATCTCTCTACTTACATAGATTTAACCACATTATATAGATCAAAACATAGATAATACTAGCTTTCCATCGATTTAATACCAGTTAAATCAAGAATAACACTTGGTTTGGCCGACTCTACTAAATCTCTATGATCGAAGCAAGTGTAGAAACTTGTTTTATATCAAAGACTCTGCCAAACAAGAGATAAGGCAAATGTCATACTAGTCTTTATTTTTTTTAACTTGTTTGGGTCATTATACCAGTTAAATCAAGGATAATACTTGGTTTGGCTGACTCTACTAAATCTCTACGATCGAAGCAAGTGTAAAAACTAGTTTTATATCAAATACTCTACAAAACAAGAGATAAGACAAATGTCATACTAGTCTTCATCTTTTTCAACTTGTTTGGGTCATTATACTAGTTAAATCAAGGATAACACTTGGTTTGGCTGATTCTACTAAATCTCTACGATTGAGGCGAGTGTAGAAACTTGTCTTATATCAAAGACTCATCAAACATAAGATACGACAAAGATAATCCTAGCATTCATCTCTTTCAATATGTTTGCAACATTCTTACAGTTGAATCAAAAGTCATTTGATTCGACTGGCTCAACCTGCCTCTGCGATTGGAACATGTGTAAAAACTTGTTCTATATCAAAAACCTCACCAGACACAAGATAAAACAAAGGTCATACTAGCTTTCATCTATTTCAATGTGTTTGTGACATATACAATTTATTTTTCAGGTTAAATTCATATTACAATAGATTCTTTCCAGCCGATGAGGTGTCAGCAGCGCTTCTCCCGTCAGCAAGAGGTCGAACTCTCAATTCTTGGATTACAGTAGCTCTGCACTGCTCTATCATCTCAGCAAATTGAGGACCTAAATGGGTTTCCATAAAGGACATACAGTTCCCCCGATCTATATTCACTCCACAAATGCATCCCTTATCCGACAGACTTTTAAACAAAGTATCTCATTCCAACTCAAGTCTTTTTACTTCCTCTGCAAAATATGCAACAATCAACTTTAGCAGGTCAAAACTTGATACATTGGATACGACCATCGTTGCAAATTTTGATCTCAACTTCTTGAGGCGTGCCTCCAAATTAGCGTACAATTTTATCTGATGGGTCAGCTCCATGTCTGACCGAGAATCAATAGATATGTTTTCCTCTAATTTTTTCACATATTTGGCTGATTCAGCCAAATTCATGGCCTCTAGGTCCACCAGCTGAGCACGAAGTCTCTTGATTTATGCATTTAACTCTTCCCTAACCGGAATATCCTTTAATAAGTCATCTTTCTTCTTCATCAACATTTCCTTTGCCCGAATTTCCCCTTTCAAGACTTTCTCCCTCATAAGAGCAGCATCCAACTTCTACTGGCATTCCGTTAAGCTTTAATTACCTCTCTGCACATTTCCTTGTATTCGAGTTACATCACCTTACATCTCTCTAATTCATCCTGATAAGCTCACTATATCCCCTCGAACTAGAGGAATTCGAACATCCCTTTTACTCCCCCTCAAACGCTCTCCAGATTCTGCTTTCTTGGCACGTGCGTTGGTTTGCGCCAGTTCGGCCTTTAGTCGAGCCACTATCTCATTATGATCATTACATCTTCGTTGCATACCCTGAAATTCCATATCCTTCGCAGGTAAAACTACATGCAAGTGTTCCACTACATCCTCCGAGGCAGACAAATTCTCTCGAGCTACTTTCAGCTCGTTATCCTTTTCCACCAGAATTTGCTTCAATCGGTCCAACTCACTCCTACAATTTTGTAGATCAGCCCGAAATTGTCCTTCTGATCTTTCTAGCGCCTGAATACAATACTGAGCCATTTTAACCGACCTATTCTTTGACATCAGAATGTTAATCCGACTCTAAAGTTTTGCGGCTTGTTCCTTCATCTCCGCAAGCTCTTTTGACCTTTTACCGATCTCGGCCTCTTTCTCCTCGAGCTTACGGCTGAGGTCGACAACAGCCTAACTTGCCTCAACATATTTGAAGTGTACTTTCACATACTAGTTTTCTTTGTCCTCACTCGCTCCCCTCATCCTATCGAACTCCTCTATAAATTCTTGGTTACATTGGAGCGCATCATCTTCGCGCAAGCGAACTGAATCCAACTCGACCTACGCAATATAAATATATTATATACAGTTTGATCATACACGCGTATAGATACAACTCATTTTTATAAGATATTCGATTTCTAACATCTACTGTGTATGACTACTTTTAGACTTAACGTCGAAGTGCCTACTCAGTAAAATACTTCAGGCCATGTATTTTAGTATCTCAGGTACACATTTCCTATATGCCACTGTTTACATTTTATATATATATATATAACGTATAAGCCAAGAGGCCTTTTTCGATCTAACCTATAGCTCCGCTTGGGAAGACAACAAGAATCCATAAATTTCTTTCTCCCTGGCAAGCTCAGTCTCTAGGTCTTTTATCATGAGATTGATTTCTCTATATGCCTATAAGAGAATTACGAACAAACTCAGACTACGAGTATATTAAATATACACAATCCAACAGTTTATGATACATGTCGAATATGTTCATACAAATTCATTTCCCTACCATACCTGCTCAGTCTCACCCTCAAGGTGTTTGGTGTCGTCCCCTTGATTGTCAATTACAGTCTAATGAGAGACACCATCTAACCCATCCATAACTCCCACCGCGACCTCATTTATCTCTTCGTCTTCCTCCTCATTGTAGGTATCCATCTTAATGGCATCCATCTCCTCCTTTGAGTTACCCTTTGACATCAGACGGTGCCCAAGCCTGTCGTACTCCTCAGCCATCTCCTCCAGCTTGGCTCCCGCCTCCACCTGCAGCTGCCCAATTGCTACGATATGAGAGACTTTCAGAGCCTCCAACTGTTTTACATCCTTAGCAGCATCAGTTTTCACTCGAGCTAACTTTGTCTTAAGCTTGATCTTTATCTTCTTCAACTCCCAGCCAAAACCTCTTCACTAACCGAGCAACATGTATAATACATATTGATCTCAGCATCAGCTTGGCATGCAATAATTATATTTTATATAATCAATATACACTTGCAATCTTGCTCGTATCTTCCTCTCCGTGAAGGGCCACCAACCTGTCCCTTTCTTCTACCTCTTTAAGGTCATCCGGCACAATAGGTCGCTCTTTGGCTACCTTCTCACCAAACTTCTCCGAAGATTCGACCCTCCTCCTTTTTCCTTTATCAGACTCACCACTTCCAGTGGTACCAGAGGCTGCCACAGACTTTAACATTTTTTTTTCTAGATATATTTGAGCTATTTTGCTCGACATGATTGGTTCAGGATGAACCGAACTCTCTATTTTAGAGGTCTTAGCCGAGTAAGTTCGACCATCCACACCAGTTCATCTCTTTTTTCCTTCGTCGACTCCCTCCATCAACCTGATCGACTGGGCCTTTTTCACCTTTTTCGACCTGCTATCAACACTCTTCTTTCTGTTGAGACCTTGTCCTTCCAATACAAATTCGAGCTCAGCTTCCTCCTCAGAAACCTCGTCCAACAACGACTCTTTCCTCTTGACGTGGGATTTTACACCTGTAATACACAACATCACTTCATTATCAGCCACAAGTATCATCTCAAGTATATCAATATATTATCTATGCATGACAGTACTTACTTTGTTTTACAGTTATAAACCAAAGATCCAGAGGTTCTTCATCATCTCTCTGAAAGCAATTACCCTTCACCCATATAACATTGTTATTCCAAGTTTAACCTGCTGAATTCAGATCGAAGAAACAAGGCCGAGTTACGCTCGCACAGAAATATGCCCCACCGCTAGCACAATAATTCTTCACCCCATAGAATTGTAGCGCATCCTCAGGGGAAATCCTCTTCTCTTTCCCTTCATTCTCCCACTTCTTATTTAGATGATCGCATACATTTATTACCTCTCACATGTTCCCATTCAATTGAACAGGACATGCCCCAATTGCATTCATGATCCCCTTCGCCAAATTGGTCAAAGGAAGACTCAACCCGTACTCTAATTGAGACTAGTAACACAAAAAATCTTTGTCAAGGTCATTCCGAACACCCCTATTAAAGTATTCTAACTAGATCGATTCGTCTATACTTCTATCACGTTTTTTTACTTCTAAATTGGCCAACAGATAAAAATACTCTTCCCCCGCCGCTACTATACAACCCCTAAAGTGCTTACCGGCATACTCTACACAATTACCCCATGTCCCTCCTACAGCGGCCTTAGCCTTACAGAATTCTCTAAAGGGATCCGAACCAGTAGGATAGGATATCAATTAACAGGAGGTCGACACCTCATTAATAGGTACACAACCCATATTAACAATGATTTTTACAGGCAAAGTTTCGGCCTACACAATTGCCTCACACGCTCGACCTACATACAGGTTCAACATATATCGTTATCATATTATGTATATATACACTATACAGTTATTGCCATATGGTTGATGTTAAGATTTACTTCAAAATAAAAACGATTATGATTTGCACAAACACATGTATATATCTCACACATCTCTACTAACCTTCAGAATCCGAGTAGGAATCCGCAGTAGCACCGAGCCCCTCCCTCATAACACTGATGTATAGCTACATGTGTGATCCAGTATCTGTCACTCACCTCGACTATTGATCGCTCTTAGACAGCTTCTTATCAAGTCGTCTGTAATTTTTTTGCGCCCCTCTCTTTATGTTATCCAAATTTTTAGAAGTTGAAAAACATTTGAACGATGAAGAAGAAGCACTATTTATCCTTTCTTTCTCTAGCGGATGGCAGTTATTGTGCCTCGTACGACCCATCCTCGGCTTTGGAGCTGAAGCGTCATTTCCCCTATCCATGTCAGACGTCTTGTACCTTTTCAATAAAACAGACTTTCCATCATTACCCCTCCCCTCATATTTTAACATATTCTTCTCACCTGTCTCCATATCTTTTTCTGACCTTCCCACACTCATGACGATTTATACTACACGTTATCAAGTTTCTTAACTTTACATACAAAAATAAACTAGAAGCTTATGCATTTCATTCTTTTTGTACCATACTTATAGTAAAGTGACGTCATTTTCAAAGCTAACAAAATTTTCAAAAGTATTCAATATCGCAACAGTTTTCAAATGGCAATTGCAACTATAGATGATCCCATTGATTTGCATTATTTTTTGTTCACATTTAACAAACTTATTTTTATGATAAATGCATTTTTACAACATCACATCTGAAACAGACTTAATAACCTAGAACACCACATCCGATCACCAACACATGAAAGTATACCTCATAGAAATACAGGGTACACTCACATTCCCTACTCCTTACATCTAATCCATCTAGCGGACACTCCATCACTGGTAACTCAACATCATAGCCAAACGTACCAAAAATCCTCTCCTGCACTTCAGCTATCTTTATAGCCAATCATCCTTCCACGATGTGCCAAATCCTCTGAGATCGAGTCTGTACCATCCTAACCTCTTCTCCACCTTCACAAATCTTCCTACCCTTTGTGTTATATATATACGACATTTAAACTATCCCCCTCAAAATGATGTATGGTTTACCTTGTATCTCGCAACAGAAAACCCAAGAATCATGGGAAAAATAATTGTACTTATCTCTTCCTTCGAGCTCTTCCATTATATTACTTTCTAGGTCGAGTATATTATGTCTAGATTTCTTATTTCGTAATACTCAATTAGATCAAATTTGTGAAGTACGGAAATCTTAAACACTTTTTCGCATCCACTATTTTTAGCACACATTACACGCTCTACTTACATCATAACATTCTTAAAGCCCGACTTCTATATACTATATATATACAACACAGGTGATCAAATGTCCAATTTTATTCATATCAACAACTGTTACACATATTTTTACAGATAACAAGTTTTTCCAAGGATCTCAGGTATGATGCAAAGTACATCAATCTGTCCAACGCAACCTTCAAGTACTTTACAGATAATAAGTCTTTCCAATGATTTTAGAAGTAAAAGGTCGTTCATACATGCTGGAACTTCAAGTTCTTCAGTTCGTCCCGCTTCAGTGATCTTTCACCCTGATACAAAGAAGATATTGGATCCAATCGAGAGCTACCCTTGCATGAGTCTGGTCGAAGTCCAGTCAAACTTCAAATGGAAACTATGCAAGCAGTAGCCTCAGTGCTAGCCCCAACCTTGTAACCTGAAGGTCTTCTTAGCACCAAACATGATAGAAATGTAGAAGCACACCACCACCGTTTGCCTCCCTACTCTACTACCACCACCACATCTCCTATAACCACTACCCCCGAAGAGTTGATAGGGATGAGGTGGGACCGACCTTAGAATCAATGGCGATACAACAGATTAGCATAACTGCCCCATAGTTATGCCTACACCTGCATATGAAGCCCGAACATTGTCCTCTGCCAGAGTATAGAGACAAACCTAACGTTCCTCGCCTTCCAAGAAGAGAACATGAAACCTTTACTTACAATAAAATTCCTCCTCAGCTTTAACCGCTTTCTCTTCTGACATACCTTGATAAATCAGAGGAACAGGGGCAGGAATAGACAACTTCAGGGATTGGTCACCAAAGTACTTCAACTTTAACCTTTACATTTCAGTCACTATCCTCTCTTCAAGAACCATCCTCCGAGTCTTCACCATTTCAAAAAACATTCAAGTTTCAGAGCAAGTTACGCAAGCAGGCACTATTTCATAGATTTGTTACAGGTACTATTTATATAACCCTATATTTATTGTGCAGGTACATTTTCCCAAACGTCATCATTTATTACAGACGTGACTATTCAATCACAACCGTCACATACATCAGCATCCACATCATCATTTAATACCCATCACTTCCCAATATTATGTAATTTCCATCCAGTCAACACAATCAATTGCCCGTTACCTTCAGATTCATTCTCAACCAAAGCTACTCGTGACTTCGGTTGCGGGGGGCAATTGCAGGGACCTATCCCTCGATCTCACCTAAATCAAGCTTTCGCCAGTTCAATTTATTAACCCCATCTCAGGCTCACGTATTTATCAACATAACTTCTCCAGTCAATATTTCAACCAACCCCACGAACTAGTGAAGAATGTGGATCGAGCTTATACCGAAGAGCCTGAACAAGTCAAAGACACATGTCTTTCATGAATTCATCAGTTATTCAGTCAACCGCCACTAACCACATTGTTCAAAAAATGTGCTTCAGCACAATGAAGAGTTGCGGAGAACGCCTATATAATGAAGAAGTTCTAGAAGAGACGGAGAAACCAGAAAATTTACATTAGAAATCATTTGTCTAGATTCTCAAACTATTCAAGCTTTTTAGCTGCAAGATTCGAGTATTTCTAAACTTAGAGATCACTTGTAATAAAATACCTACCTCAATCACTAAAAATACTTTTACCAAAAATCCTCCATTCGAGGTCGTGGTTTTTTTAACCTATTTAGTGGTTTTCCACGTTAAAATTCACCTATGTCATTTTCTTATTTGTCACTAGAATATTATTACAGATTTATTGGTGTGATAACAAATTTCAAGCCATTCTAAGCTTACGAAATTTGGCCATCACAGGTTTTCTAACCAATATTATTTAAGGCGACTTTGATACGGTCTTTCTTGCAGATAAGAGTGGACGTAATATTACTGGAAAGGAAAATGCTAGGTTGTCGTTGCCTTCAGGGGGAACGTTGGTTTTACAAAATATGCGACTTGTACCATAATTGGGGCGTAACCTTATATCGGTTAGCAAATTGGTGAATGATAGCGGATATGTAAGCACCTTTGGTGTAACCTTCAGGAAAGTTACAAAGAGAGCTATGGTAGTAGCTTGAGGCTTGAGAGAAGGAACGTTGTTTACATACACAACATAATTTTCACTATTTGTGCAGCCACTCCAGGGATTGATACAAGTACATGGCATAAACGGTTCAGTCACATAAGTAAAAAGGCGATGAAGATTATGGTAACAAATGGAAAGCTAGAGAGTCTTATGAGGTTGATATCAAGCTTTGTGAGGAGTGTGTTCTTGCGAAGCAGAAGAATGTCAGTTTCAAAATAACTTGAAGATCAAGATAACCTAGAAAGCTGGATCTTGCACACACGGATATTTAGGGGCCAACTATGGTGTCTTCTCTTAGTAGTTCTCATTATTGCGTAACTTTAATTGATGACGCTACTCATAAACTGTGGGTCTACTTTGTGAAGAACAAATCTGATGCGTTTGATAAATTCAAGAGGTGGAGAGCTCTAGTTGAAAATAAAACCAGTTTGAAACTAAAATATCTCAGGTCGAATAACGGGGGTGAATACTATAGTGACAAGTTTGAAGACTTTTGCGCATCAAACAGGATTTAGAGAAAAATAAACTATTCCCGGAACACCACAACAAAATGGTATTGCAGAATGCATGAACCGAACAATACAAAAGAGCGAAGAGTGAGAGACTCAACGCTGGATTGCCAAAATGATTTTGGGCGGATGCGGTTAGTACGGTGGCGTACTTGATGAACAGAGGGCCTTCAGCTGCTTTGGACTTCCTGAAGAAGCATAGACCAGTAAAGAGGTAAACTTTTTATACTTACATATTTTCGATTGCACCTCAAATGTGCTTAATAATTCAGATACAAGGACAAGGCTAGATACAAATTCGATGAAGTACATATTTATTGGATACGGTGGTGATGAGTTCGGGTACAGATTTTGGGATGCAAAAAATTGAAAAGTCATCCGGAGACGTAACGTTACATTCAATGAGGAAGTCTTGTTTATAGACTTCAAAGTACCTAGTAAAAGAAATAGAAGTGAAGCAGCAGAAAGGGTTGATATTGAATTTGAACCCTCTTGAGAGGTTGATGAAAAAGTCGTGGTTGAGTCCGATGTACCGAATCAAGGCGAGGAACCTAATGATCTAGACATTCTAATAACACTTCGCAAGGAGTCGAGAATTGCAAGAGTTCTGACAATGTACGTTAACTCCCTAAATTACTTGTTACTTATGGATGGTGGTAAACCAAAAAGTTATAAGGAAGCTTTAGATGTGGAAGCCAAGAGCAAGTGGGAGCTTGCTATGGATGATGAGATGCAGTTATTATCATTAAATTAAACTTGGGACTTAGTTCTGTTTCTAAAAGGGAAAAAAGCATTGCACAACAAGTGGGTATATAAACCAAAGCAGGAATCTAACGGTTCAAGGAGATTCAAGGCTAGACTTGTGGTGAAGAACTTTCAGCAAAAAGAAGGCGTTGATTTTGGTGAGATCTTTGCTCATGTTGTAAAGATGTCTACTATTTGGGTTGTGATGAATATAGTTACAATTGAAGATTTGCATCTTGAGCAACTTGATGTCAAGACAACATTTCTTCACGGTAACCTTGATGAAAAAATTTATATGAAGCAGCAAGAAGGGTATTCGGTTAAAGGGAAAGAAGATTTTGTATGTAGGCCCACGAAGAGTTATATGGTTTGAAACAAGCGTCAAGACAATGGTATTTGAAGTTCAAACAATTTATGTCTAGAAATGGTTATTCGAAGAGCAATGTGGATTACTGTTATTTTATCAAAATTATGGGGAACTCGTATATTATTCTATTTTTGTATGTAGATGATATGCTGGTAGCAAGTGCTGACATGGGAGTGATTGTTAAGTTGAAGGAGCAGTTATCCTGGGAGTTTTCTATGAAGGACTTGGGAGCAGTAAAATAAGTTTTTGGTATGTGTGTTACAAGGGACAAAAGGCAGCGAGAATTGAAGTTATCTCAAACTAAGTACTTCGGTAAAGTACTTAAGCGGTTCAATATGGATGGTTCTAAAGTTGTTAGTACACCATTGGGAGCTCACTTCAAATTATCAAAGGATTGTTATCCGAAGACGCAGAAGAACCCCGATGAGATACGAAAGGTTCCTTATCAATCAGCGGTTGGTAGCCTAATGTACGCTATGATTTGAACGAGACCAGATATTGCCTAAGCAGTGAGTGTTGTTAGTAGGGATATGAGTAATCTGGGCAAAGAGCATTAGAGAGCTGTTAAATAGATACTAAGGTATCTAAAGGGGACTCAAGATATGACATTATGTTATGGGGTTCTCAGATATGCGTACAGGATTTTGTTGATTTTGATATGGCAGGTGACATTAATAGGCAGAAGAGATCTAGTGGTTTTATACTTATATTAGGAAGCGGTGCGGTTACATGGGTTTCTAGGCTACAGAAGATTGTTGCTTTGTCTACGACGGAGGCGGAATATGTTACGGCTACGGAAGCGCGCAGGGATATTGTAGTAGCATATTTCCCATATTATACAAGGGTAAGCCCGCATAACATAGTCGAAGACAACCCAATATTTAAGAAGATGCCACATCTACAACCACAAGTCCTCGACCTACTAAAAGAAGTTGTTGTACCTGGACAAGAAAGAGCCGTTAGAGATCTACGTAGTTCGCCCACTACTCCCAAAATAGGGAACTATTTTTCTTTTTGTAAACTGTCTATATCTACTATAAATACAGGCAAAAAATAAATTATTCAGATCTGCAATTTTACTACTCACTATTCCTAACTTTATTGTCACTCCAGAACTTGTAATAACTTGCAGCCTATTAGATTTTATATCAAAATCCTCCTCGAGGTCATGGTTTTTCTTAGCTTTTACTGAGTTTCCACGTAAAATCTAATTTGTTCTAGTTTATTATTGCATCATCTTTACAAAAGTATTAGTGAAGATTATCTTTCTGAAAAACACACCATTATAATTGGCACCGCCTGTGGGAAAATAACACTTTTCTTTACCACCCCTGATCTAAAAATAATTCGATGACAAACATGAATCTCCGAAGCCATTCTAGTACGTTGAGGAATCACGAAATCAACCCAATACAAGAAACTGTCATTCTACACGATACAGTGTTCAAATTACAGAGACAAATGGAAACCGACCGAGTCCAGAGGTTAGAAGATTAGCATATTCACGCTCAGGCTCTTCAAGTGGAAAGAGACAAAAGAAGGAAAACCTCGAACCAACAATGTTAGACACATCAGAAAGAGATGGAGAAATTACAGAGAACTCAAGATCGACTCATTGGCTGTCAAACTTACCTCCACAAGCCCGAAGTGATCACCGATCCAGAGCAACCCAAAGAGATGATCATCCAAGAGAAGAAATAATACAAACTTCTTGATCCAGATCCAGAAATCTAGATAGGGCATCTCGATACTTTGGACTTACATCCACAACATCAACAACTCAAGGTAGTCGACGCACGCGCCATCGAACTCCTCCACTACCAAAAATAAGACCAATCAGGGACCGATTGGGACCTGAAGGACAAGGAGATTTTGATCCACAAGTTGTAGCCATACCAATTCCTCCTCCACAGTTCATCACCTTGGACGACCTAAATAATAGGATCCAGACCATAAACTCAGATAATCCAGGCCAAAGATCTGCCCTCGCCATAATCGAGACAAATCCCATTTCTTCACATCTCAAAGTTATGCCTATAACTCAGATAATTTCTACATGCTAAAATTTATTCAGTACAAAGGCCTCACTGAACCCTCACCCACAATAGACACTTCAAAGCCGTAGTTGAATTATACTCCAAACTCGATCACATGTTATACAGATTATTCAATATGAGTCTGAAAGAGGAACTACTCAGATGGTTTTATACTATCCCCGAAGGCTCCATCACCACATTCAGCCAGCTGCAGTGTCTCTTCGAGTCAAATTATGCTCATGCTAAGGAGTGAGAGATAATTATAAATTCCTTGTTCTTCTTCGAGCAAGGCACAAGAGAAACCTTGGCAAGATTTTACAAGAGTTTCTTGTAGGAAACACAAAAAATTGGGATCTCAGATCCTAAAATTGTTATTCCAGCATTTACCTCAGCCCTGCATATCGACTTTAAGGTTTGAGAAGAACTTACCTTGCACAAGCCCAGAACGGTGACAGAGATGATCGATGTGATTAATAACTACATCGAATTAGAACGATCAAAAAAGGATAAGATGAAGATCCCCTCTGTCATCCAATCTCGAGAAACATTTACATCTCAACCTCAAAAGTCAACCAATGCCAAAGCACCCAAGCAACGCGAAAGAAACACGGACAACGCTAGAAGAAAAGATGGAAGGCCAGACGATAACAACTCTCTTTGCTATTTTACCAATGATAAAGGGAGACGAGTTCTATCGGGCACCACATGTAATTATAGACATCCCCAACAAATCTTTATGTCAGTATCACAACGTGCATAGTCATGAAACTGACAATTGTTACTCTCTCATTCGAATTTTTCATCGCATTTTATTAGTTGGAAGCAGGATCTGAAACCATCTTCTTTAAATTCGTAGTCCTAGATGCTGAGTCCAAATATCTGGGAATTTTAGTGAGGAGTTGGCTACAATCGATTAAAGCAGTACCTTCTACATAATACTTGGCATTGAGATTTCCAACAGATCATGGAGTCTACAAAATCAAAAGCAGCCAAGAAGTTGCATGTATGTGCGTGAATGCCACCACCAACTCTTATACGGTGAAACTTCTCAAAGCATAGTAGCTACAATAAGAAATACCACCCACATTCGAGCAGCGCAAAACTGAGGTAGTAGATTCCATTGTGCTCGATGGGCTCAGGTGTAGCACCTTCATTGGCTCTAAGCTATCATCCAATGAGAAAGAAACCATGATCCAGCTCCTCAAGAAAAATGTCGTCATCTATGCATGTTCTTTCCAAGAGATGCCCGATATTCATCCTTCGATCACATGCCACAAGCTCAACCTCCTTCTAAACAGCAAAGCAGTCATACAAAAGCGTCAAAATCTAGCTCCCCTCCTTCGGGAAGCCATTAATGAGGAAGTCAATAAACTCCTTCGTGTAAGATTTATCAGGGAAGCCAAATATCCATGATGGATTTTTAACATAGTGGCAGTCCCAAAGAAGAATGGGAAAATCAGAGTTTGTGTTGATTTTACAGAACCCAACAAGTTAACCCCAAAAGATAATTTTTCTCTCTCACTGATCCCTCAACTCCTCGATACTATTGCAGGACACTAACTTCTTTCAATGATAGATGCAGCTTCTGGTTACAATCGGGTTCCTCTCACCAAAGAAGACCAAGAAAAAACAACTTTTATTGCAAAAAGAGGCCTTTACTGTTACACAGTAATGCCTTTCGAGTTAAAGAATGCAGGAACCACTTATCAACGACTCATCATTTAGGCAAAATCATGGAGGTATACATCAATGATATGATCTACAAAAGCTTGAAGCGTGAAGATTACTGTAACAACCTCCAAATTATATTCAATATCCTTCGTACCTACCTGATGAAACTCAACCCTGAAAAATGCCAATTCGGTGTTGTATCTGGTAAATTTCTGGAACATCTGGTAAGTAAAAGGGGAATCAAAATTGATCTGGCAGAAATCAAAGCACTCATGGCAATGCCATCTCCTCGAATGAAGAAAGATATACAAAAATTCGCTGGCAAAATTGCCATTCTTCACAGGTTCATATCAAAGTCATTTGATCGATGCAAACTTCTTTACCTCCTTCTTCGTGAAAATCCAAATACACTATCCAGAAAACAAACTAAAGAAATTGTTTGGACTCCCGATTGTTAATTATCTTTCTAAGATCTTAAACGATACTTGGGGCGTCCTCCTATCATGAGTACTCCGGTTGATGACAAAATACTAATAATGTACTTGTCCACAACTAATAAGTCCATAAGCTTTGTTCTTATTCGAGAAGATGATGGTGTAGAAAAGCTGATCTACTTCATCAGCAAGACTCTCATGCCTGCAGAGAAAATATATACAACGACTGAAAAACAACTACTTGCCTTGGTCTACAACTCTCAGAAACTTTGACCTTAATTCCAAGCTCGTCCCATCAAAATTATTACTAAATATCCTCTCTGACTTGTACTCTCTAAAAAAGAAAAATCACGAAAAGTTCAACAATGGTCCGCATTCCTCAGAGAATATGAGATTTCCTTCGAACCTCAGATATCAATCAAAGGACAAGCAGTAGCTGATTTCTTAACAGATTTTCCAGTCAAAGAACCCGATTGGGAAGAACTCGAAGAAGTATTGGTTGACAACTCAATTGCAGAACCAGACGCCTGGCTCCGAAGCATAGGGTAGAGACTCTTCACTAATGGATCTGTTGGACCACGAGGATTAGGAATCGGCATTATTCTTGTTACACCATCCAATCATCGCATCGAGAAAGCTATTAAACTTCAATTCTATGCCACCAATAATAAAACAAAATATGAAGCTATCCTTCATGGACTAGATATTGCTATAACACTTGGAGCAGAATAAATAGTTGTCTATGTCGATTCTTTACTTGTTGCCAATCATTACAATAAGGCATTCAAGACATCTGGCAAGATGGTTGACTATGCAGCCATAGTCGAAGAAAAAATGAGCAAATTCAAGTCAGTAATAATCTCTTACCTCCCTCAAGCTGAAAATTGCCACGCTGACGCATTGGCATGCATCGCTACAATACTCATAGACAGTGAAAAGAGAACTTTGGAGATCGAAGTTATTGAACATTCTAGTCCCAATATGATCTCTACGGTGCACATCAATGTCGTTGAAGACGCAGATAAAGACGATTGGAGAAGACCTTTTTATGCGTAGCTCAATTCCAATATCCTCCCGATCGCTCTTGGCCAAATGTTCGCGATTCATAGTCCAAGATAAAATCCTCTATCGCATTACGGGAAGAGGACCACTTATCGAATGCATCTCTCAGAAACATGCCCAAATAAAAATCAAAGAACTTCATGAAGGGATCTACGCGACTCACGTTTCAGGATGATCATTGGCTCAACGAGCATTCACTCAAGGTTTATACTGGCCGAAGATACGACAAGACTGTAAAGACTTTGTTCAAAGATGCTACAAATGCCAAATCCATGCTCAAGACATCAAAAGCCCAGTACTCGACTTACACATTAACAATGTCTTTTGGCCATTCAAGAGATGGGGGATCGATATTATTGGGCCTTCCACCCAGCATCGGGAAATCACAAATTTGTTTTAGTGGCCACAGATTACTTTGCAAAATAGGTCGAAGTAGTTCCTCTATGTCACACCGATGAAAATGAAGTCGTCAAGTTCCTTTAGGAACACATAATCACCAGATTTGGCTGCCCATAAATAATACGATCCGACAATGGAAAACAATTCATCAGCAATAAAGTCCTCACTTTCCTCCATAAGTACAACATTTAACTATCAACATCAACACCATACTACCCTCAAGGAAATGGACAAGCTGAAGCCATCAACAAGAGCATCAAATCAGGATTACGCAAGTGCCTCGATGAAAAGAAAGGCAGATAGGTCGATGAATTACAAAGTGCCATGTGGGAATACCGGATAACACTTCGAACATCTATAGGCTATACTCTATTCATGATGGCCTTTGGTACGGAAGCAGTCATACCTTTAGACCTCGATCTACCAAATGGCCAAAGATAAGTTATAGATTAAAACAATGAGCTAGGTCTTCTCTACAACCTCAACTGGATCGAAGAAACCCGAGACAAAGTCATTGCAAACTTGGGACGATACCATGACACACTGGAAAAAGCTTACAACCAAAAGGTTCGAAAAAGAAAATTTGGTATTGGTGACCTTATCCTTCGATAAATTTAAGATAGTACTCGACCTAAGAATTCTGGAAAATTGTTAAAAAACTGGGAAGGGCCATACATTGTCAGTGATAAAATAAATAGTGGGACTTACTAGCTGATGACAGAAGACGAAATCCATCTTAAATATCTACGGAATACAGCCCAACTGAAAATGTTTTTCATATGACAATTGTGGCAACTATCATCGATTCAAATAAAACTATCTTTACATTCCCTTACATCTTTACTATCTTTACTTAGTCACGATTCATACTTGATAAGTATGCATCATGCAATTAATCATCTTTACTATCTTTACTTAGTCTCGATCCATACTTGATAAGTATGCATCAGAACTATCAATCATCTTTACTATCTTTACTTAGTTTTGATCCATACTTGATAAGTATACATCAGACAATCAATCATCTTTACTAATTTTACTTAGTCTCGATCCATACTTGATAAGTATGCACAAGAACTATCAATAATCTTTACTATCTTTACTTTGTCTCTATCCATACATGATAAGTATGCATAAGAACTATCAATCATCTTTACTATCTTTACTTAGACTTGATCCATACTTGATAAGTATGCATCCGAACTATCAATCATCTTTACAATCTTTACTTAGTCCCGATCCATACTTGATAAGTATGCGTCAAAACAAACCATTCAAATCTTGGTAAACCGTATCCAATTACAGGGTATTCTTGTTTGCAATCATAACTTATCGAACAAAACATGCCATGCTTTGTTCGTTTCAAATTTACACCTAGATATTCCATTAAGGATTCACATCTGGTACTCATTCCATGGCCATCATTTACTCATCATTACTAATCCGTTATTATCTACAATCACATTAAACAAAATCGATCTTATTGAATCTCAACACTTAACATATATTTAAACAACAAATATGCATCGAATATTTTTAAACAACTTCTTCAAAAACAAAACATCAGCATTCAAAAAGCACATTATGAAAAATTATTTCGGTCCCATCGACTATTTTAACATTCTCATCAAAACAAGTTACTGTTTACAAAATATAATTAAACTGATGGAGGAGACACCACATCATTAACCTTCGGTAACCCCTCAGGAGCGAACACATCTAATATTTCGCCGGGATGCAAACCATCAGAATTCATCATCACAAAATCATCGAAAACTTCTATCCCACTCAACTTTAGGAGTTTCTGGAACTGCGTCTTTTGGATCTGAATCTCCGAAGACAATACCCCCAGCAGTGGCCAGCCCTTTGTAATGATCTTTCCTCTGCTCCATCACCTTATACTGACCTACATAATTGGCCATCGTCTTCTTACAAGAATCTATATTATCTGGTATCAACTGCACCCTAACCTCCTCCAGAAACTTCCCATGCTCCAACTCCATCGCCTTTCACGCATCAGATACCTGCCCCCGCACATCCTTCTCAAAATTTATTCTCAGCAATGCCAACGCCTCCTCTATTTCCCTCACTAACTCAGCCCTTATCTTCTCGATCTTTTTCTCCCAAACTTTCTTTACATCACGAAAGGAAACTTCCTTGGCCTTCTCAACTACCAGCTTATACTTATTCAGCGTAGCATTTGACTCCTACTTTTCCACAATTAAAGCTTCTTTCTCCCTCATCAAATCTTTCTCGATGTTCTTATACGCCACCAGCTGATATGCCAGATCGTCACCACCAACAATACGACCTTTGGCCTCCATCAACAACTTCTTGATCTGTATTACATTCATAAAATGAGTATTCAAATGATGTACCAGATTCTTTAATCGAAGCAAAGCAGAAAAATTTCTCACCTTTGACATATTTCGATGGCCCTCGCTAAGAAAAGTTATCAAACTCTCTGCACAACCAAACAGTCATCCACTTCTGCCTCAAGAACATCCGTCCCAGTAACATATGCCTTCATCGTCCTTTGGGTCTCAGTCTTAGACTCCTCAACATACTTCTTCCTCAACAACTCCAAAGACGCCTTCTTCTTCGGTAGGAGGCTCGTTGAAGCTAAAGGAGGTCGCCCATCGAGAATGGTATTTGGTGTATCAATCTTCACCACCTCCTCATTTGTTGATCTTCGAGAAGACCTCTTTGGAGGAAGTAATAGAGTGACAACTTGGCTAGCCGCCCTTTTCTTCTTACTCTTCCTCAATGTTTCAGTAAACATTGAGTCTCTCTCCATAGTCACAAAGTTCATCGTATACCCAGCCAAGGAATGATTTTCCAATGGAAAACTAGACTCTAAATCCCTATTGTTCTTTACAGAGATCTTACACTCGATTACTGAAACTTCTGCCCCTTTAGCCCTTAACCTCTTTAAGCTTGCCTCTTGAAACAAAGTTCCCACTCGCTCTTGGTCGATGACAAGATTGTCGATCCTACCAAAAAAACCCTTCCTAATTTTATACAATTCCTCTTGTACTTCAGAGTTCCTATCGATCTCCTTCAAAGTTGTCAGGGACAAACAAAAAATACCAGTTACATACAAATTTGACATAAATAAAACCACAACATTGACATTTACGTTACCCAGCCGCAAACCTAAATGAAATATCTTTCTATTCAAGGGTTCCCCCTAATCATTCTTGTCGAACTTGTAGTTCCCGGGAACGAGTAGGTGTTCATTACTAAATCGCCATCCCATTGATACCATGTCATAGAATAACGGTCTCTTCAAAAACCTTGCCAAGTATCGGTAGCCTAGCTTTTTCAGGTTCTATTTGAGTGTGTAGTACACATAAATAATTCACTGTAATCAATTCTTCTCCCCTAGACTTTAATCGACCATTTATCGCCCCAAATACGCGAAACAGGTCATACACATTTAGGTTGATCTGAACAGGTGCCACGTTGAAGAAATTCAACAACTTCTTCTAATCAGCTCGAAGAGGAAGCCTCAAACCCTTTTTGATTTGTTCTCGATGCACGAGAATCCCACCCAATGGAATTTCTTGGTCAGTCATATCATATTGATACTCTTCTAACCTAATATCTTGAGGAATACCATACTTCTTCTAAAACTCAATATCTCATTTGTTTCTGGACCCTCTCCATAGCAAGTATCCTTACCCTCCTCAAAATCTTCCTCCCCACCCCCACTACCTTCTCGATCACTAGCATGTGGCTCGTGATCCACATCTGTTTTGGTACCCTCCATGTCTGAAACTTCGACAATCCTAGATGCCAATCTAAACTGGTCGACACTAGCTATGTCTGCACTACTCGACCCTACCCTATATCTACCATCCAACTGTTGAACACAGGTAGTTACATCGATCATCAGGTGCTCTACATCTTGAAGGTTCCCGTATATATCTTTATCATCGATTTGAACTGGTTCAGCCATTTTTAAGAACCCGAAAATTAGATTTCATTTTTTACAACAATTAGTATCTATCATATCTGATACATTATATATGTCCATATGTTCATATTCATATAGTTGTCGAGTTTACTCTCCAACACATCATTCCCTCATTATTATCATTATTATCTACTGGATATCATTACTACCCGAATATACTCACTACATTCAGTTCTCGATATAATTTTTCATTACTATTTTTTCTAAGTCCAAACATCGATTACTATACAAATATTTCTTTTTGTCAAAATTCAGGAATCTCAAAGTTCTCGACTAAAACTTTGCTTGTTTACCATCAAAACAAATCCAATTCAACAGATTTAAAAATACACATTCTCCCGCGTAAAAACTGACAAAATAATACCTAATCCGGAACTCCATTTCTGGTAATCTCGCAGAAATCCTAATATTTCCCTACAATCGCGCCATACTCGCAGCGATACCCACCAATCAACATCTCATCTCTTCACCACCCATATCCTATAAATATCTCTCTCCAACACATTATAACCATTTACTACTACATTGCCACGAAACAGATACCTTCCTCCACCACTATCACAAATTCTATCATCAAAACCCTACCACCATAAGACTTTAATTACTTCTAATCCATCCTTCCTAATATAAATTTCTTCTAATAATATACTTATCATTGTAGGGACCAGATTTCGTACAGCTCGAACTGGGTTAAAATCGATCCTTACACCAAGAACTACTATGCCAAGAATTAAATAAGAGATAACACTTAACACAGGGGATTTAGCGTGGAAACCCTGTGAATAGGTAAAAACCACGACCTCGAGTGGAGGATTTTGTGAAAGTAGTATTATTGCTTGAGAAAGTGGGAGAATCTGATTACAAGAGTTAATCTAAGATAGAATAGCTAGATATCAGATAATTGTATGTGTAGAATTCTCTGTCTGCCACCCTATTTCCTTAGGAGCTCTGCCCTTTTATAGACCCTGCTCTCAGCTTGACATCGTGCTCAAACACGTTCTCCTGAAAGTAGGAGTCATGGGCAGTTGAGTGTGTAACTGCTAGCTCCTGGGAGATATGTGTCTGTTGAGTTATTCTATTTACATCTGTTGTGGACGATCCATGATCTGCTTGAGTTCGTGGTCGATGTGTAACTGTTAACGCGTTTGTTTAAGCGTGAATCTGGTACTGGATAAGGTCGAGTCTTATAGAGCTCGAGGTATAGATGAGATCGAGTGTCCTTAGCTCGAGGGATAAGTCCCAACAATTGCCCCCTCGCAACTGAAGTCACGTGTGGCTATAGTTGAGAAAAACCCTAAAACTCGGACCTTGTGATGACGTAAGCGACGCTTGAAAAATGGAACGTCTGTATTGAAGAGCGTATTGCCATTAAGACGCGTGAGTGTCATGGGCAGACTGTTAGTTTTCCTGAGCGGATGACTATTTGGGGAAACAACGTGCATTAAATGCGGTATTGCTATAAATAGTGGTCAGATTTGATTGCCGAATAACCTGCAATACATCATCGCTGCAGAGAAAAATAAACATGTTTATTTTGTAGAGTGAGAAAAAATATGAGTTTTTTGGAAGCGTACCTTTGCAAAATCATGGTTAAGATGAGGAATCAAGTGTATCATACCCGGTTTTCTTTCATCATGGAGGGATTCCGGATATGGCTTTGTGGTTATCAGAGTAGGGAGATTCCATTTGCTGTTTTGTTGAAGGAATGTTGTTTGAAATATTTTCGGGTATTATGTAACATCCGATTTAGCGGCCGGGGTGTATGCGATACAAAATCTCTGGTCTCTACTGATGTTCCGATTTCTAAGGTAGGAGTCCTCCTCAATTTCCACGAACTCTGGGTAAGTGTGGATAAGGAGGAAGAGATGGCGGCGGTGAAGGTGGAAGATGGCTCGCTTCTTTCAGTGCCATCATTTTTCTTTTAATTCTTCCTACAGAGAAATGAAGGGGAAAAAAGTTTTTGACCTGTTGCAGTTTTGTAGTTTTTGATCTGTGACTGAGGTTTCTCTGGAAGATTAGGATTATCTTGGCAACGAGAAAAGAACTAGAGACCTGTCATCGTGTCTGAGAAAGTATTTGTAATATCGAGCTTCGAAGAGCTTGATTCTGTAATTGTAAAGCAACGCTGTAGGAGTAGTCCTGTAACTAACTTGTTAGATAAAAATCGAGCGTAATAAAAAAATATTTTGCTTGTTTGTTTTTTCCTAGCAAAAAGCAGAAATAGTCGACATGTCATCGAGCTGTACATAATATGGGAGTGAATAGTTGGTGGGATAACATACCTAATCCTACCTCGTAAATGAATCGAGCTTAATAGATGTAAACATAAAGCTCAAAATTTCATTTTTAGGGAGCTCGATTAAGTACGAAAAGATAATACTAAGTTGCTCGAACCCGGGAAGAGTGGGTTATAGAAACAGAAATACGTTGCGTATAGTCAATCGAAAAATTAGTCCTGTTAACTGAACAGTATAAAGTGTGACTTGTTCTTTAATAAGGTTCTTCATAAAAAATGGTAAAGACTCATTCTTAGAGGGCTGTTGAAGCGCGTGTGTTGAACGACTTGCGTTTAACATTCAAGATTGATGAAATAAGGGAAGTTATTTTCGGGCAGCAAGGTTATGATGCGGTTCTGCTCAAAACCCGAGTGAACTATGAGGGTAAGACTGATGTAGAAAGGGGCAAGGAAATGAACCGCGTGTACTAGTCTGAGTCAATGCGTACCTGCTGGATGTCTGTTGAAGATCGTAAAAAGTTTGTCCTGATGATGGCCAGGGAGGAGATCATTAATGAGGATATGGATATCGCCTCAGGGCTGCTGACGGCTTGTGGTATTGTTGGGCACACTGGTTGCTTCAAATGCAAGTATCATGGGGATTAGAGTGATCGACTGCTGTATTTTTGAAATTTTGAAATGTAATTTCCCGAATTTACTTGAAGAAAAAATAATTTATTCACGAAAATAGGCTATGACTAGGATTGTTTGTTGAAACTGAATTTTTGAATTTGTGTGTTAACTGATATTGACGTTAAAGTCAAGGTGTATAAGTAGGGCAAAAAAATGTACGTGAAATTTTAAAGTAGAAAATTCAGAATCATGAGTTTGAGGTATTGTGAAAAAAGTGGGACCAAAAGGCTGAGAGATACGCTAAAGTATAATATTTGGTGTAATGATGGGAAGGTCGATCTGACTTATTTCTTTTTGTAGTTTGCTCGTGCTTTGAGGAACGTTCAGCTTAGTTTCCAAGATAGGTCGATGGAGCTGGAAAAGAGGATCTCCCAGCTCGAGGGGGATAAAAACCAGTTGGAAGAGAACCTGACTCGGGAGAAAGAAAGGGAAGCTGCTGCCCTAAAGCTGAAGGAAGTTAGGGCCGAAAGTGAAGCCGAAGCGGAGTGATTGGTTACCGCGCCTGCTTTATCCCGGAGCAATCTTGTAGGAAAGCTCTACCAGCTGAGGTATACAAAGGCGGAGATAATGACATTTAGCAAAGAGAATTATGAGGAGATGGAAATTATGGATGAAGAGGAGGTTGAGGAAAGGGAGGATGGTCTGAATGTTGTTGAAGAGACCGCTGCCGATAATCAGGAAACTATTAAGCAGGTAGGATGATCGTGTAATGTAACATTGGTTGTAAAACATGAACTCGAGCTTTGTAATTTTATTGCTCTGGGATGCCAACAACATTTTGCTTATAAAATTCTGTATTGAAGGAGATAGTAAGCTCGCGCCTCGGAGTTGTAGACTTAGAGGGCCTGCTTGAAGTGGTGAAAAAATCCTCTGCTGAATTACAGGTTAGATAATTCAGATAAATTAATAACTAGATGAACAAGAATAAAAGGAGAAAGGATATGTACCTTGCATGTTTGTTCTAGTTCAGGATGTTTGTGTATGTACCCTCTGTCCTGCACCTAAAACTTGTTATTGTCGGTAGGCCAAGGAGGAATTGGTTGTCTCGAGCATATAGGTGTCTGTACAGCAAGCTTATTACTATGCTTCTGTCGATATGTTTCTCCATTAGGTACTGATTTTGTGAGTCCCTGCTAACTGTTATGCAGAAGGAGTTTGATATTACTAGAGAGAGAGAGAAGAGCAGACTCTTTTGTATAATGCTGAGTATACAAAAGAATATGAGGTTTTGTTTTCCCAGTGTGAAGATCAATTGGATGATAATGTGAAGCTCTTTTTAAAGCTCGAAGAAGCTAAGAGACAAGTCGAGGAAAAGACTGCAACAATTTTGAGCAGGGATTTGGCTTTAAACCAACTTGCCAGTGAACTTGCTGAGTTGAAGGAAAAGGTTGCGTCAGGTTCTCGGCACGAGGTTGAGTTAGCCGAATACCGTGTTAGAGCGTTAAATGAAGAGATATCTGATATGAAATGTAACCTTCGTGCTTTGAACGAGCAGTTGTTGTAGAGAAAGATCGAGCTGGATACTGCGCGAACTAACTTGGCCGTGTCTGAGACTGATTTTGAAAAATTGAGCAGTAGTATTATGGGAAAAGATCGAGAATTGCGTAACACTGCACAAATACGTGATAGTTTGATTGCCAGGTTAGATCGTATGAAGGTTAATTTACGTCATTTAAAAGGGAGAGAGGCTCAGAGCAGGGATGATGTAGCAGAGATTCAAACCAAGAAAAAAAGTTTGGTGGATGATTTGGCCCAAGCTCGTGGAAACGTGAGGAAGGCTGTGAAACGTGAGAAGGAGATGAATAAAAGAATTAACCAACTTTGAGTGCGAATTTCCGAATCTGAGCGGGAGTTACGTGTACGTGAAATGAAGTGTCAGAAAGATCTAAAATTTGAATTGGATAAAAGGGATGGCGAAATTGCTTCTGGTGAGGGGAGTCGAGAGATAAAGGAATTTCTTCATCGAAAAGAAGAGTTGTGGAGAATATGCGTATTGATCTCACAAACTCTCGGCAGAAGTCGATAGATCTTACAAGGCAGATGAGTGAACGTATTGATCAATTAACAGCTAAACTGGCTGAATCAAAGGCTCGTCGTTTGAAGGATAACAAGCGTGCTGCTGTTACTCACCAAGCCTTCAAGGATCTAGTAGTTCACGAACATGAAAATGTGACGGCGAAGCTTTGGATCAACGGAAATTAAGCGCATTGGTTGCATTTTTTGTCGAGGAAATAAAATTCTTGCAGGCTGAAAGAGATTTGATGCAAGATTGCATCTCTGGAAGGACTTGTGTTTGTAAACTCTATATCACGAGCATAGATCCAATTGGTGTTATGGATCGTGGTATTGGGACCACGGCGGCTGAACAGATAGCTCGAGGGAGAGAAATTGTTGTTGAACGAGCTCCAAAATATATGGCATCCAGGACTGAAATAGGGGGAAGCTCGAGTGTAGTCTCACCTACTCCTGTTGTGGGAGGAAGGTCGACTGCTCTCCCATCAAAAAAATCCTGCAGAGTTAAAAAGAAATAGAATTGAACTCCGATAACGAGTACCTGTTGTATGTAGCAGATGTTGATGCTTCAGTGCTCGATGTAGAACTTTGAGAGGAGCGTTGTAATTTGAAATGCTGATATGAGAAAATAATATTTCTACACCTGCAGTAGATGTTATTCTTTGGTTTGACCCATTGAATTAAAAGAAGTCCTTGGGTATAGAAGTAAGTATTATTTGTGCTTCAGCCCTTGGACTTTAGGGAGGCTTAGCGGTAGCGAGCTAGTATTATCTTTGCTCGATCTTTTAGGCGATCACCGCAGGCTAAGAGGTTCTTTATGGCCTCCGCCTCAGATCTGTGTTTCCTCAGGGGTTCGGCTAGTATTATTATCCCTTGATACCATATTGGAGAGCTGGGCTTATCGGCAACGAGTAACATCTCACTCGTGCTTTAGGCCTGATCCTGCAGACTGAGGCTCTTTATGGCCCCAGCCCCAGAGGTTTTTGTATCCTCAGGGGTTCGGCTAGTATTATCTATGCCTTGATACATATTGGATATTGGAGCTTAGCTGCAGCGAATAAGTTTTTTTCATCACTCGTGCTTTAGGTTTATTATCTTCAGGCTAAGAGGTTCATTATGGCGCCCGCCTTCGGATGTATGAGTATCCTCAGGAGTTAGGCTAGTATTATCTATGCCATTACCAATGTTGGATGTTGGAGCTTAGTGGCAGAGAGCAAGTTTTTTCCTCACTCGTACTTTAAGCTTGTTATCTTTAGGCTAAGTGGTTCATTATAGCCCCCCACCTTCGGATGTATGAGTATCATCAGGAGTTAGGCTAGTATTATCTATGCCATTACCAATGTTGGATGTGGTTTACCTTTAGGGATCGAGCTAGGATAAGCTGCGCTTTTAACCCTTGGATGGAGATGAAGTGGAATTTTATAGGAGGGATTCTTGGGATATAAAAGAGATTCATTGATTGAAAAGAGTTTGTACATACTTGGAGGTGAAATATCGAGGTGGATTGAACGCTGCAGAGTGACGGAGGAGCTGCTCAGCGTTGATATAACTTCAATCTTCTTGTATTCCATGGATTTTAAATTTTGTCACCAGCTTCCGTCATGAGATAGTATGAACCCAGGCCAGTTCGACCTATGACCATGAAAGGGCCTTCCCAGTTTTCTGCAAGTTTCCCAGCATGTGGATCTTTTTTATTAACAGGGATTTCTCAAAGGACCCAGTCGTTGATAGCGAACTCCCGAATGAAAACTTGTTTATTGTATGAATTTGCCAGTGTTTGATGATATCGACCAAGATTTACAGTAGCTCGATCTCGTGTCTCATCGATCCAATTGAGGTTGTAAGCCAATTCAAACTCATTTTCTTCATCTGTGAGTTCATGGTCTCTCACAGGATGGTGGCACATCGTTGGGATGACTGCTTCAGTTTCATAGGCAAACAGAAAAGGAGAGCATTGTGTTGACTTCTAGGGCGTAGTTCGATAAACCCATAAGACGTGAGTCAATTCACGTATACAGTTGCCTTTCTTCTGTAACATAAGGCACTTTTTGAGACCATTTACGATGATCTTATTTGTGATCTCCACCTGTTTGTTTCCCTGGAGGTAGTATGGGTTTGATGGAGATGGATTATGTTATGTTTGTTGAGAAATGCTACGACCTTTGCTCCAAAGAATTGAGGACCGTTATCGATACGGATCAAATGTGGACAACCAAATCTTGTGATGATATACTGCCATATGAAAGAAATGAACTCTTCTTCTCGAGTTCTTCATAGAGGAACTGCTTCGACCCATTTGGTGAAGTAATCCGTGGCAACAAGAAGAAATTTCCTATTACCCGGAGTATTGGGGAATTTACCAACTAGATCGAGTACCCATCGCTTGAACGACCAGTACACCTTACTGGCATTGAGTTCAAGGGCAGGGTCCCGAATTTGATTTCCATGACGTTGACAAGCATCGCATTTCCTTAAGTATTCTTCAGCTTGCTTCCGCATCCCAGGCCAGAACACTCCTTGGGTAATAGCCCTGTTAGCAAGAGATCGCCCTGCGGTATGGGATCCGTAGATTCTTCATATAGATCTTGAAGCATGTTGTCAGCAAGTTCCTTAGAGAGGCACTTGAGGTATGAACCAGTGACCGAGCGTTTGTAGAGATCGCCGTATGATTGGACTGTGTAGCATTTTTGAATTCTCGATGATGTGTTTGTGCTGCTGTGGATCATCTGGTAGTGGCCCGTTGTATGAGTATCCTGACCGAGATAAGTAACGAAAGGTTTCCTCCAATCATCTTCCGCCATCACATCGCCCCAGTGTTAATCGCATATATCGTAGTACGATTAATATTGGGGATAGAAATAATCTCGACTTGAAGGTGCCATGATTCTGAACCCAATACTTCGGCTAAGTAAGCCAAGGAGTCAGCGTGGCGATTCTCTCCTCGAGAGAGGTATTCGAGCGTAGCTCTGTAAAATTTGTTTAGTTTTTCTGCAACAGAGCTGCATAATCGATCATGATGTCGTTCTTCTTGTAATGTTCTGAGTAGTGATAAACGATTAGAAGAGAGTCTGTGTAGGCTGAGGTTTCAGTGATTCCGAGTTTGAGAGCCATGTTCAGACTGTGAATGAGTGCCTCATACTCTGTAACATTGTTCGAGGCTTCGAAGTTAAACAGATGGATTTCTCATTTTTTCATTGGAAGGCGTAATGAGAACGATCTCAATTCCTGACCCTGCGGGTCCTGCTAACCATCGGTGAGGACCTCCACCCTTTTTGAGATATCCATGATGCTCGTTCATCAAATGATTTGGAGGGTGGAATCTCATCTACTGTATCTTCGGCGAGATCTGGATCATGTTCATCCCAGTCAGGATCTGAAACTGGAAAGTCTGCTAGAAAATCATTGACTACTTGACCTTTTTCGGAAATTCGTTGCGTGAATTTGTTTTTGTGCTCCCCAAACTGATGGACCATTGCTGTACTCTTTTGATTTTTCTTTCTTAGACAATATTCCCAAAGTGGGTAGTTTTTCATGACTTTGACAGGATGTGCTTGAAAATAGTGTTTGAGTTTTTGTACGGTGTAAACGAGAGTTAAAAGTAATCTTTCAATTTTAGAGTACCTCGTTTCTGCTGGAGTAAGTGTCTTGCTGATAAAAGATCGGTAGCTCAATTTTTCCTTCGAGCCGAATGAGAACTGAGCTTAGAGATGTATCTGTAACTGCGAGGTAGATAACCAGTTCCTCATTGCCTATCGGAGTGCTTATGATTAGAGCTCTCTCTAGGTAAGTTTTGAGTTCTTGAAAAGCTACTTCGCATTCCAGTGTCCAGTCGATATCTTCATTCTTTAAACCTTTGCCTCATTAGTAGAACCTCTGAGTAGCAAAATAACCATCTGCATCGGTCCAAGGATTTGGATACGAATCTGTTGATTGCTGTAATTTTTCTTGCGAGTTTTTGTACATCTTTCTTTGTTGATGGTGAAGGCATGTCCAGAAGAGCTCGAATTTGATCTGGATCTGCTTCTATCCCTTTTTTGTGATGATAAGACTTGCCTGAGTGAACGCCAAACTGACTTTTTCCGAGATTAAGCTTCATTCTATAGGATCGTAATATACTGAATATTGTAGAGAGGTAAGAGATGTGATCTTCTTTATTTAGGCTCTTGCAAAGCATGTCATCAATATAGACTTCAACTGTTTTTCCCAAGTGCTCTTTGAACATTCCCGTGACCAGCCTTTGGTAAGTGGCTCCAGCGTTCTTAAGGCCGAATGGCATGACCTTGTAACAGTAGAGACCTCTTTCTTTATATCGTAGTCTTTCTCATGATCTGCTTCCAAGAGTAGAACTGATTGTACCCCGAGGCGGCGTCTATCATGGACAAAAGTTCGTGACCTGCTGTAGAGTCGAGGATTTGATGAATGATCGGAAGAGGGAAGCTATCCTTTGGCATGTGTTTGTTGAGATCTGTAAAATCTACGCAGACCCGGACCTTCCAATTCTTCTTTGGAACAGCAACGATATTAGAAATCCAGTCTGGGTACTTGGCTTCTCGAATGAAACCGACCTTGATAAGTTTGTCGATCTCCTTGTTCACCTGTCTCTGAGTCTTGGAGATAACCTGCGCTGCTTCTGTTTAACTGCTACGGTGCCTTCGCGGATGTTTAAGATGTGGCAAGACTTTGAGGGGTCTACGCCTGACATTTCTTAGAAGTTCCATACGAAAACATCTTTGTTGGATCGGAGGAAAGAAATAAGAGCTTCTTTCTCTGTTTGAATTAATTTTGTACCAATAAGTACCTCAGTTACTCCATCGACCTGGACGTATTCCATGGGCTCAGCTGGAGAAGACTAACCATCGAGGTGATTAGACTTCTATGATTGCTATGCAACAATCTATTTGAATGGTCGAGAATTGTTGAGACTGTATTCTCGTAAGCTCGAGAGAGTTTCTGACTTCCTTTGATTTCATAAATACCGTTGTTATGCTTGAACCAAAGTGTTTGATGGAAAGTGGATGGGATAGCCTCCATATATGCAGCAACGACGTCCTAGTATACCCAAATACCTTGATTTGGTATTGATGACGTAGAAATAACATCGATAGTGGTAGGCCCTGCTGTGATCGGGAGAGTGATCTTCCCAACTCGTTCTTCTTCGGACCCATTAAATCTATTGATGTCCTGCCTCACTTTGAACGACCTGATCTGAGAGTCCCATCTGGTCATTATGTTCTGGAAAAAGATCTCAACCCCCTTTCTGTGTCTACTATCATGGTGTACATTACGAAGTTCCTTATTTTGAGCATAATTACTAGTGCGTCATGATGAGGATACTTCACATGTCCTGTGTCACAGACCTCGAAGGAGATTCCCTTTCGACGACTGCTTGACTATGGGAAAGCTTGGCTTCCTTGTCTGGACGGCAAGGTCAC